>VZZY01003828.1:278836-425085 GCA_013400335.1 Eurystomus gularis
TCCACTTGCAGAATGAAATCTTTGCCAAGGCAACATCCTTAAGGTAGCACTGAATGTGCTTCACATGGACCAGAGCTCCAGACTCAGGCTTGTTTCTGATGAAGATGCCTCCTAAATACAAAAACGCGCACACACAAACACACATAGAGCTTTTGCTGAGAGTCACAGGCTTTTATGCGTTTTCTTCCTAACTTCTCCTATCAGTGTCTGAATTTGCTTTGATAGCCATCAGCTGTAAGTCTCTTTGCCAGCATTAACCAAGACAGAGCTGAGGTCAGGAACTGACTTCCTTCACAGTTGTGCCGCTGCCTGGTTGTGTCCCCTTGGACAGGTCCTGTCCCCATTTCACACTGCAGCAGTCCTGCCTGCAGTGCGAGTACTTTGCTAGTGGGGCTTCTCCAGGGAAAAGCATTATTTAAAAATGATAGATGTGGGGTTTAGCAAAACTGTGAGATTTACATGGTACTGGGTGTCTGTCTTTGAAAGACTCCTGCACGTTCAGCTTTTCCTGCCTTCCCCAGGTGCTATGAAAAGGCAGAAGTCCTCCACACCCAGATGGGACATTTGACTTCTCTCTTCAGAAGCTCTAGGCTCACACGTTGGGACATTAAGAGCTGATTTAGCTTCTTGCCAGGGCTCAGCTTACTGAGAACTGCTCTTTTTGGATGGCCTCAATGTCCCAGCGGGGTCTTGAGCATTCCTGTCTGGACAGCCCTGGCTGTCATGCACAAGTGGAAATGAAGCTGTTCTAAACAAAAAGAAATAGTATCACATATGTGAGCATTGGCGGCTGTGGCCTGGCAAAAGCTGAACGCCCACGTACCAAGCCTGACAGTGGCTTGTGGTGGACCAGAAAGCAGGATAAGGTTTCCTCACTCTTTCAGATTCCAGTTTGCCCCCAGGAGGTGCAGGTGGGCACCCTGGATTAAGGTGTTTCCCCTTGTTCCCCCTTTGCTTTCTTATAATATAGCTCAACCATCCCTATTCTTAGGGTGCTTATGTTAAAAGTAGAATTTTCTGTTTCTGTGAAATAGAAGCTTTGACTCACAGCTATCAGCCTGAGGGTGATGGGCCCAAACAAAGCCTACTCATTTGTTTTCTTTCTATATTCTGATGTCCACCAGGAATTCAGACCCACTTTCTTGGACTGGGCTTACGGAACCCAATTTCCTCATCACTCCCTCCTCCAAGTTTTGTCCCACCCACGGTCTGCTGCATCCTGAGATGAGTTACCTTCAGCCTCCTCTTGCTGCAGGTTGGCAAGGGTATCACCAGGCTTTATTTTAACAGATGTATTCCTGGGTCAAGGGACTGACTTTGCTGCTTTAGAAGCTCTATGCAGATGTTCTCTGCTGCTGCTCTGGGTTTCTTAGTTGGTTCTCCTGCACACTGGTGGTCTCCCAGCTCTGGGAGGTACTTCTGCTATTTATTGTGTCCATACTGAAACCTTGCATGTTGCTTCTTGACTGCTGTTTATTCTGGCATCCTGGGTGAAGCTTCTGGAGTCCTCTTAGTCCATTGCACCTTCTAATAGAGTGCTGCTGGGTTTTGACTTGTAATCCTTGCATCTGGGCTAGATGTGGAAAAGTAGAAGGTAGAAGTGAAACCTCTCTGGGTGCCAACAGCTGGTTTTGCTCTACAAGTAATTCTTCTTGTGGATGAGGAAGGAAAGGAGAGCCTTTAGGCTGAAACAGCTGTGGAAGAAGATAACACTTAAGCTGAGCTTTGCAGCACAACTTGAATAAACTTCTAGTACTTGGGTTGGTAATGCATTCCAGGACTGCGTGGTCATCTCTGTGTTCCTCTTCTCTTTCTCAATAGCTCCCATGTTGTTCTTCTGTTTTATTAGTCTGGGTCTGTCATTCTACTTAACCTATAAAACCAATGAGAGATGAGCAAGTTGGCAGGCCAAGTTTCATGAACTCCAGGATGGTATGCAATGAGCCCAAAGGGAAACCTGAGAGGTATTTGCAGAAATAATTGTGGGCTCACGCATCATCCATGGAGGGTTGTGAGTCACCTGGATCCTGATGTTGCTGGACATATGTGCAGTTAGGTCTTTGCTGTCGTGGAGCAATTCCAGCCTTACAAAAGGACCTTCTCCTAAGAGCTTCTCTTGCAGATTCAGAAGGAGTTATAAGAAAAAATGTCTCATGCTTAGTGATGGGGCAACATAGCAAGGTCACTTGGTCCAGCATTTCATTGGCACTCAGATGAACAGAACTCGCAATACCAGAAATGCTCTGGCTCGTTTTATACCTTTTACTTAGAGCTGAAACAAAATCCTTCCACTCAGCTTAAAGGGAACTTGTCCTTTCCCTTCCTAGAATGCTGAAATCATCTCCAGTGGAAGGCTTCCAGGTGGATATGAAGCACTGGTTTTGTTGTTACATCTCTAGCCTGCAACTGTCTAGTTTGACTGAATCAGTAGTTACATTAGATTTAGACACATGGAACTACTATATGTAGTATCTGTATATAATGGAAAGAACACAGCAAAGTCTGTAGCAGTAAGCAACTTTGTAATTCTGTACAATACCTGACAACGAAACTTACTACGTGCCACCAAGACCAGCGTAACCCACACAGACTTAACAACTTTGATCAAAATCTTTCTGGATAACTCAGATTTTTTTTTAATATATTTTTTTTTTTTTTTTAGAAAGTAGCAATTTTTAGCTATATGTGCATAATAGCACTTTTCTCTTTCTAGAATTTATGGATACAACTTGAATTTTAATTTCTGAGTGGTTTAAAAGTTTTAATTATTTTCCATGATCTACTAGCTTTTCAGACTGCCATCCTGCTTTCATTTTTTTGTGTTTTCTTACTGAAGCTATTCAAGTAACAAGAGGCAGCAAGATGGGTGAGGGATCATTTTTTTCTTTTGCTAAAGTTTCCTCATCTCCACATACATATGCACAGCCTGTGACAGAATTATTATACAAAAAAGAAGGGAGCATGGCTTTACTGAAACCCAGTTCAGTGTCTTTTGGGGACAACACTAATCATCTGAAGCAGTGGCTCTGGTGAATTTGTTTTACTTCCTGAAGGGGCCAGGACTCTTGCACTGGGCAGACAACTAATGAACCAGGTCTCTCAGAGGGACTGGTAATGTCCTCCGGAAGTGCCATCTCTATCTTAAAGCATCTCCTGACCATGCTCTAAATGCTCGTGTCTTTGTCCCTGCCATGCTTGATAAATGGTGTCCCCGGCATTCTCGTATTTATGGTGCAAGATGTCACACTGCATCTGTGGTTTTTGGACTTGTGGGCCCTCCTTCCTGGGTTTTAAAGTCCACCAAAGTATTCCTGGTTGTGTAGGATGACCAAGTGGGCTACAGCTCACATTTATGACCACCAGCTTATACACACCAGCTTATACACAGCTTTTCTTCCAGTGACAAAGGGAACCTTCTGTATCTGGGCTGATAAGAAGGCAGAGGCATCAAAAACCATATGAGGGAAATTAGGCGCTCCTCTGAATGACTGGCTCATGTACTTGGCTGCCCGCAGGCTACTAATTCCCTGTTTTTAGAGTAACAGCTGGGTCATTTTAGCTGTTCAGCAAGGAAGGATCAAACCACAAAAACTGCAGCCAGTGCTGAGAATCTGCAAGTGGATTACACTATAAAATTATTTGGTTACATTTTTATGAGGAAAAAAGAGTGGAAAATTAATTAGGAAAATATCCATGTTCCATTAACTAGCTTGGCCATTCAGCAGGTGATTTATTTATAAGCACTGCCGGCAGTATTTCCTGCTGGATCTTGGTCTTGGAGCACCAGGTCATACCCACAGCAGCGGTGTGTGGGCTGATATACATTGGTGCAAGAGAATGAGGGCAAATTTAGTTGGTTTCTTACTGTGAGTTTTTCTTCCACATTTGACCCTAGGTCAATTACTGCAGTTAAAGATATAATGGTATCCCTGCTATTTAACACTGCAGTTCATTTCTGGAGATCGTTCACTGTTATTTTTCACTGTTTATGAGAGTGCTAAGTGTACATTTTAAAAATTACCTATGGGTCTGAGAAGCTGCAGGCTGAAATCTATGAGTTAGTGGATTTCTGGGCATCGCTTGACATATTTTTCCATATTTTACATCAAAAGCTGTGCTAAGCTTCCTCAGTGCACTGGGGTTCCCCAAAGAGGTGGAGTGATGGTGCTCATGCAGGCTGGTGAATTCCTCGCCCACTGAAGCTGCTCGGGTGTGGGTGAGTTGCTGAGCTTGTGGTGGAATGATGCATTATGTGCCTGGTTTCAGGCTGAGACAAGATGCTGCTGCTTCTTTTAGATGATATGTTTAATGTTGTGTGATTTACATATACACATACACATGCATATACCAATATCCCCCCAGTATTTTTGTTTTGTGTCAGCTATTCCACACATATCATATAGGCAGTCTGTTAACACTCGAGAAGTTGTTTGTACTATATTTTTGACTGTTCCCCCCACCACCTCCCAGCAATATTAAAATGCTTTCCAGAGCATCATCGAGGAAGCTAGAGGATTTGATTAGAGGAATAAATGGATATTATGGAAGCACAATTAAGATCCCTGTACCATCCTCGACAATTGTATCCTTTTATAGAGGAATAATTAAAGAATTGAATTTATCTTATTCCCATGTGACTGTATGACCATAACGGTGTTGATCCTGGTTTTGTTGGCCACCCTGTAAAATACAGGGGAAGCTTTCTTAGAGAATCTGCCTCTACGGCCAGAGTTGTGTGGATATAAATATTTTGGCTTAGCACCTCCCTCCCCATACACATCTCAAATGTGGTTTTCCTGGCACAAATCCTGTCTGTGGAGCAGCCTTGGCCCAGGGGGATGCTCGGAAGAAGCAGGATGCTGTGCAGGGCTGCTGGGGAGCGCCACAGCCTTGTCATTTGTGCACCAACACTGCCCTCACGTGTCGGGGATCTGGGAGACCAAAGCTGTGCCTGAGATGAGTCTGCCCACAGCTCCTGCTCCTGCCCGACTTGCTGTGAGCTGCAGGCAGCCAGCACTAGTTATTCGGAGACAAGCAAAAATGCCAGTACCCATATAATTAGAAATTAATTTTTGTATTTCTGGAGGCAAAACACATAGTGTGTGTCCTCCTCTATGTATCAAAGCAGTAGCGTTAACTTTTTAAGGGCTGAGATGTTGCCACTTCCCAGTTTGGCGTTGTTTAGGATGCAGAAATGGTAGCATTTGCATGGGGTGGGTTTTTTGGGAGGCAATTGGGTGCCAATGGGCATGAAGTCTGTGCAACTTTCTCTTTGTGTCTTGCCAAGGCATTTCAGTGCCAGGGTGCAGGACTCTCTCTGTCAGTGGGTTGTGGTGGAGCTGCAGCAATACCCTGGCCTGAGAAAAAAAGTTTGGGATTTTATTTTATTTTATTTTGTGCCATTCATGGTGCTAGAAAGTCTCTGGATCAGAAATGAGAGTTTTGTTACCTAGTTGGTTTAGACCTGGGCCGCATCATGTATCATAGCTGCATGGAAGCAAAAGTGAATCACATGTGAAGGACCCGTTTCACCACTTTGCACAGACACATCAAGTTATAAACTGCTGATTAGAACTGATTTGTTGGATTTGAGGGTGTTGAAGAGGTGAAAGAGTCTTGCCCTTTTGCAGGCATCAGGTGCAAGTGATGGTTGAAAGATAAAACACTTAAGCAACTGACTTTGCTGAACTGACAACATCCGAGAGCTGGCTCAGTGGAACGATTTCTTTTTTGCATCCAGTAAGAACTAAACAGTTTATTAGCTATGTGTAGGAGGAGGGATCATGATATGGTTGCAGTGTAGGAACAAGAAATCTAACTGCTATTTTTGGCTCTGCCACAGACATCCTGTCTGCCTTTGGGACAGTCACTTCACCTCTTGGGCTCCAGATTAAAACAGTGTTATTCAGGTCATTTGCCCTTGTGAAAGGTGCTGCTTTCCATGAGCAATTCCTCCAAGAAGCAGAACGTGACATGCTCAGATTGCTTGTGCAAGGGCCGTGTGCGCATTCCCTTCTGGAGAACTACCAAGAATATCAGCCTTCACGTTTACTGCTTGCACAAGTTATTTTAGGTTCATTCTCTGGCATCTTTTTTAGCAGAACTGAATTTCAGTTCTGTTTCCAATGACTTCAGGGGCAGGAGGATTAATTCTTCAGCACAATACATAATTTTCCTATACTAATATCTTCACTCCTTTTCTTTTTTCTTCATGAATTTGTGCCAGGAGGCGTTCTTGTTTCCTTGCTTGTAGTTTCCACTGTATTCAATTCGAAGGCAATGATTTTGTCCCCAAAGTCTTGTAAAAGCCAAGGGCAGATCTAATTGCCTCTCTCTTTTTACTTCCTTCCCCATTTGCAATGTGTAAGCTTTTGGTGGAGGTGGGAGGGAAGGTACAGATGCTTTTTGGAGCTTTCTATTGTGTATTAAAACAGGATCTGAGCTTCAAGTGTGTCTGCAATAATGTTTGTAGTGCAAAGCCCAGGCTGGCTTGAGAACTGGCTCCAACCTCTTCTGAGCTCCCTCTTTCCTGTTGCCTGAGTTTGCTCTTTTGCTGTTTCTGGGCCAGCCCTTCAGGAACAGCCTGTTCCTCCTGTTCAGGGACCCATCACCCCTCCCTCCTCCTTTTTCATAGCACATGGGACAAGACGCTGTCTGTCGCCATCACTCTGCTGACTGCTGCCCTGTAGCAGTTCTTGCTAAAAAAGCAAATGCCTCAGAACAGTTGTGTCGATCCGCCCATCTCTCACACCTTGCATGGAAGAATTAGATGGGTGATCTTTTCTCCAAGTTTCCCTTGGCTGTCTCTCCCTGCGATCCTGCTGGATCCTCATTCTTTGTACTCTGCTCACCTACTGCTGTGGGCAGCCAAAACGTGGGTGAGAGGACCCCATGTTGTTATCTTGTTAGCATTGAGGACACTGCTTCCTGGGGCTGCAGCGTGGGGCTGGTTAAGGCAGTTAAACCTAGACTAGTAACCTAGGTGTCCATGTCCCACAGCTTCAGGTGGCCCACTCTTGATATAGGACTCCAGAGTGGGCAAATGTCTGCTGCAAAACTGTGTTGCAATGCAATGGTTGTATGAACTTACATGAGGGTGTAATTCACTATATCCAAGTCTTGCAAGCCACATACTCTGGGCCAAACCCTGCTGATTTTCAGAAAGGCAAAGAGCTATGTTCCTAGGTATGGGCTAGCAGTCAAAAAGAGGATCCTTCCTATGCCAGGTCTGTAGCATTTTAAATATGGTACTCCATGGAAATCCAGACCCAGAACACAGACAAGATGTAGAGACATTGTCCATGACAAGGTAAGGAAACCTGATGACTGTGAGAGAACATCAAGGTGAATATTACAAATCTCAATTCAAGTTTTTTTTGAATAATGCTATCAAGTAGCCAAACTTTTAAAAATAAACCTCTCTTAAATTTGAAGCTGCAGAGAAAATCTCAGAGGATCTGTAGATGGGAACTTCCTCATGAACCCCGGTTCAATGCTGAAGAAGAACTGTTTTGGAACAAATACATTATTTTATTCTCTTTTCACTAATGTTGAGTAAATTTACGTGGGGTATTTGAATAGTAGTCCTTCTGCATTATCCTAATGTTACGAATGCACTTGCTTCCTCCGAGCAGTTGCCCTGGCTTTTCAGCCACTGCCTGTGGAAAGTCCCAGTGCTTTTTTGTATCTTTTAATCTCATAATATTTTGTGGTCATCTTATTTCCTTTTAATGCTATTAAAGTTTAAGTGATGTACACTGCCTACGGTTTTCACTTGTTTTTTTTTTACCAAACTACTACCTATATGTATTATCTGATGCTATTAAGATCTACTGCATGAAATGATAGATCAACATGTACCCTGAATTGGGTAATCCCCTGAAAAAAAAACAACAGGATAGGGATCAAAGTCACTCTTAAAGATGAAAAACTAAGACAAAAATATTGCAAAGTGAATGTAAAACCCAGGCATCTTCTTCTGAAAAGCCACTAAATATGCTGGCAGTATCTACTCCCTTCTGGTTTGGGGAGTTTAGAGTTGTGGACTCTGTGAACTTGGGATGAGAGACCCTGGTCCCCAGGGGTCAGCCCTAAACTCCCCTCAGTTAGATTTAGATGGGATATTAGGAAAAATTTCTTTACTGAAAGAGTGATTAAGCATTGGAACAGGCTGCCCAGGGAAGTGGTGGCATCACCATCACTGGAGGTGTTAAAAAAATGTGTAGACATGGCACTTCAGGACATGGTCATGGTAGTGTTGGGTTGATGCATGGACTTGATCTTAGGGGTCTTTTCCAACCTTAACGATTCTATGATTCAATCCCAGTGCAGTTTGTGGCAGGCTTGAAACTATTAGTTGCTGGCTTACAAAATAAGAGGATTTAGAAAATAATGATGTTCCTTCTCATTTTGCATCAGTCTCTTTGAGAGATGTTTGCTTGCTTGTGTTTCTGTGTTTTGTTTTTCCCCATAAAAGAGGCTAAGTAGGAAGGATACAGCAAGTGCCATGTGAGTAACAAAATTCACTTTTTTTCCCTCACCTTCTGACAAAGCCAAATGCATTTTCTGCATTTTTCTCTTGTTCTGATGAGCTAGAGGGGTTTCAGACAGCAAACATTGTCCCAGGCTTACACAGTACAGTAACAGATTCTGTAACAGAAATGGGGGTGGGTGTAGGGGTGGGAGAAAAGCCCTTCTGTGTTACAATTAAAATGTTGAATTCAACTGCTTTCTTGGAATGCTAATGGGAGCTCTGTGTAGTGCCAGGAAGCTGAGATCAGATCCACATCAGTATTCCAGTATCTCTTTATTTTCCCTACATTTCATCTGAATCCAAATAGAAACCAACGAGACTTGGGCGCTCCTCTGAGGCTGTGAGTTTGGCTGAAGAAATGGAGAAATAGGAAATAAAAATGATAACTTCACAGGGTTATTCAGCTAAGGAGAGAGGCAGAAAGTGGCCTGGAGACCAGGCAAAATTTGGGGGTGTATGTTGAGAGATGGACAGGCATGGGAGGTCTGGTCCACAGTGATTTGGCTGCTTCTGGCTCATCTTGACCTTAGGGCCTGGCAGTCATCCTCAAGGCAGTAAATTCCCATTGTGTGAGACTTCCTTGAACATTGAATAGGCTTTATGTCTTCATGGTGGCCTGGAAATTGGATGCTTTTACTGATAAGGGCCGTCTGGCTGCCAGCACGCTGGAGCTTTCTCTCTCCCCTCTCTGTACTTTGTTGCTGCAGAACTTGCACAGTTGAGGTCTTTCTTTTTTTGGATTAAACCTCAGTTGATAATCTTCTTGATAGATTTGAGGAAGAAAACGACAAGTTAAAAAATGCACTTCTGACTCCAAATTCCATTTTCCTGTTGATACAGCTGTGTGGTTCCTACTGGATGGCTCAGTAAATAGACAGTTTAACCCTCAAACCTTGCAGTTGTGTTGCTTCAGCATCAGTGGTTTTTCTCCTTAAAGCAAATTTCCCCTCTTGTCTCTGTCCAGAGCAGTCTTTTTTTTTCCCTTCTTTTTTTTGCACATCCCCACACATTTCACATCCTGTTGTGGTTTAACACTTTATTCAGAAGGAACAGGATTTCCTCTTGCTTTTGATGAAAACACTTCTCTCTTTTGCAACCCCCACT
The DNA here is from genome assembly GCA_013400335.1 of Eurystomus gularis. NCBI lineage: Eukaryota > Metazoa > Chordata > Aves > Coraciiformes > Coraciidae > Eurystomus > Eurystomus gularis. The sequence goes on from VZZY01003828.1 coordinate 288,474, forward strand.
TTCTGGTGTTGTGTTCATGGAGGAGAAAGTAATTATACCTTCTAAGATTAATTCACAGTAGTTAAAATTCAATCAATAAATTCCATGACAAGGGCATCAGCAGAAGATCGATGTACCAAAATTCTATGAACTGAATTTTTTGTTGCATGAGATGTGAAAGTGTCTACTGGACTTCATCTTGCGATAAATTATATGCCAAGGGTATTTCAGCCCTTCATAACAGAACAAAATCTTAATCACATCTGTGTCTGTTTTCATTCCGGTGTTGTGTGGCTATTCAACTGATGGCATTGGTGGTATCATACCCATTGGTGGTGAAGTGCTGGAGCCTGGGCTGTGGGCCCCGAGTTGGAGTTGACCAACCTAACAGAATGTTTTGTTCCCCAGTTTGCTCCAGGCCCCAGAAGAAGAGCCTGGCCCACTCTGTGTGAGGCCCCGCCTTCCCCCAGGTGATTGTGGTTGGGGTGGTGGGCAAGGCCAGGACTGTATCAACCAGGAGCTGATCAGTTTGAAGAGAGTTCTTGCTGAAGGGGGTTCCTGTTGGGACTGGTTGCAGACTGCTGACCTCTTGCTTGGTGGTGTTTCCCATTGGCTCTTGTGGTGGCTGAGTCAAGATGGAGAAGAGCAAAATGATGAAGAAGCATATTTAAAAGATGAAGGTATGCTGAGGGGATGTTGCTGAGTTTGGCACTGGCCTGTGAAGAAGAGAGCTAGCAGCACAGGTGGGGACCTAGCTGCATCTGGCTGTGGTATCCTTTGTGAAACCTCTCTGCTACTGGTGTGGAGCTACAAGTATATCCAGTGTGAGGACTATGATGGCTGTCAGATAATCATTCCTCTTATGTGAATAAAATGGAGAACCTTTGTCTTTTTGCTAAAGTAGATGGGTTGAAGGTGCTCAGATGTGGTGTCCCCTTGCATTTGAAGTCCTCCAGATACTTCTGAAAGTCAAGCTCAGCAAAATTCCTATGCTACAAGCTGAATATTGGTTTTTTTAGGGGTGAATGGATAGAAATCTATTCTTCCTAAATATATTACCAGCATAGCCATGGACCTATAGCCCTTTCAGGAGCTCTAGCTTTTGTACCTCTCCCTATCCATAGTGATATCTTCATAGAGGAGCTCTCCTGGCATCTCCCTTGTCCTTACTCTATGGCTGCCATCTCTCTTGATGGCAGCTGCATGTTCCTCCATGGTCTGGGCAGCTCACAATCTTCAGGTTTTCTTTCTTGTAGGAAGAGAAGCATTACCACACTTGATCTGCAGACAGAGAGGCTAAATGCTGAGCTCAAATAGCAAAGTCATGCCCTAGTCCTTCAATCTAGAGTTTACCTTCTTAATCTCTGAAGTTAAAAATTTTATCTAGAGTAGTTAATGAATCTCTTGTGTAGTCAGTGCAATGATGTCTTCTCCTATCAGCACAGAGGGGCCCATGGTTTGCATCCAGCAGCTGTGAGCGCAGCTAGTTGCATATAGAAGCTGAGGAGAGCGGGGCCTTTTATATGTAATCTCACCATTTCAAAAGATCCTACTGATCTACTGAATGTCTTGCAAATGTGGTAGCTGCTTATAACCAAATCTACAATCTTTTACAACATTGGACTTGAGCTGATGATTTGCTCAGGGACATTTTTGGAGCCATTGTGCATATGCATTTGATTGTCAGTGGTTTTATTTGTTGACTAGCTCTAAATTAATTTGACTGTGCAAATCATCTGACTTTTATTAGCATCACTATTCTCTTAAGGCATTCATATTCTAGTCATGCTGTCTGGCTGCCATTTAGTCTTTGCAGTTACTATGAGAAGAGAACAAGACGCATCCATGTGCAATAACTGTGTGGCTATGTGGTCTACGCTAAAAGGAACTTCTCTTAAACAACTGCTGTTAAAAGGAAGCTGCTTACATTAGCTCCTTTAAGTAATCTTATTTGTAACTTAGATTGGATATTGGAAGAAATTCTTTACTGAAACAGTGGTTAGGCATTGGAACGGGCTGCCCAAGGAAGTGGTGGAATAACCATCTCTGGAGGTGTTGAAAGAACAGCTAGATGTGAAGCTTCAGGAGATGGTCTAGTGGTCAGGGAGATATTGGAATGAAGGTTGGATTTGATGATTCTAGAGTCTTTTCCAACCTAAATGATTCTAAGATTCTATGATTCTATGCCTTACTACATTGGCACTTCCAGGTCCCGATCAAAACTCATTTCCTCCCATTCTCCTCCTTTCTCTAGCTATGTTCCTAGATAAACAAAAGTGAATGTCTTGTGAGAAGGCTTTTTCTTTTTTGCCTTTTCTGGGGGAAAGCTGATCAGATATCCTCTTGGTTGTGTAAAAACTGAATAGCTTCTACATTCACTGAGAAGAAAAAAAAACTTTTTCTGCCTTTAATGGAAAGAATTGACCCTCAAATGGCTATGTGCTTCAAAACTTTGCCCTCCTGATGGACTTGAAAGCAGAATTCTTTTTCCTTTCTTAAGAAAGAAGTGGAGGTTGGTTGGTTTGTTGACTGGTTGGGCCTGTAGCTCAAGTGAAGTTAATGACAGCATTCAGAAAATTAATAATAATGTAAAAGCACTTCATGCTTTTCCATGTCTTACTAGCTGTCTTCTTTGGAAGTGCTTTATTTTTTCATTTGACTGAAAGCAGTGATGATGTTGATTTCTAACATGATCCCCAGGTAGATTAGAGTCTCTTAGGAAGAATTAGTTTATCTCAGACTGGTGCCAGCTTTAAAGGAATAGTTTCATATTAGATGGCATTCAGTTTGTGGACTTCTGATGTCCTTTGGCATATCCCTTAGGCTCAGGCACTGGATGGCGTTGCACACCAGACTACCACTGAGGCTGAGATGAGGAGCTGGGCAAGAACGTCACTAGATATCAGTTTCCCAGATGTGAAAGAAAAAGGATGCTTCATTCTACCATTCTCTTTTTGGTAGACTACATACTACATGGGCAGGCTTGTCTCTTGTAGTATATCATAAAAAAACTCAGCACAGGAGTGTGCTAGATCTGGTACATCCAATGAGTGCATTGAGTGTACTCAATTGACAGTCTCCTTTCTGCTTACAAAACCTGTACTCCAATCTACTTCAGGGTCTTGACCATCATCTAGAAAAGTTAACAAATTCCAGATTTGTTTGCTTGTTTTTTCCATCCTCATAGCTTTGGCCCTTGTGATCTCCAATACCATCTGTGTGAAGGGTCTTTGTATACGTGTTTTGGCAAGCAATGTCTCTGCTCCGTGTGTTGAGTTAGTAAATTCCCTCAGTTAGGCTGGGCTTGTTCCAGGGATTTGGGGCAGATAAGCTCTGCAAAGTTTGGGAAAATGAGGCCTCTAGTTGATCACCACACTCATGCTAAATGATCTCACCATAAATTTGGCAAGGTTGTTTGCGCTGATCTCACTTTAACATGAGCAATTCATCATTTGTCTATCTTACTTCTCTGGCCAAGTTTCTGGCTTGTCGTTTACCTGGTGTACATGGGTGCAGACTCTCTTCCAGCCATATTCTGAACATCTGAACTTATCCAGAGCTTGCAGCTACATTTATATTGAATTTACTGGTTTTATTTAAAAGTCTTTAGTCTTTTTGTGTGTTCTTATCCTGTGGATTTTTTTAAGTCAGAATAAAAAAATGCTCAGAAGTGTGTGCTTAGCATTCTGCTGCTTCCTTCTCTTTTTAGACACCAGATATCACTGTTGCAAAGGACTTCAGATTTCCTTTTTGAGATCCTTTTCAGCACATTCTAAAACAAAAGTGTCTAATGTGACAAAGTGTCTAATTATATCTGTGGGGGGCATTATAAGAGACAGTTGTTTGACACTGGTACCCTGTGATATGACTAAAAGCTTGATACCGGCTTTAGGAAGAAAACGGATTAGGAAGATAATGTGTCCCCAGGGAATTCAATACTTCAGTTCCTTGAGGAAGTGATTTAAAGCAGCATCAGCTCTGTGCTGTCTATCATTTTATACTTTTATTCAGATCCTTGAACCTGAAGTAGATTATCTGGGTGCACATCTAATTCTGTGAATCAGTTTATAGCACTCAGAAATGTGATGGGAATATCATCTAGGATTTTGAAAGAGACAGAAGGGACTTACATAATAGCAAAGACAGAAAATGTAACCACTGAAAGTAGCATAGGCTATGGTGGTTTCTGTCCTGCTGCCTATGTGATCACATGCCCATAGAGTGTGATTGGGTAGGAAGTAGAAGGTGTTCAGTTCCCTTTTCCTCTTTGTGACAATGTGGGCACTCCAGTTATTTTATGTTCGTGGTTGACCTCAACGTGTCTTAATCATTTCACATGATTTTAACTTGCAGGGAAGTTTTGTGATTTGTCTCCCAGCTATGTGAGTCTCTACTGCATCCTCAGTGTGTTAACGACACTCATTCAATTCCCATGTATCTTAGCACCCCTACGATCTTGTTTTCAGTGATTCCAGAAGCCTGGTGTTTGTTCAGAACATCACTCCAACCTCTTGCTGTCTGGAGGCATCCCATTGTCTTCAACTCCGGTTTCCCCTCCCTAATTTAAATGCTACTGTGCCTAGCTCAGTATGTTTTTAGCACCATAAATACTTCCTTTACCCCCTTGAGTTTTCTCCTGTCAGACTTTGCACACTGTGCACAGTCACTGATGAGGAGGGGTGCAGCTCTTGACATCTTATATCTGTCCAAATTAGTGCAATCAAACCCACTTACATAATCCCCCTGCTTTTTTTTTTTTTTAAGGAAACACTCTGCTTTTCATATACAGAAGTTAAGGTTCCTTTACACTGCTGTAGCCTTATGACAGAAAACTAAACTCTGTATTTGACATAACATTATCAGTAACTCCATGTCATCTGTACCAGTCACAGGAGCTTTTTTCCACTGTTTTGGTATGTCATGTACTCCTTTCTACCTGCATGCAGTGAGCATCACAGACATTTCTGGGTGTGGAAAGTTCAGTGCTATAAACTTTGGTCCTTGATCTTTGGAAGTCCATCTGTTTAGTCTCAGGGGAGCTCGTGGTGGATGACAACAGCTGTATTTTTCACAATACAGATGTGAAAGTATCACAACACCTCCAAGTACAGAAATATTATTATATATTTATTTACATTATCTTAATTTCTTGTTCCCATTCTGCTTGGTTTGAAAGGGACTTGATCTTGGTTGAGGGACATTTTATGCAGTGGTGAATCCTGCAGGTTCTTCCTCTTCCCACCTTCCTGATAATACTGTCTCTTCTTTGGACCAAAAGATCTCCTCTAATGTTCTCTTATCATTTGAGAACTCGATGTACTTCAGCTTTGCTTTGGCACTTGGCTTGGAGGAGAACTAAGTCTTAAGAGAACGGAGAAAACTAAGTCACAGTCCAGGAGAAAGAAGGGATCACTTTGTTTGCTCCACATCCTCACTGCTGAAGCAGAAAAGCTGTCATAGTGCCTTCAGACTGTCTCTGTAGAAGGAGGCAAAAGAGAGGATGGAGCCAGAATTGCAGTAGAGTTCAACTGGATCATGTAGAGTGGTGGAGACCAAGGCCCAAGACTTACCCTTGCAAGCACAACACAGAAATCACATAGATGGGGTTTGGCATTGCTGGTACTTAGAACTGCAATGTTACTGTTATTCTTCTCCATTGCTCAGTGTAAGATCCAATCTGATGATACCCTGCTCCTACTCTGGGTTTAGGTGGTTTCCTGATTTGGTTTTCTAGAAACAGCCTCAGGCGCTAGTGAGACTCGGGCGGAACATTTGGATTCCATGATTCTGTGAAGAAAAACTTTCCTCACAGAAGCGTGGCCAGACTATACCAGATCAGATGGCCAGGCTGTGGCAGATATTGATGTGAGTGCCTCTGCTTCAAATGTACAAATGCTACTTTACTGATCTCTCTGTACACACAGAGCTAACTCACTTCAGATGCTACAAGAGACTTTTGCCCGGCAAAGGGTAAGATAACATATCATTTCAAGTTGGGTCTTAATGTTCTTCCGTCAGACTCTGAATTAGCTTCAGGTCCTCCTAGAGTGTGCAAAAGTCTGGCATCTTCTGTTAGTCCTATAGGTTCTTCTGTTGCTGACCTATATGTCTTCCATCTGCATTCTGTCTAACAGATCTCATAAAATACTATAAGATGCAGTTACCAAAATATGCCATACTTGGGGCAAAAATATCCTTTCACAATGGGATGCTTTCCCTGGAAATCCTGCTGCTTATTCAGACAAGTTGTAGACCCCATCTGTTTCTTACTTAACCACAGGGATGTAGCAATGCAGTCTTACTGCTCATCTTTCATTGAGAGTCTTGAGGTGGCTTTGATATAATGATACAACACTATGTTAAATGTCTGTTACATTTTTCTGGATGAAGCCACACATGCCATATGTTCCAAAAGGTCCATTAAAGTAGCAGTAGCAGCAGCTTCTCTTTCCTTCTTTATCTTGAGATCTTCCAGATACAAAATCAGCCTTTTGGTAGGTTTCCTGTTATCAGATAAAATAATAATTAGCTGCCAAATAGCAACTTTGGCTGCACTCATGATACGTAGGGGGGTGGACCTGCATAATAGAATTATTTTGCCTCCATTAAATGCACCATTTAACGAAAATATCAGGTTTTATTTCTCTGTGCCAGAACCAGACTTCAGGTGGCACAATGCAGGATGGAACTGATGAAGCCATCTTGTTGGTCATTTGGGTTCCTGCATGTTCCATGTGTGGTTTTGGCAAGGTATGCATTCACAGGCTCCCAGAAATGCTCGTTCTCAGTGCCCTCTGGAGGCCTTTAATCCAACAGCTGAGGATGGAGACTTCAGAGCCTCCCTAGGTGACTTATGCTAGTGTTGTGCTGCTCTTCTAGTGAAGAAGTTGCCTTCCTTGTGTTCAGACTAAACCTCCACAACTACGTTTTGTGGCTGTTGCCCGTTAGTATACTCTCTGCTACTCCTGAGAAGAGTGGACTTATACTAGATCACCCATTAACCTCTTTGCTAGACTACTCAAGCCCAGCTCCCTCAGTATCTTGTCCTGGGTCATGACCTTTAGGTCTCTTAACCATCTTGGTTGCTGTCCCCTGGAGTGCCAATTCCTTGATGTCCTATTTAAAAGTGAGGATTCAAAACTGTAATACAGAAAGTCCGGGAATCAATTTATTGAGATCTCACCAAGACCAGATTCTTTCCCATATTCTATCTAAGCAAACTATTAAACACTGGCAAAATGAGAGCAGATAATGAGCCCCTAGTATGGATTTCAAGGAGGAAGACACTTTGACCTTTGGAAAATAAAAACATCAACTTCGAAAGGCAAAGCTAGGGGGAAATAGCAGTGGAAACTTGACATGAGAGGAAAATTGCTATTTAAAGGAAACAGGGACGCATAACTCTGTCAGCTCATCAGCAACTCTAGGGGAGTACAGATATTAGGTCAAGCCAACTTTTCCAGATTTGAGATTTTAAAATGAAAAGTTGTTTTAAGTCAAAATGCTCTGCTTTGGAACAGACAAAATGTCTGATACTGGGAAATGAAGATTTCTGATTTTATTGGAAAAATCAGGAAATTTTTTTTTAAAATGCCCTGAAATCTGTGCTATTCTTGCAATGGGAAATAAGTGGAGCTTCTTATTTTTTACTTACTTTACTTTTTTGCCCAGCCTGGGACAGTGTCCTCAAGGGAGTAAGAGGACAGAAAGCATCTTCCTTTTGGTTTCAAGACCATGACTGAAAAATAGGAGATAAGCAAATATGGAATATGGCTAATAGCAGAGTAAAACCTCTGCCAAAACAGTCTACTCTTGTCTGGTAGCTGGAACTGTGATACTGCTTTTGTTACCCAGCTTGTGGCTCATATGTCAACATCTTGTTCTGTACAGCTTTAGGATGGCTTGTAACCCTATGACCTTGGATGGCCCAAATGCACTTTCTGCTTTCCTAAAATTGAAGTCTATCTGTTAGTCCCTTCTGGAGACTCGCTCCTCCAGATGTTCCCTGTTACTTTTCAAACTCTAGTTTAAGCTAGTTTCATGAATGAGCTCATTAGCTGCACAAACTGAACATGTGCTTTGCAAGGCATTAAAATCTTCTTAGACCACAGAAACTGCACTGTTTAATATCCTGATTAGTGGAGTCTGTGGTGGCAATGTCGGTTTGTTAATGATGTCCAAACATTTTTAGGTCACACTATTCTAAGCAAGAGCTACTCACACTGCAACAACATCAGGTTGCTTTCTAACAGGGAAGTTCTTCCCCTCTGAACACTTCATGGAAAAATGTGAAGAAAATCTTTGGCCACATTGAGTTTGCCAGTATATACAATGTTTTGGCAAAGAGGTGAATGTATGTGATCTTTATTCTGTAATTGTCTAAACTGAGTTAGAAAAGACTATTCCAAACATCTGCCTACGTTCTTCCCACAGTTATACTTCCAAAACTAAATTTCTGGTATTGCTCATCACTCATAGATCCATAGAAATATTAATGGTTGACTCACTGTGGATATTTTATTTCTTAGGCTATTAAATGTTATGCTTCATGCAGAACTCTCCTTTTTGCTCAGCGTATGGTACACAGCAAAAACAAATTCAGCTGACACCTGACATCTATAAAACTGTCTTATATTTTCTGGGTTCAGAGTCTGTTATTTTGCAATATCTTCTGGAGATTTCATGTCTGGGATCAATTTTAATGAGGTAACAAGAAGCTCATGCATGCTCTGGGGAAACTGAGACCTGAATAATCATTTTATATTCTATTATATGTTGTGCAGAATCTGATTTATGTCTGTGTCCTGATGCTAGCTCACTTGTCAACAGTATTACCTTGTGATAGTTTATGAGCATTCATGGGGACTCTGGGATTTGTAGCAAGAGTATAACAGTGAAGAAGCCCTGATGTTACAGTGATTACTGCTGATCTTGCTGTAAGAACTGGCTCTCTGCTGACCCATCTGTTTTGGGTGTAATAATAATGCAAATATTCAATGATATTCAGCTCAGAAGTTCCAACTGAGCAAGTTCAAGACACAAACTTGTACCTTGAGGGCCTGGTTTAAGCCCACTGATGTAAATCAGGCCCTGTTTTTAATTGCTAATGTGTCCATCTCGCTGACATGTGCTATGAGTTGTTAACCTCTGTCTGGTTTGGAATGAAACTAGGCAGTCTCTAAGCTTTCCCAGAGATGCAGCTAAGGGGTGGAAGGGTATGTGGCTTTATTTAATAGTTTATTTATATTTTGTTTTGTTTTCCTTTTTACTTCTTTATTAAGCTCAGTACACTGTGTTCCCCTGCAAGCTGTGTTATGTAAGGTTAGGATATTTGCAACTCTGTGAATGTGGATGCTCACATCCTGGGTGCCTTGTAAAATTCTTTTGGTTAATGGGAGCGTTGGGGTATGTGACGTTGGATTTGTTTCTGCTGGAGTTTCTGCTTCTGCTGTCTAAACAGTTCAGCCAGTAGGTGGAACTAGGAGAAAGCAGATGTGTCGTCTGGCAGAAAGACAGTACAAGTGCACAAGTCTTTCCTGGGAGAGGCATCCCTCAGTGTCCAATTATAGTTGTGTTTTTGTCTTCAGTGTCCCTTTTTAGGACAGCCAAATTGCAACATCTGGAGTTATTTCTAGACAGTGACAGGCTTATTCTGTCAGGTCTTGGTGCATCTACTCCCACCAGCAAGAATGTTTGGGTCAGCCTGCAAATCAGCAGATTTGATCACATAGTAGTAAGGAGGGCATTCTAATAAAGACTTCCTCACTGGCTGTTTTCTCTTGGAAATGTGTCAGAGATGGAGGATGGGATAATCCAGATCACATAGTATCCCTCCATCAATGACATCTGGCATTTGCTCAGAAAGGCATTAGGTAGGTTAAAAATATTCCTTTAATATGTTCTGCTGTGGGAAATTGAAAGGAGTCCACCCAATGGCGTGTGCCGTGCAAAACAGCGTGTGCAGTTAAGAGGGAGCTCAAAAGTCCTCCTTTTAGAGCAAATTACTACCAAGAAGAAAAAAGCAGGAGGTGATAAGGTACTACGGTTTAAGCAGACCTCTATCTGCCAACTTCTCATAACCGTTTCTCCAGCTTTGCCAACAAACAGAGGAATTAAATTTAGTGATCACTGTCCTTTTTGGATGGAAAGAACCTAGATAGCTTTTCCCTACCTTCGTCGTGATAAGAAAAATACTTGAAAGAAAAAGGCCTTAAGAGTAAGATCTTGTAGCACTGAAACGAATATACATGAATGTATTTTTAAACATCTGTAAAAACTGGAAGCAAAGGAATATATTGCAATGCACTTACGGCTTTGCTGCTTAAAAATAAAGCTGGAGGCTTCCTCATGCATTATGTAAAAGTGCTGCTATATAACTGCATGGCTTGCAACTTGGACTGTATACACTGTCTTTGACACCATAGCTTGGTCCTTCCAGTTTTCCAAATTAAAACAAACTTAGAATTACAGTATTTTCCAACAAATTATAGATATACTTTGCTAGTAGGTAGAATATGCTGCTATCCATTCTGGATAGTAAAACATGGCTATTAAAAATATTGAGTTTGTGGCCATGGTGGGCACTGAGTCATTTTTTTTCTTTTTCTCTCTTCTTGAATGTAAACACAGAAATTAGCTGGAAATTGTTGCTAGCAAAATGCCATAATCTGCAGATGCAAAAAAAGTAATTTTGGGGCTTGCCAAGCATAGATCAGGAGCAACTTTAAAAGAGTTATCAGCCATGGCAGGGTGAGAAAGGCTTTGTCTCAATTTAATAAGAATGGGCTTGTACCTCCAAAAGCAGCAAAATTAGAGCTCATGAATAATTTGTGGTGGAATATTTTCTCCTTAGCATCCATATAACAAATCTGCAGACCCCAGGATTGAAGAGTAATTATACAAAACAAGTTAATTACCAGTACCTGGAAAAATTAATTTCCTAGCAAGCACATTCTTTTCTTTCTGACATTTTGAAATAAACTCGTCAAATCCCTACCACTGTGCTTTCTGGTGTTAAGTTTCTCTTCACTCTCAGTTTGGATTTTTTACAAAACCATTGTCCTCTTATATGTTATATTGACCCTAAAGACATTATTCCTGAAACCTTAACTTACAGAAGGGTTTTGCTTGCTTGTTTGTTTGTTTCTAGTTAAGGATGGCCATTTTTGATATTTTGATATTTTTATGCGTATCCACCCTGATTATTTGAAGATGCTCATGTAGCCCACACTAAGTGTTCTCCCTATGGCTTACTAAGGCCATATCACTGGACATTTTGGCTGGTGCACTCTGAAAACTACAATGGCCACTCAGTATAAGGACACTGGAAAAGCTTCCTTGGCCAGCTCAGGCTTTAGACCTAGAGGAAGGGCTGTTAAATTTACCTTAAATTCCTATTTATCACAAGCCACCAAATGGCTCCCAGCTACCCAGGTCTTTACAAGAATTCAGCCTCAGTCCTTCACATATTAACTAAAACCATAAGACTAGTAGAGTTCCTCTTTGCTACGTGCGTAGGTTCACAGACACTTGTACCACCACAGGGTAGAAGCGGTTTGATTGCTCATGTTGACGATAGAAACAAAGGCTGTGTGATTTAGTCACAGGGTTGGGCCATGGCAATGGGATGTTTAAGTAGCTGTGTGTCTTTTGTCTGTGTATCTGGATTTGATTATTAAACACTTTTTTAATGATCAGCAGCAAAGAAAATAGGTTTATTGCACTTGAAGAGGCCTCTCTTCTCAAGTGACAGATTATTGCACCTACTCAAGTTATTGTGAGTGGAATGAAAAATACTGCTGTTAAAAGGACAGGGCTTTTCAGCCATCTGAATGTTCCTCTTTTAACAACTTTGGCAACATTAAGGAGCCTTAAAGTGGGAGTAAATTATATTGGTATGTTTTAGTTTAAACACGAGTTTAAAGGTGATTTGAAGCCAACTTTAAAGCCAACTGTTTGTAAAGGGGGCTTTAATGGAGTTGGGAATTATGCCCAGAGCAAACACATTGCCTATTTGGCAGTGATTAGCAATGTGTTAACAATTTAGTGTTCTAAATACAGGGTAACGAATTACTAAGATACTCATATGTACCTTCAGATAGAGCGATAACAGGTTTACAACTGTACTTTAGTAAAATTTGAGTCTGCTAACAAGGAAGCTGTAGAAGACAGTAAAAGGGCTTTGCAGAGGCATTCTGATGGATAGTTCATTGGCTTTGGGATCACAATTCTTGGGCATGTTTTTCCCCACAAAGCCTTGGGTTGAGGCCTTTTCTTCATGAAGGGGTGGTGGAAAGCCTTTTGAGACATCTGCAACTGTAAAAAAGACAAAATATTGGGGAATATACAGTACAATACAAAGTAGCCAGAAACGGATGGAAATGCCTTAGTAGTTTCCGACCTTGATTTTCTCTGTTAGAACTTTGGAGGGTTACACACATTGCAGCCTTCATACCTTGTCACCAGAAAGGACTTCCTGACCACATGTGCCCAAGCAGGGTCATGTTCTGGCTGCTGTTGGTAACCTGTAAGTAACCCCACGTGTTTCTGTGCCTGAGCTTGAGTCCTTCTGTACCTTGCTTGAGTCCGAGATGCCGTTCAGGTTTTCTGTGCAGTGATCATCATAGAAAAGACACATCTTTGCTTTGTCACTGGGCTGATTTGCACCCTTCCTGCAACGCAAGCATGGCTAGTGTTAAATGTCATTCAGAATTTGCTCTGCAGGGACTGGAGAGTGCAGAACACAATGAACATCTGTCCTCTGTGTGCTGTGAGCTAAGGTACCCCAGAAGTATATTATCTCAGTAATGGTGACCTGAATGCGTCTACTGGAATAGTATCACTGCATTACATGAAATGCCTTTTCTACTTTGATTTACTTTTATCAGAATTTTTCTGATTATCAGATTTTGAATTAACTTGCAGGTTGTTTTGTTTTATTTTCTTATTTGCCAAGGAAATAGAGATCAGGAAATGGAAACTTGGCAGATTCCTCCCCACAAGAGTTTTCCTTCCTTGTCCACCATGCTGGCAAATATTTGTGCATGGCTAATAGGAGAAATAAAGCTACTCTTACAGTCATCCAACTTAGAGGTCCCACGGTGACTCCATGTAGGACAAAAGCATGTGCCAAAAGACATAGGTGGAAAATCACCGCAGAAATACCCCATTTGCTTGTATGGGCCAGGGCAACTACAGTGGAAACATCATGGGAATTAGTGTGAAACCTGAAAGACCCCATTACAGGCAGACCTAAGAGCCTCATGACTACTTTAGGACTCAAAGAGAGCATTTCTGCTGAATATAATAGTCTGGATTCTGAGAAGGATGGATAAGGGTGGTTGTCAGAGTGCCTTAGACATGACACTTTCATGACATTTTTAAAATTACTGTTTTCAATTTAAAAAAAAATGTTATCGCAATAGCGTATCTTCATTGCTTAGGACTGGGAGTCCGTTAGAGAGATGAACTGCAAGTGTGTTGTGTTTTTAGAGGTGGAGAAAAGCAAAGCATTTTTCAGAGGTGGATGAACTTATACATCATGACATTCATGGCCAGTTAGCCAGAATTTGGTTTCAGAGGTTATCCTTTCCTTTCTCTAACCTCATCCCTATACAAGTCAAAGGGCGGGGATGTTTTAAGGTGGCAGTTTCTGTGGTATTAGTAGTATTTCAAGAAGATATGAAATTGCAAAGACATTCTCAGCAGGTCCATTGATGGAATGCAAGGCCTGTAGGTTTCAGATCATCCTCACAACACAGAGGCTCATTACTGGGTATCTGTGAAGATGGTGGTACCACAGGGCTGCTCATGGTCCCCTTGTGGATTTATGGGATTCTGTGTTTTGGTTGCAAGACCAACATAAATATGGATAAGCCTGAGGAAGAAAAGGCCATACAGAGCCATATGCACTTTCACATTGCAACATGATCACGTTTATCTTGTTTGATGACCTGAAGGGCATTGACTGTTGTGCAAGGAAACCTTTGAATAGCCAAAAGGCCCTAAAGCAATCTTTCAATCAACAGGGGCAACAGCTATGGGGTAGCACAATCCTCTGCTAGAGCAAAACACCACAGGGTGACACAAACTGGACACATCACATCTTCTCATGTATCAGAGGGGTTTTGATATTCTCCTATGTGTAGAAAGACCTCTGTTTAGAGAGAAGAGGTCTGAAAGAGGTTGAGGATCAGCAGGCTGGGGCTATGCAGTTGGGATTCTAGTCCAAGCTGCAGAGCATTTTCCCTTGGCTGGTGTCTGAATGGGTTTCCAAGAGAGCAACGACTGCTCCCTTTTCACGGTTCTCTGACACTTTGTCTTTGGTTTACTTGCAGTCTCTTTATACCTGAAGGACTAGTCACCATGGGTTTCATAGTCCCCTTTCCTCTGGAACGCTCTCCAAATTTTGTGTCTTTGTTTTTAGGCCATTGCCCAAACCTCCACCACAATGACCCCTACCATCCCTGCCACAACAGAGGCCTACACGCGGACTCAGTACTGTAAGTGGCCATGCGAGTGTCCGAAGTCCCCACCTCGGTGCCCGGTAGGTGTCAGCCTGGTCACAGATGGCTGCGACTGCTGCAAGACCTGTGCCAAGCAGCGTGGAGAAAGTTGCACTGAGGCCGACACCTGTGATTTCCACAGGGGCTTGTACTGTGACTACAGTGGAGACAGACCTAGGTACGAAATAGGAGTATGTGCACGTAAGTGATGTACATATATTTTTGACTTAGCTATACATTGGCAGCTCTCCTCAGTCTGAGAAATGGTTGAAATTTATCTGATTAGATACCTGACTGTATGCTCCTCAGCTCCTTCATTCATCAGCTTCCATTTCCTTATAGTTATCTTAATTCTCAGGACAGTTGACTGGATGAGAAGTGACATCTGAATTCTTGCTCTTTGAGTTGGCTGCAGCCAAGAGAAAGGAGCAACTAGCATTTGAAGGTCTTCAGATTTGCAAGTAGATGATTCTGTATTCCCCATAACAGGAGGAGGTACTGTGGTGGGGTAGAGATGAAGGAAGGACAGGTATGCCACTGGCTTTAAAGACAAGCACCATAGGTGTCTACATGAAAACAATAACATTAAGGAGATGCTTTTGGCTTATTCCCAGTAGTAGACCCCAAGGAATGATAGCACATGGTATCCTGTCAAGAGGATCAGGGATGAGTTATCTCCTAGCAAAATTTCTCAGTGACAAATTGAGGTCTGAGCCTTAATCTTACAATGGCTTCAGTCACATTAACTGCCATGAAGCAGAAAGATTTCTTCCTGCCTGTCATAACCAACTCTTGGTGGGATAATGAATGAATGTTTTTATTCAAGAAGAGGAGGAAAAAGAAATGAGATAGTGTTTTGTTTGTCAAGGATATATTCACCTGTTCAGAGACCCACAACGTGGAGAATCTGATCCACTTACAAATGATTGAAAATTATTACTCTGGGAATGATTAAAAGGGAAAAGATCATGGGTACAACCACACAGATAGCTGATCAGAAAGGATGATGACTGTTTAGCAAGTTATTAGAGCATATTGGTTATGGCTTTAGATTCATAAACAGGAAAAAGCCATTTAGAGGAAGGGTCTACTAGGTTGGAATATAACCATTAAAGGGGTACTAATGGGAAATGTAAAGGTGGAAAGAAACCTGGAGGAGAGCTGATTGTGAGATGAATATATAGAATAACTGACCTATAGGAAGGATAGAAGATTGCAAACAGTAGGCTTCAATAAACTTAGAAAATCAGCAGAATTTCAAAAGGGGTGAGCCTAAGGAGTAAAGAAATTCAGAGTAGCTGGCAGCTCCTCACAGAAATTATAATAGGGATTGCTGTTCCTCAGCAGGAGGAGGACAGGAAGCATAGTAAGCAATAAACTTGGCTTTGCATTAGATCAAACACCAAGAAAAAAGTATGCAAAAAGAGCAATCTAACCAGATTATTGTAGGATATGAACAAAATAACAACAAAATAAGGTATGTGCAAGGAGCTGTAGACTTAAACAGTGATTTTCAA
Source organism: Eurystomus gularis (assembly GCA_013400335.1). NCBI lineage: Eukaryota > Metazoa > Chordata > Aves > Coraciiformes > Coraciidae > Eurystomus > Eurystomus gularis. The sequence goes on from VZZY01003828.1 coordinate 304,474, forward strand.
GATTAGAAAAGATCCAGTGTCAAGAGGATATGAGATCATTCAAACGTATTGTCCGGAGTGTGTGTGGAGCATTCATGGTATATCTGTGAGAACAGGTTAGACAAATATCTGCCAGGAATGACATTGTTAGAGCTGGCCCTGTATTCGGAAAACAAGCTGGATGTTGTGTCAAAGCTGCCTCAGCTTTCCTAGGCTTCTTTAAAGACCTTTGCATTGCTTCATGTTTATTTATTTAAATACTGGCTTTTTTAGTTGGATATTTTAGGGATTTTGTAGTCCTCCTGTGCATCACAGGCATTCAGTATGCATGTAGTAATAGCATGATGTAGGAAGACAGATCCACATCTTCCCCAGTGAGGTCTGGAAGGGTCTGTATCAGACCCTGTGGTGTGACTAGCAGGAGTAGGGAGGAGATTGTGCCCCTGTACTCGGCACTCGTGAGACCACACCTTGAGTACTGTGTCCAGTTTTGGACATCACAGTATAAGGACATTGAGGTGCTGGAGCAGGTGCAGAGAAGGGCAATGAGGCTGGTGAGGGGTCTGGAAAATGTTGTATGAGGAGTGCCTGAGGGAACTGGGATTATTAATTTGGAGAAGAGGAGGCTGAGGGGAGACCTCATTGCTCTCTACAACTATCTAAAAAGAGGTTGTAGTGAGGCTGGTGTTGGTCTCTTCTCCCAGGTAACTCATGACAGGACAAGAGGAAATGGCCTCAAGTTGTGCCAGGGGAGGCTTAGATTGGATATCAGGAAGAAGTTCTTTACCGAAAGAGTGGCCAGGCATTGGAACAGGCTGCCCGGGGAGGTGGTGGAGTCACCATCTCTGGAGGTATTAAAAAAAAAAAAGTAGGTGTGGTGCTTTGACATGGTCTAGTGGTCAGGGAGATGTTGGGATGAAGGTTGGACTTGGTGATCCTGGAGGTCTTTTCCAACCTAAATGATTCTATGATTTCCAGTCTGCACTTTCATATCTGTACTACCATGACAATACATCCCTTCTGTGACATTTATGGTTATATGGTGAAGGGCATTGTGGGGTGCACAGTTGAGGGGCATGAGAAGTAGATCTTTCCATTGCTAGGAAGTGAAGCAGCTTGTCTCTGGCTGCTATAGAAAGATGTGGTCTTCCCCTTGCTTTCAGCATCCAGGTAGCTACAACAGGATCTGCTGACATGTTCTTTATTGCGCAGTAAGTAATACATAGGCTGCATCATTCCACTCTGAGACCATCAGCTGATGGCCCTGACTGCAGGGTGAGTGAAGGCAAGAGCAGGACCTCCTGTGCTGGGTGTTGGGGACTAGCTGCTGTGACGAATTTACTTTGCAGCTGGATGCCAAAAGCTAGGTCTAGAGAATCCAATGCATGCAGCACTCCAGAGACAATATAATTTGTGGGATCTGAAAGAGCTAGGAATTGGTGTTGAGAAAGGGAATGGAGTGAAACTGGGAAATTCAGGCTGTATCTGGACTGGCATGCTGAGATGTGTCTCAGGATCTGATCACCTGGACGTTGTATCGGAGCCTGCTGGGTGTCACTACAGCTCTCCTTCTGTTGTTGGCTTTTCTCTGCACCAAACCAGACATATCAGGGTGCTGAGAACATGCCCAGGTGGGGAGGCTAACGTTGTGCATGTGGGGCCAGGACCAGGGATGTGCTCCCAAATTACCTGATTTAGATGCAGAGTCAGTGAGGTTCTGCATGAAGGCATTCAACAGCCCCCTTGTCTGTGTTTAAGGATGTTCTCATGGGGAACCTCTTGATGTAAGAGACCTGCAGGAGGCTGAATTAACACAGTCCAGGAGGGATATGCTTGAAGCAAAACATGAGGAAATACAGCATTTTCTTGAACTGTCATAATCCATATGCACACCTAGAAGTTTAACTGAATTCTCAACCCCAGCTCCAGCACTGAGTGATGTTCCTTCAATACAAAGGCTGAAGCATTATCCAAAAAAGAGCCGAGCATGAACTGGAAATCTGGATCTGTGTTTCAAATGCCAACAATCATATTTGTGCAGAAGGAATTTGGGTTTGATATTTTCATTCAGCCCATTTTAAAAATAGGAAGCCTTTGCAGAATTTTGATCCAGCACTCAATATGGGTTGGTCCCGAAGCAGTCACATTACAGCTCCATTTCTGACCAGACTTAAAACTTATGCAGCCTGATTGGTGCATGCGCACTGCCTCCATGTGACCAAACAAGAAACTGATGTTTGAATTTTACATCAGATTTCTGCTACTGCTTCCAAGTAACTGTCCATAACTTTGAAACAAGGCTGCTACTTTCTGAATCAATATGATTTCAACTCATGGGCAATCAAAAAGCTTGCTTTTTTGCATTGTATTTAAACATATACATAAAACACTGATTTTCATGGCTTTATAATATGTTACTTCATTTTTCAACAAAACTGTTCTATAATAAACAGGGTGGGATCTAATTGCCCAAATGTAGGAATCCAGGGCCATTTTAGGTGCTCCTTTGCTACCTTGGCTGCCCTCCCCCTTCTGCTTCAGATAGGTGCAGGTGTTGTGAAGAGCTGTGCATATTTGCAAGTCCATGTAGTGCTTTCCTATGTCCCTGAAAACCTCACATTTCACTCAATATCTGTTGTAATTACTTTGATCGCTCGTGCTGCAAATAACTTTTACCAGCATGCCATGAAATGTTTTTTTTTTTTAAGTGAGCATTTGTGGATAAAACTTTTATTTTCTAACTTCTTTGTTCTGTGAAGCATTAAAAGATTCTTTTTCTTTGCTGTGATTCAGAACAGAAACCATTTCCTAGATGGTGTGACCCTGTTTGGCTCAGCACCACACTGAGCACATTGCCCTGCAGCACTGCCATGTCTCCATGTTGGCTCTGTTAGCCCAGGGAGCAGCTTGGTAAAGAAATACACCATCACTCTTTGTTGCCAACATTATTTTAATGATGCTTTGTGTGCCTTTCTCTCTTCATCTTTCCTTCCAGAGATTGTTGGTGTAGGATGTGTCCTCAATGGAGTCAGGTATAACAATGGGGAGACATTTCAGCCCAATTGCAAATACAACTGCACATGCATTAACGGGGCTGTGGGCTGTATCCCCATGTGCACAAACTCACGTCCTCCCCTTGTATGGTGCCCAAACCCAAAGCTGATAAAGATGGCAGGGAAGTGCTGTGAGCAGTGGATTTGTGATGACTCCAAAAAAATCAGGAAGACATCTCCACGCCACATCTCCTCTGCAGGTATGGTGGGAGTGAGGTGGACCTCTCCTTTGTCATCAGGCAACTGAAGTCAGAGTCTACAACCAAAGTATCAGCTTGTACAGCCAGGCCTGGCAAGCACCTGGTCTTTGTGTGCACAAGGCACAGAGACAACTATACAGCATATAGTGAAGGGCAGGACATGGAAACACCAGTGGTGTGCTTGAGCTCCTTAGCTATATGAGATTCATCAAATATGCTGTGTGACAAGCACGTGTGTCCCTTTGAAGCACACATCTGCTGGCACATTGGTCATTTTTACTTCACTTTTCTTTTTTCAGTCTAGGCCCTCTGGAAAGCAAAACGGGCTCAGTTTAGTGGCTCTCTGTTTGGGTTATACTGCCTTAGTAGTATTATTTTTAAAGCCCCAGTATCTTAGTAGTCGCAAACTTACATAGCACCTTGAAGACAGTTATTGTGGTGGAAGTTTCATGGTCAACTGGGCAAAATTGTCTTTGTTATAGCTTTTTAGCAGTTTAGGACTAAAGATGTTATTAAACTACCTATTTTATGTATCATGTAAGTTATCTTCTTTCCTCACACTCACATTCATAGCAAGGATCATACAACCTACTTCAGGGAGGTGGTACCTGTTGCCTCAAACACAGTCCTAAGTGCTTAGGTGGGCTTATTTGGCCATGTGTCTTAAATTTATCCTCATAACACCCTGTGATGCAGTGTAGTGACATTAGCCAGATTAGCTCTGTATTTTACACTGGCAGAGCTCAAGGAGAAATAGGATGCCTTTTGTAAATCTGGATTTTGGTTGCTTGGTGATAAGGGGTTTTTTCCCAATCACTAGTCTGTATCTTTGTTGCATGAAATGAAGCTTCCATCTCTATTTTCTGGGTTAAACACCAGAGTTTAGCCCTCACTTCTATCTCTAGTAGCTTTGAATGCTGAGGTAGGTCCAAACTCAAAACATCTACTACTGAAACTGACCTTATGATTTCATGGCCTGTGTCCCAAAATACACATAATTTAACTTTCCTTGCCTGACTTTTTCTCTTAGAAGTCTTACAGAAGTTAGACTAGCATTTATTACTATTAATATAATAAATAAAATAGTGAGCAAAATTAATGCCACAAAGCTTCTGTCAGAGTTTTGCCTTTGGGCAAAACTGCAACTGGCAGTTGCAGACCAGTGGGGACTTTGGCTGAGGCTGTGAAGAAACCTGAACTGGGGTTGTCAGCTGCTTTCAAAACAGAACCCATCCTTTCTTCAAGTGGCTGCCGAGCTCCCTGAGAGCTATTCAAGCTGCTCTTCCTCCCAATGAAAGCCCGTGGCTGCTTCCCAAGCCCCTCAGCCATCCAGCAAAGACTGTTGACCACTTTCTGCTACAGGGAATCAATTGAATGGGCTGAGAAGTAAACCTTCATGATGAGATCAGATCTCATCCCCTTTCTGCACTGGCTGGCACAGGCTTCTGTAATTAAGTGTTTGTATTGTGGCAGCACCTGGGGGTCCCAGACAAGGACCCCCTTGTGCGAGGCTGTGAAGGGAAATAAAGAAATGAGCCCTGGCCCTGAGCTCCTGCAGCACTGGAGGGTCTGACACAAGTAGGTCAGCAGCAAAGGGGCTGGGGTAAGGAGGTTCACAGGAATGCTGAGCCACTTCACTGTGACTTAATTATTTGGGTTAGTGGCCTGAATGCCTAATGAGGTGGGGAGAGGGTGTTCAATATGGAAAGCTGCCCCAGCTGAATAATGTGGGGTTAATCTGGTCTCTGCAGCGTACGAGGGAGAGGATGAAGCCTGGCAGAAGAACTGCATCGTTCACACCTCACCCTGGAGTCCCTGCTCAAAGACCTGTGGGCTGGGCATCTCCACCAGGATTTCCAATGACAATGACCAATGCCGGCTCCTGAAGGAAAGCCGCCTGTGCAACATGCGGCCCTGTGAGGTGGATATAACCAAGCATATTAAGGTGGGCACTGTTTCTTCGTGCACTCCTTGAACTTTGCCTGGACACAGGATTAGCCTTTGTGTGGCAGCATCCAGGCCTCTGAGGGTTGCGCTACTACAGGGATTTACTGTGCTGCAAAGAGGTCAGAAATGTGTCATTCCTGTGCTTCCATATGCTGGTATGAAAACCTTCCCCTGAGAGCTTTACTTCCAGGCAAAAGGTCCTTGCAAGGAAAGGCATGCTGTTGCTGCTGCTGGTTCCAACAGACCTGTGACTCAGCTAGCAGAAAAGTAATGGTGCACTGCTGGTCATGGCTGTGAACAGTATTTTGCAAGTATCCTACTTGCAGCTTTTGGGCTGATATGTCTAAAGATGTAAATCTGTCACACCTGCTTGTAGAATGTTTCCTAATGGCTTCAAAACACTTTAAACCTCAGGAAAGTGTTCTATATGGCCTACCTGTGTCAGCAGTCAATATTAACCTGTCTCTTTTTCTATTCTTCTCTCATTTAGCCTGGGAAGAAGTGCTTGGCTGTCTACAGAGCCAATGAACCAATGAACTACACCATCTCAGGATGTGTGAGCAGAAGTCCGTATAGACCCAAATACTGTGGTGTCTGCACAGACAACAGGTGCTGCACACCCTACAAGTCCAAGACTATTGAAGTGAGTTTTCAGTGCCCAGATGGAACTGAGTTTTCTTGGAAAATCATGTGGATAAATGCTTGTTTTTGCAACCTGAATTGCAAGAACCCAAATGACATCTTTGCCGACTTGGCTCATTACCATGATTACGCTGAAATCGCTAATTAAATTGGCTGAATGCTGGAATTGACCCATTGCTCTGATTTTACAGAGGTTTTAAAATAAAAGGAGAATCTTCATCCACTGCCAAGGCTCAATTTGTTTTTTCCTGAGTTAGGATGTTAAATTTCCTTGTTTTGCCACACTGTTTTTGGAGATGCCTTGAACAAGCAGGATTTTCAATCCTAATAGACATCCATCTATTAACTGCTGCCAGAAATTCCTCTATGCACAGATTCCAGGACTTAAATGACAGTCCTATCGGCATTGTTGTTTATCAGGCCAGCAGTTTAATTGCCCAAAGGAAAGAATACTGCACTGATATGACAGCAAAAGTGTGGTTCTCAGTAGCTGAGACATGAGATTCAGATATCATTACTGTCATTTATTGAATAATGTGGTCTGAACTAGAAAGGGAGCATTGGCATATATGTTTTATTCTCTACATTAGACTTCAGTTTGTTGCTGCTGACCCTCAGGACTGGACTCTAGCCTTTGTCACACTGAGAACAGTCCCAGAACTCTCCCTCTGTCATTCTCAGCCAAATCCTACCCCATGGTGAAGCTCATGGGGAAAAGCATAGGGAGAAGAAGTTTTCTCCTAAAATCTGTGATGAGACCGTCTCTCACTGCACTAGGCTGGGTCAAAGAACCTCTATGTCCTGCTCTCCTTGGACTCATCTCAATCTCTTGGAGTATCTTGTGCCAGGGACATCTTCACAATTTCTGTACCTGCTCTGACCTTGAACAGCTCAAGTGCTCTGAATCCAAAAGGGCCATCCTAGAACTCATATTTTCAGGATAGATCCTCTTATCTGTGAATTAGGTATTGCTACTAGGCTAGCTCTGCAGACCTGAAGAATGAAATGTAGAGAGTCAGATGAGGGACGAAGGACAATAACTCATGTGACTGTTTATTCACATAGAAATGGTATGATTTGTGGCTGACCATTACCTCCTCCCTGTGGTGCTACCAGTACACAGGTCCTGATCCACTGCCACCTTGCCAGTGGCACATATCTTTGTTTTACATGGCCGGGGTAGAGGAAAGATGTGTTAAATGAGAAAACAGGCGTTAGGCTTCCTATTAGCTCTGTAAATGAGTGGATGCAAAAGGACAGGAAAACTCTAGCCATAGCTTCTGGTGCATTAGTTGCAGCTGGGCTGCTCTTAGAGTAGCATCAATGTAAATATTCTCTGCAGAATTGGTTTCACATGCAAATGTCAGCTAAGAAGAAAAAACCTGTCATTACCTTTCCAGGCAACAAATTTTTCATCACAGCACCAATGCACCATGGCACATTTGCTGTTGATTCACTTGGGAGAGCAGAAATATGTTTCTGCCTGGAAAACTGTAGTATCTGCTTCCGAAATCCCTGGTGGCACAGCTGCTGAGTGACACGTGGTCTGGAGTCTGGACCAGTACAGGGCTGAACAGTTGCATCAGATGATGCAACTGTTTTAAATGAGTCACCTATTTTGCTTTAGTTTCAGTTGACAAGTTGTCTGTCTTCATCTTGATAACCCAGAGGAAGCTAGATTAGTTCCCAAGAGACATAAATCTTTCTGGCTATGATAAATCAAAGCTTCATGTAAGAAGGCTGAAAATAACGCAATCCCTATGTAAAAACACCTAGGAAAAATGCTGTATATCTTCAAAAGCTGTTTTCTTCAAAAGCATTGTTGTTTGTATACAAACATAAATATTTTGGCCCATGAATTTTTTCATAGAGCTAGGTCATTTCTTAATTCAAAGCTTTTACTATTCCTTTTTTTGAAGTTTCCATGAAATCCCCAGTGGCAGAAAATCCCTGTCTTCTATCCTGTGTTTTAGTTCTTGCCCATCTTAAAATATTGTATACATTTGTGTGCATATACATATATGCATGTCTATATACATATGTATGTTTATGCATATATAAAATATATGCATGCATTTGTATAATGCAGTATATAATATTATATATCAAACCTGTCACCATATATGAACATAGCTATGAATATGTACGTGTCTATGTACATTTACATGTTCCTGTGGTGTGTAAAACAGAGTGCATGTATAATTTGTGTTTAGATGCATAATCAGTCTTTCTCTGTCTTCCATGTACACAGAAGGAAACAAGAAAACAGCATCAGAAAAGGTACCCAAAACCGTGGCACTTAATAAGCTTGCTTTGCTTTGAAATTAGCTAATGCTGTAACCACCGTAATCAAATGCTGCAGTGGCTGAAACACACAGCTTCCATTGTGAGGTAAAAGAAGCTATTGTAAGCTAATGCGTGACCAGCAGCTCCAGTTTGTGTCAGTTTTTAGTGAAGAAAATGCCTGGAAACCACAGATCTTGCCCAACGCGCCCAGGATGTTTCTGTTTCTAGCCTGGTTTCCTAAGCGAACAAGGCATATGCAACCACACCATCCACTTGTTTGTCTGTCAGTCAGTCCCTTTGTGGGAAATGTCAAAGTAGTCAGAAGAGTAAAGAACTCAGAAGTGTTGTGGTTTCTTAAATAAAAAATGAAATAAAATAGCAGGACAGGGAAGAGGCCCACCACAGTGCTTCAGCAACCCCATAGATATCTGCCAGGCAGCCAACACGTTCAACACGTCTGCAGCATGGCCCAACCACAACTGCAGCATTAAGGGATTCTGAACAGCTGTGCCAGCTGGAAACAAGCAGCCATGGAAGAGAAGATAGCTGAAGGCATCACGGATGGGGAACAGTGGTTTTCACACTGCTGTAGAGGAGTTTTTTGGCAGCATTGGACACAAATCTTTAGGAGACCAAGCCTCATTAGCTCTACCACTTGTGCATTTGCCTGTTTGTCTGGTGGCACTGAAATGGAAGAAGCAACACTTGTAGCCAGTAAGCTTGACTTGCAGTTTACGGTGCATTAGAGAGACCTTTTTTGAACTGATGTTTACAAGAAGATTAGCCTTATGACAGAGGCACTAGACTTGCCTTTAGTTTCAGTTCCCTGGCTCCCTGTGTGCTTGGGCAAATCACATATCTTTACAAAAGTACTTTTGTTGTTACTGCTTATTGAGCAGTTAGTTAGATCCTCAAAGGCTTTCATGGGTGCAGCCCTGTGCTTTGCATTTCCTCAGTTCTTCAGAGCCAGAACAACAAAGCCCTGCTGTTCACGGCCTCCGTAGAGAGTGGAAACTCCTCCAGCAGGAACTGATGATCACTGTATGTTTGTATAGTGCCTCATACAATGGGCCCAGGTCTCTGCTGGGACCTGAAAGCGGTACCAAGAAAGCAAAAATAATAGCATTGAGGAGGTACTAGGATTTGAGCTGGTGCTAGACCTGCCTGATGCAGTGGTCCGGGGAAAGGCTTGAGAAAGGATGGGAGTGACAATTTTGCAGTCCAAGCTAAGCTGATACAGTTTGACACAAGTCCTGCTCACAACAATCATCCCGTTGGTCTTGTAGGCTGGTGCAAGAATGGAGGATGGGATTTTGACGGTCAGCTTGTGCTGATATGAATGGCAAGAGTCTGACTAGCTCCAATGACCATAGCCATCAGCCTTCTGCAGGGACTTTACCTAAGTCAGCACAGTGGCTCAAGGTGCCTGGTTTGGGAGCCCCAGCAAGTAGGTTATCCACTCACTGAAGAAGCACGCATGTAACTTATACAGATGCTTTTGCATGCGGTGTTCACTAGAATTTAAAATACCATTTTGGTGTGCATGCAACTGGAAACAGGGTGTAGTACAGTTGCTTTATTTTTGACATGCTCACTAAGGTTTTGCTGTGTATATATAATACTCTACGAAGACCATAATACTCAGGAACATTGTGTCATCTTGTAAATGAAACCCTGAGATTTTTGTCTCCCAGTTTTTCGAAGGAGTTTTAAGACAGTTTATCAAACTGATGGAGACAGAGAGCTTTCATTAACTACAGGCAGGTATCCATGCACATACCTTTTCAGACTTTGACTTTCCAATTTAAACAGTTCTACAGTGTTATTTCTGTAGTCTTCCTATGATGAAATAGATGAAAAATTAATGGGAAACACAGATTGGTTTGGCAGTATCAGTCTGTTACTGTAGCTCGTATTACTTGTTTGTACAGGATCACGGTGAGGTTTCACGGGTGGCATGCTGCTGCTGTGGTTTAAAGATATTAAATATCCTCATAAGTGGTGAATGAGTACTGAATCTATGACACCTCATTTAGAGGCTCAGGCAAGCAAAAGAAAGTGAAATACGTTTGCCACTGTCATTTCTTTTCCTTTTCTGATCTCCTTGCCTGGCCACTGTCCAAGTGTGTGTTTCCAATCTGTGACAAAGCCCTGAACTGGAGGACACATACAAATAGAGGGTGAAAAAGGATGCTCTGAGAGCATTTCCTTCAGTGAGAATATTTTGGCAGCTTGGGAAAGTCTGGTGTTCCCCAACTCACATGTCCGTGTTTGCTGGTCTTTATCTTGCTCCATGTTTGTTTCGTTTTTGGTTGTTGTTTTTTTTTTTTTCCACCAGCACTCTTGCTGGACTTGATATCGACTGTCTAGAGTCTTTGAGCAAAGTGGAGTGTGTTACTCAACCTGCGTAAGCATGTCTTCTTTATGAGTGCTCTTGAGAGGTTGCAGCAGTAACCTGTTTGCAGCAATGATACAGACAGAAATTGTTCAAACAAGATTATTAAAGACATGGGGGAAAACATTTAAATTAAAGAATTATTATGCCATATCCCTGCATTTACATATAAACAGAGCTAACCCCAGTGAGAATTCTACCATTTAATTCTAGGAAAAAATACTTGTAGGGTTTTCCTACAAATCAGGAGGAACTCAGAGTTCTTAAAAACTCAGTGAGAACTTAAAACACTTTGTGTGTCTTCCTGCTCTGAGCTGGATATTAGGAAGAATTTCTTTACTGAAAAGGTTATCAATCAGGCATTGGGTTGCCCAGGGCAGTGGTGGAGTCCCCATCTCTGGAGGTATTTAAAAGACATATAGACATAGTGCTTAGGGATATGGTCTAGTTAAGGACTTGTCAGTGTTAGGTTAATGATTGAACTTGATCTTAAAGGTCTTTTCCAATTTAGGCAATTCTGTGACTAAAGATACGTGAAAACACATTGCAATCAGTCAATAAATGATAATTTCCCAGCTGCAGAGATGCAAGTGTACGCCTGAGGTAAGGCAAGGGTGTCCGACTGCATGCATCTTACCTGTGTGTGAGAGGTTGGGTGGCACCTTTGCTTGGGGAAGGCTCGCCAAGCCCTGCAAGCAGGTTGGTCATGCCTTGTGCCAATGCCAGGTCTACCATGTGGGGCAAAACCACAGGTCATCAGCCTCATCTTCACTGCCCACCTTGATGCATGCAGGGTGCTGAGCCTTGCAGGGACCTGCACACACACATATGGATATAGCTAATGGCTGCAAAGTCCAAGCTGGTGGTGGCTCTTGTTCTTTTTTGTAGTGCTGTTGCTCATGTAGGCTTTGCCTGGAGCCCACTTCAAGCGCAACTGCCCAGCAAACAGCCTGTCCTTCCCCCAACCCCCTTCGCGCACTGACCTTGACCTGAATACCATAATCCACTTCAGCCATAAGCAATTGCAGAGAGTGGTGGGTCATCCAAGGATATTTTTTCCAGCGCTGATGCAGCTCACAGCTCACTGCAGCTTGGGAAGGAAGAGCTGCCTGCTATTCCCATTCCCAACCCTTGGGCTCTGCTGGAGATGCCTAGTGGTGTCTGATGTACATCCCATGGCCACCACTGCCACAAATATGCAGGGTGTATGGGGTGGGGAACTGCTTCTTTTAATTACATCCAAGTTACAACGCTCCTCCAGCCCCCCAGGAGGTGCTGGGGGAGCAGAGGATCCCCATGCTGAGTCGCAGGGAACAGACATGGAACTGTTTGGCAGTTGCAATCAGAAGCTTTTTTTTTTCCCCCCCCTCTTTTGTCCCCAACGCTGGTCAGCAGCTGTGTTGTTTATAAAATGAATGGAGCCCTTAATGAAGCAATAGAGAGAAACAGTGAGGGGCTGTGTCTGTCTGTTACAAAGGGCCAAGGGGGAAGGGTTGATCTCTTAAAATACCCTGACATCCTTTCTTTCCGTTATTTAAACATTAGGCAAAGCAGTGATCAGCTATCAACATAAAGCCTGTATTTGGCTCAGTGGAAACAGTAAATCCACATATCAAAACAGCTGTTCCTATACATCCAGACCAGGAGAGACTTTCATTTCCAGGGAATGTGAAATAGTGCAAAATAATGCAAAACAGCATAAAAAAAAAAAAACAAACAAAAAGCAGGCAGCACATGGGAAGGACCAATCTGCAAGCAGCACTTGCAAGACACTGCTCAATGTGTTGTGTTGGTAGAAACAACAGACTGCGTTACCGGCACACTGAGGAATGCAACAGATACTCTGCCCGAGATGCAAAAACACACAGGAAGAGGATTTCAGCACTGCAGAGGAAAAATAAGCAGCTTTGCTATAAACTGTTTTCTCTCCAGCTCAGTCCATTGCTTGCAACATATGACATTAATCATAAACCCCCAAAACACATCTAGGTTCAAGTTTCCAGCTGGTTAGTCTCTAGAGACTTTTAAAGAGGCAAGCAGCATCCTTCAGCACTAAAGTCCTGCTGTGATGACATGGTACTGGCCCAGCCTCTCCCCCTCCTCCTCTGCAAGGACAGGGAGGGGGAAAGCCTGCTGAAATTTAATCTGATTTTTGTACAATAGGTGTCAAGGCTCAGGGAGAGGTGGAAAGAACTCAGATTTCAGCAATGACATCCTTTCTACTAGTGGTTTCGAAGAGCACCACTACAGTGACGATTTGGTATTGTGATACATCAATGCAATCAGGAAGCCTCTTGGTCCCTGATAGCCCATTTTCTCCTCTTCCCCTCTTTATAACCCCCAAAGCACTGTGAGGAATTAAGTGTTTATTTCCTGGAAATCTCCCGCTATCCAATCTGAATTTCCTTTATGCCACAGGAGCTCCTTGGACCATGGTGGCCATTCATACTTTGAGGAAAAGCTGAATGTGAAAATGAAGTTAAAAGCTCATTTTCTGGTTTAATTCTGTCACCAGGAATAATGCAGAACTTGGCACTTGCAAGCTCTAGGAAGGGGTTTTATGAATATTTCTAACAAATCTTGCACTTTTTCAGTTACAGCACAAGTCAAAGATGCCAGCAGACCAGTACTTCAGGGAAAGAGGAGTCATAACTCCTTGTAAAAGATAAGACTCCAGTTTTCTGTGCTATCCTCCAGCTTTTCTGTACAGGTACAGCGTTCCTTGCCAGAAGAATACTTTTTGTTGCAAAGCTGACATTTATAGTGGCCCTAGCAACTCCTTGCTGCTCCGAAGCGCTCACAGATCCCTTTGTGCTACAAGAAGGCCTGGATTCACTCCTCCCCATTAAACAAACTGCCTAGGCTTGACAGGCACACCATGGTGTCCTTGTGGACAGAATGATTAGCCATTCCCAGAAAAGCTCCACAAAGAACATAACTTTGCCCTTCTTTTGTAAGAGGAGTTGGCAGAGGTTCCTCCCATTTTCACTGGCACAGGCTGCGGTTAACCAAATCAAGCCCTTTGCTGGTAACTGTCCAATCACAACTGCTGAGTCCTCACATCTAGCAGAGCCTTGGCTCAGACATGCCAAATATTTGCTTTTGCCTCTTCCTATTGTGGGACTTTTTGACACACAGGAGGAAGAAGCCCAAAATATTTCCAGCAAAGCCACACACCAACCTGTCCCTGAAAAGCCTAGTATGTTAAATAAGTCAATAGGTAAGTAACCAAAAAATAAGTCACTAGGTAAGAGCACCACATCATTCCTAAGGTCCTGACCCCAAAAGCAGGGCAAAGCTATTTTCACAAATGGGTTATGTCCTAACCCACCCCAACACTGAACAGCATCAGTGCTCCCAGTCCCTCAACACACAGAAGGAAGCCTCCAAACCCAGCAGGATGCTCCCCCATGAAGAGCAGATACTGCTCAAGTGACAAAAAAAAAGACCCAATCTTTTATCAGGATGCCACTGAGATAAATAGACATTTAAGGCAAAAAAGGACAACCATTTCTGTTTTAAGGACAGAAATAATTTTTTGATCCTTTCCTGCACCTTTAAATTCCTCTCCTTCTTATATCTGGGGAGTCCTTTTAAAGCTTTTTTGTAAAGGGTAAATCTTCTACCTACTTTTCTGAAACTACATTCTTGCAAGAGGTCCAAAAAGAACAGCTTTTAGAAACTCAAAGTGGCATTTACCATTTCAGTCAAGAGGCCCAAACACCTCCAGAGATTGGTGAGGAACACATCACACAATGTTATACAAATCAGATCGGGAACAGAATGGATGCTATGAGCATGGCACCAACTCCAGTGTGCAGATCACATGTCTATGCACTGGACAGTATTGTACCTAATGAGACAAAAAACTTCAAATGGAAAACTAAGAGTATTCTGTATCTAGAGCAGTTTTTTTCTATATATATTTGTTAAGTACTTTGAATAGCCTGTAACACTTAATACCAAAGTGTATTGCATTTTCTTAGTATAAAAAAGAAGGCTGGAAGTGGGGCAGCAGGGGGAGGCAAAATCTGAGCACAAAAGTAGGGAATGGCAGAGATATGAGTAAAAGAAGAAAGATCTTGATACAAAGGGGTGAAAAGAATACACAGTGAGAAAGATTATTGTACTCTGGATAATACATTATGACACCAGACATTGCAAAGTTACAAATTTATTTGTTTTGAAATAAATACAAATACTTCATTAAGAAACTTTTCTTGATAGACTTTACACAATAGCTTTATTCTTTCTGGAAATTGTCTGTTCTTCCCACAAACCATTATGGATATTCTACACAAGAGCTGCAGTTAGTCAGTATAAAGTAACCTAGACTGTATTCTTCTGAACAAGCAATCCCAAAGTATTAATATTTGCTATTTAACTGCTCGGCATTTGAGTTTTGTTTGTGTGAGGATTGCAATACAGCAGGTCTGCGCTGGAGCTCAGGAAATCCTGTCCCACTACCTATGGAAGGACAAACTTAAGAACACCCAACTGAAAATCTGACTGGCAGAAAGGTATCATGCCACTAGCATCAAGAGAAGGTAACCTAAGGTATCAGAAGGCTACGTAAAGATGCAGAATCAGCAGATCATTACATTTATGCAGTCATTAAACACTGCATTTCACAGATACAGTGTTGCCACTCCACCACTTTGTGGAATACACTTCTCAGCACCAGTGAGATCTCATCAGAGCTTCAAATCTAGTAATTAGTGGCAGATGAATGTACAGTATCTAATTACATGCCATCCCACAGTTATTCATCTCTCCTGACAAAGAACAGCTGGATCTGGCTTCGCTGACAGAATTCTGAATTTATCACAATTGTGCTGGACACAAAACCTTGAGCTGCAAAGATAAGAAGCTGCCTGAAGAAAAATCAAGCTGTTTCTGCTTTGCTGGCATGTACGGCTACCCTACTTCTTACAACTACGCCAACTTTTGCAGTGTGGTAAACCCTTTGGCCCAAGATCCCAAACAGGAAATGCTACCTTGCTTATTAAATTTAAATGCTGTCTTCATTTGGCTAAGCAGGTTTTAGGGTCTGGGGGTGGGGGGGAGAAAAGGAAGACTGGAACTAAATCTCAAAAAAGAGAAATAAAAAAAAGCTTAAAGATTTAGTTCGTCTCAAAGTCACATTAAAATTGCCTATTTTAGTAGTATATTATTGTATGTAGGAAAACAGGCTTGAATACTAATGAATTAGAAGGCCTATAAATGCACGATACATTAAATTCTCTATCATTTGAAGTCAAGCTATATACAATGAATTCAACTCCAGCTTCAACATGAGGCCATAACACATTTGTTTCATTTCCTTTTTCAAAAGTCACCCATAATAGTGATATTTTTCTCCCCCTCTTTGAAACTCATCTCAAATTGTGCCAGTTTACTTCAAGAGGATAAGAAATAAAGGGGTGTGTAACAGCTTTGATTTTAAAAGAGGATGTTAAGCAAGTCTAGTTGGACTCTGAAGTGTTGACAACCACATCGGCTTTTGGCAAGTATCCTTTAGAATTTGGCATCCATTGAAGGAGGGCACAATAGCAGCAACTGTCTGAGTTACAATAACGATAGAGCAAATGAGATGCTTTTCTTTGGTCCCTGTCAGACCCTGGTGAACAGAGTTCATCCTACAGAATAGCTTGAGATTAATACCAGTTATGTTTTTGTGATTCAGGGGGCATCCATTACTTTTTCACACTGTGACCAGTTTAAACCTCCCACAGCCATCTAACAGGACACTTCCATGGACTTGGGGCTTGATTGTTCAGCGTTGCTTGCCGAGTTCGGTGTCAGCTCGATGCGCGTGTCTGTGTGGGAGCGGTTCCTGGCACCATCCCCGGTGTGAGATCGGCTCCTTGTTCCCTCCCCAGTGTGAGACCGGCTCCTTGTGCCTTCCCCAGTGTGAGACCGGCTTCTCTGTCCTTCTAAAGAGGTTACACTGGAGCCAGAAGCTGTGCGGGACCTCATCAGCCTGGTCATGCTAGCAGAGGGGACTGGAAGAAGAGTCTTTCATTAATGCCTTGCTTCACGGGCTTATCTTTCTTGCCTTCCTCTCTAGAGTTAACCACCCTTGGAGAAGCCTTCAGGGCTTGACGACATATTTTTCATGGTAGCTTTACATGCAGGAGAAGGACCACTGCTCCAGGCATACAGTTAAGGAGTCCAGACTACTAAGGCAAAATTGGTGGCCAGGGCTGAGAGATTCAAGACTGAGCTTTAAGGCATGTTGCTGGGGCTGCAACAATCTAGAGGAACACTACAGACTCACCAGAACCCCCATTACTTTCAGATGTTTCCCTTTTGTTGGCAGCCCAGGTTAGCAATGCATCTGCACAACAGCAGTTGTCAGAAGCACATACACGAACACCAATAGCTACAAATCAAAGAAGTCTCTGAACTAACAAGGATTTAAACATTGTGTGCAGTATACGAACTGTATCCTTTGATGCAACGAGGGGACAGTATTACAAATATCCACCTTAAAAATATCAAGTAAAGTAAAGCAAGTATTTGCGTGTATAAGCTGATTACAAAGCTCTCTACTGTTTAGTAACATAATTTGGTTTGAAAACTCTTTGCCTAGAATCCACAGGTGTTTTAATCCCATTGCAAATGCATATCCAACAGGGAAAGGATCACACATCTGTGATCAGAAGACTCTCTGGGTGCTTAAAATGCCCAAGAAACTTTGGTAGCCAGGTGAACCATTCTATAAAACCAATACTTACTGTATCCCATTCCCTGAACAAAGTATTTGAAAGCTTCTGCAAGCTTGGCAGGCTGCAAAAGAAAATAGAGTACTATTGTATGCAGTGCTCAGCATGTTAGTTTTAAATACAGTGTTATAGATGCCATAGATGCCCTGTCTTAACAGGGACACTTTAAATATTCTCTGGGTTCTACAGAATGTCTGAAAACTTCATTTACATGAGAGAATTCCACCATTCCCCTCTGTAGTCTGCTCCCCTACCCCTTTATTTTTACCAACTGCCTATGACTGACAACCTTGCAATGAGGCACTCGCGATTTTCCTCTGGTGTTGACAATGTCCAAACAAGCCTCACACTCTCAACTACTGCACATGCCAATATTGCCTATATTTTTTGTGCAATTCTATCTGAATCAGTGCAAAGAATGGACTCTGTATAGCAGAAGCAATGCACATATAATGTGGCTTTAAAAAAGCCTTTTCCCCCGCTCCCACTGTTTAAGCTCACTCTGCTTGTACAGGCATTTCTCTGCTGCAGTTAATGACAAATTCCATTTAGATGTTCAATCACATTCTAAAGCTGCTCAACAGGTCAACACTTAGTGATGCCACACTACAGCATAGGTAAATTTTTAACTTTCCCAGCCTCGTTTTATTAGCAGGCTTGGAATTTATGCATAAATATATTTCAGAAACTCCAGTTCATTCTCAGTGTATGCAAGAACATAGCATTGTTCTTTCCTGCCTCCCACTTTCCTGATCTATACTATAAATAGTACAAATAATTTGTTTTTAAAACAGTAGTGCTCAAGCCTTAATCCACGTTATCTTAGTAGACAGGCATAAAATAATACCTCTGCATTCCCACCTCAGACCTTTACTTAGTTTAGACTTAATTAGGGGAAATAATATCCCCTCCCAATCTTAATTTTGCACTTCATTGCTCTTTAAAGAAAAAAGAAAGCTCAGATGACCAACTGACATCATTATTCATGAAATCATAACCATCCTTTTGGCTGACATTTGGGAACAGCAAGTACCCTACAGGAAAACACCCATTTATTGCAGGCTGACACGCTGCAGAACAGGATTAGTGGGATTTCCGTCACCAAAATCCTACCTGGGAAACTTGAGGGAGCCCACCACAGTCAGCCATCTGAAATGGAGATGAGAACAACCAGTTAGCATAATGCCAGAGGAAATAATTTATGCTCAGGATATATTAAAATGACCTTTTAAGCAATCTGGCAGAAAAACATTTCCTTTTGTTGGGTGAGTAACACACATGTAGATGAACGGACCAAAGTAGGCAGTTAAATGTTTATAAAAGCTATGACTGCACCCCAGAAAACCCCAAAGTGTCTCAATCCTCAGGCAAAGCATTGGCTGGAGCTACAAATAAATGTTTTTCCTAGGTACTGATTGCCAGTTTCTTAGTAACCAGGACTAATAGGTTAGTTTCAAGTTCAGCTCTGAATTACAATAACGTGACTCGGCATTGACCTGAATGACAAACAGCGGAGAGAGAACAAACACCTAAGCGTCAGAGGTGAGAGGGAAAAATGATTTGCTGAGATTGCGGATGCCAAGCATCAGCCTGACTTGCCAAGGGAAGCAGGGAAAGCCAAATTAGAAAAGCTATCTTAAGTGCATGAAATATTTTTGGAGCATTT
Source organism: Eurystomus gularis (assembly GCA_013400335.1). Lineage (NCBI taxonomy): Eukaryota > Metazoa > Chordata > Aves > Coraciiformes > Coraciidae > Eurystomus > Eurystomus gularis. Next base: position 323,370 of record VZZY01003828.1, read on the forward strand.
CATTTTTCCTGTTGCTCCACCCCTCGAAGTCAACCCAACAAAAACAGTCTTTTTCCAAGGAACACCACAAGCTGAAAACAGTTGAGTTGTAAAATTACAGGAAACTCCAAATCCTATCAAGGATTAGAGAGCAGCAAAACAGGCCTGTAGCAGGATCTGGCATCAGCCATATCCCTGGACTGAGCAAATGCTGGCCACTGATAAAGGATCTGAGATAGTGTCAGATTTTTTCTTAGGGTGAGTCTGCCATGCCCACATGGTAGTTCAGCAGTGTGACTCCTCAATGTTAGGAGGAAAAAGCATTTTTTTAAAATCATGTTTTTATAATTTTCACTGACCAGTTCAACACAGAGATGCAGCAGAAGCATGACCAAACTTGTTTCACTATTTGCCTGCTATTACACTCATTGCATTTTACTTCATACCAAGCTGAAGATGGCACCATACTCCAAATGCCAAGTATCAGCCAAAGCCTTTGCACAATGTTTTGCTGTTTAGAAATGCATTTTATCAACTTTTTGGAAAACAAGAGAGTCATTTCTAACAGCAAGATGCCCTGGACTATGCCCTCATAAAAGGCAAGATGAAAAGAAAGTGGCTGACAGATCAGCTGTCTATTCATCCAACACTACTGCCAAGGGACAGGCAAGCACAGGAACAGGAGGAGTTGGTTTGCACTTCCAGTCTGCTGATGGCTGTTTCAAACCTTTCGAAATACCTCAAGATCAACCTTGCCAGCTCTAGTCAAATTCATTATGGGTATGTGAAATAACCGCATGTTTCAAGTCTCATCCCTAGTGTTTTAAAATTAAGGAGCTGAGAAATTCCCTGTTAACCTCGACAAGAAGCTCCTACGCTTGTTTATACCACTAAAATACTCTTATCCTGAAGGAACTGCCTTTCCACATCAGAACTGGATTCTCACCATGTTGTCTATACTGCAGCACATTGCTCTGGTTCTACTTTTTTAGTTAATCCAGCTGACTTTAAATGAGGGGAACATTTATTTAAAAAAAACAGCTTTTCTTACTACCTTCAGAAGTGTGGTCCTTGTCGGGTCCAGCTTTGAGTTGCATTCAACCTACATTAAAGAACAGCAGCATAAGGCATTATACACAAGATTAATTATGAACTGTTGAACAAAAACAGATTAAATACCTTGTTCTGTCACTTAATAGAGACTAAACTGAGTATCTTAGGCTTCTGTATGAAGACTACATATATGTATACATATATACGTATCTCTATATATCTATATCTCTTTAGTTCACATTTATGACTGTATTCTTTTCCATGTACAAACAAACCCATTAGTTGGGAATTTGAGATTTTTTTATCTGTTTCTGGGACTTCATCTGTTTCTGGAACTCCAGTGGCAACAAGTGTTGTTTATCTTGTGATTTGGGGTCATCTGGTCGCATCCCAAGTGGTGAGCAGCCATATGGCCACAGGCCAGCAGACTGGGCATGCCCATTAAGGCACAACATTTGAAGTCATCCAGTCATCTGGGGTGAGTTATAATGGTCAGAAAGAAGCTCTTTGCTTCCATAGTGACCCAGGGCACAGCTCCAACACCACAGAGCAAGTTAAAATACCAGCAGCAGATTCCTCTCTAAAGGAAAATATTTGCGGTTCACTGGAACTGCTGGGGCGATTGTTCCTAACGGAGTAGCTATTAAATAATGGTGCACAGACAGAGGGACAAACAGCGAAGAATTAATGGCAGCTCTCCTGCTGTCTGGAAGAGGAGAGCCAGCTGGGCTGGATTGATAGCCAGCGAGGTTGCTGCATGGGTGTGAGCTCTGCTGGCCTCACACAGCTTGCTGGCTTGCCTGCCCGACAGCAAAGATGGCTCGATATATATATATACACACCACAGCATCCACCGCTGGGGAGCTGTCACCAACAACCAGAAGGACAGGGCATCTGCAAGGAAGCACAAAGAAGTGATATTATCTCTGTGACCTGGCCTAGACTTGCCCTAAGCTGCATTTTATGTTGCTGGAAGGATGAGACAGTTAAGTGTGTGAAAATGATTTGGTTTGTATTCCAGACACTTTATACACACATCAAATCCACTGTATTAGCTGCAGATCTACAGATATGCTCCAATATCTTGCCTGAGAACCTGTCCCTTCCCCTACCTCATAGTAATCCGTCCTTTCCAGTGCTCTCATTCCTTGTCTTATAAGAAACTGAATAGGGACATCAGCATCAAAGTCTCAACCTCACCCAACTCGACCCCTGAGCTCCAACTTTTGGACCTCTCAAGCAATTTCAAACAAATTGGCAGAGGAGTAGAGTCTCGAAGTCTCCGGTGTGTGTAAACATCAGCAGCTGAGCAGAGGACTTGAAAACTGTTACGTCGCACCATCACGTTATGTTCACATCATAAGTGAAAAGCCATTAGCAGAAGATCTGGCAGATAGTCGTTTTCATACCTGCTCCATCGTTCTCAAGGTTTGCTTTTTTTTTTAAATGGTTTTGCTCATATTCTCTTGGTTGTATAGGCACAGCTTAAGTGCATTCAGAGCTTTAGTTTCCATTAACTAGGATGTATTTTCAGGTGAAGCTAAAGTACATCAACTTTTCAAGTAAATATTTTGTAAGCCCAAGTTTGAAGATACAGTGACAGGAACTACTTAGCTTTCTATTTCAGCTAACGTGACTCTGAAGTCTGAACATAAGTCTTCCTACTGGTGGTCCCTGACTTTCAGTAACCTCTTACCTCCTACATGAAGTTACAAGATCCTTTCCTAGCTCAGAAGCACATTCAGCTACAGCTCTGAAATGCATATGCAATGCACCCACTGATCATCCCTCTTAGCTCACATCATATGCAGGTGAACTGGTAGGAAATAAAGTACTTACTGAAGGGTGACAACATTTATTCCAGGAACAGGGCGCTCAATCTCTAGGTCTCGCCGACTAAAAAAGAGAGGATAAAGGCTCTGAAAGTTCACAGATACTTCCATATTCTTCTAGTTTACAGAAAGCACAGACACTCACATTATTTTAATCTGCTACATGTTTTAGCCTTCACAACTGATGGAGAACCACTCTTAGACTAAAGTATCAATGTCTTAGTTCAGTCCCAGAATACCATCTTTCTCCCCACAAATGCACAAGGTCCTTCTCCCATAAGCAAACCACCTGAGATCCCTATAGGCACTGTCAAGTAGAACTTTATACTGGGGGAACACAAGTAACTCCACCACACAAGTCATACTGGCTCTAAGAGCTGGACAGCCTCTTAATACAGTTTCCAGTTAGAAATCAGGTAAATGTATTTACCTGTTGTAAGAGTTGACAAAGAGATGAAGGTTGGTTTGATTCATATCATTAATAATATGCTGACGGTAAGTATGGATCAGGTCATGGTTGCTGTGAATCTCTTCCTACAGTGGAGACAGAATTGTTCAGAATAGGGACTATTTTCTGAAAGGATCTGAAGACATGGCACAGCAGTCATGTGTTGGACTTGTATCTACACAACAGGAGTGCACCTTTAGGGGAGGGACAACTTCTAGCACCCAGTGGTGTCACCCAGAATTAAAATTAGCTTCCAATTACAGTACCACTTTTTTGCTTAAAACTTCAGTATGTTGCAATGGCAAGATCTTACGATTGCAAAACATGTAGTTGCAGTGCAGATGGTTATAGACAGAAGTGTGAGGTTTTAAAACAAAATAAAAGATTCAGGATAAGAAGCTTAATAAATGTTTCCAGGGTAAAGCAGATGTTGAAAGCTTACAAACATATGTAATGTGGAACTCAATTTCACAATAGCAAGTAACTAAGCTTCAAGGACTCCAATCACTAACATTTTCAATTAGTTCGGTTCTAAAGTCTTTGTAGATTAGTTCCTTGTTCTGCTGGAACGGAGTTTTCCACTGCATTTACTAAGTCTCTAGCACAGCAAAGTAGCCTCAGAAAACAGGATAGCACTTTTTAATAAAGTAGGGCTGCACTGAAGAGCACCATTAGTAGTAATAACCAGCATTCACCACAGTTACAAGTATATTGTGGCATTAAAAAAAAATCTCTGGGGTAATTCTGCTTAGAACACCAGCACATAAAATGCTTATATTCATGTTTAAGTGTTGGCTGTCTAAAGAGGGAGCTGCCCCTATTAGAGCTGTCATGACTGAGATACACTTGAGTCGTCAGGACACAGCAAGTTCCATGGCAGGATACCACCTCTAAAATACTGGGAGCACAAGTGTGAATCTTATCTCATTGTTTAATTCATACTTTGTTGTTTAAGTGAAGGCTTTTCCCTTCCTCCCAGCCCCAGGAGATAAGCACAGATGACTGAATACATCAGAGGAATCTTCTGAATATCCTTACCTTCCCAAAAAGATGTGAAATGACCATGTCTGGTAAAGCATTTGTCCAACCTGAAATCTGAACAGTAAGATTATGTCAGCGTCTGATATTAAAACAATCCTTCAACAACTGCGATTTTTCAATTACCCATAAGTAGAGCAATGGATATTTCTGTGATGTTCTTATATGTACAATATCCCAGACTGGTATTTTTTCCCCTCAATTCAACTAAAACACCATTAAGTGTTGTTTATGTTTGAGTCACTCTCATAAGACGTATTTACTAACGCAGTTATATAGGGAACATGCTACTAGTGGCATAGGTATATATGGAATCACTCCTGCAAGAGCATCAAAGTAATCAGCCAGATGACTTTTATTTCACCTCACTGCCCAATCTCCACCCCAACAACCCACACTGACAATACTTTGGAGCTGGTACTTAAGGTTTGTGTTCCAGTACATGTGCTCTTCCTTTGGAAGAACAGAAGGATATAGGGCACCCACAGTACTCCTAAGGTCAGCAATACTTAAAGGTGGAAGGCAGAGGCACAGATATGGAAGAACTTAATTACAGTGAGACATTGGGTCAAACCAGTACATCTCAATGTAGATGAGTTACTAAATATACTTCCAGATCAAACTTACCAAAATAAACTGGTATGCAAAATTTAAGAAAATGAGTAACTAAGCCTTGAAAGAATGTTACATCCCAGCTCTGGAAAGTTTCTTCTAAAATTAGCAAGGTTATCATTACATGTAATATCACCCTAGACGCTTAAAATGGGTTGTTTCTATGTGTGGTTAAAAGATGACACACTAATTTTTGTACTTCTCAGAGTGTTTGTAACAACTGCTATTCACTTAAACATGATGCTGAATATTATAAATTGTCTTCCATCAGTTTACCCTGAAAAATGTTTTAACAGGTTAAATCTGAGTGACATGTAATGTAACTTATTTTTATATATTGGTTCCAGGAAGATTTTTGAAATTAGATCTCAGCACCCATTTTCCTACATTGCAACTTTCTTACAACTACAAAAGAATAGAGTTAGAAGGAGCTTCTTTCTATGTGAAAATTTTCACTTAGACGTCTGGTTGTATGGACAATCCATCCACAGTTGCTGTAGCTAACGTCCTTTTCTGAGTCTTTTTGGCATCTAAGACTCAGCTACGTGACTGAAACCTGGAAGATGTTGTTTTGAACATTTTTCTGTGCTCTAGTTCGTTTGGACTGCACTGGTAAACAAAGCCACAGAAAAGAAAGAACTGAATGTTACACTATGCTTGACATTTACTTGAAAAAAAGCTGTTTCCAAAACTACCCTGTGTCCAGCTTAAACTACGTTCTCCCCAGCAGTTACTAGCTCTTAAGAATTGTCCAAACCCAGTAGTTCCATTATACCACAGGTATCTGTTTCCTCAAAGTACTTATTTTTATCACTAGCCCTGCAGGAGGTATGTTTGCAAATAGAAGAATAAACCCCAAAGGAATTAAACTGGGATATTTTGTGTCTGAAGCCACACCTTGAAGTACAAGCTTGCCCAGCTCCTCATGCTTGACAGGCTCGCAGTATGATTTATTCTTCTAACTCAGAATGTTTACCTTAGTTGCTGCCCAGTCCATCCAACCTTCAGCGCAAGGGTTTACGTTAATGAGAACTAATCCCTCCACCATCTCTGGGTGGTTTAACTGTAAAAGAAAAGGCTTAAGATTCATCACAGAGCCTTTGCAACTTGACAGTCAGCATAAAATTTAAACCAGAAAATTATCTCCTGGGAAGAAAGGCGGTAGGTCTAGTTTTATCTTGCACAAAACAAGTGTATGTATGGAAAAAGAATTTCATTAAAGCAATTCAACCGAGCAGCTGGAGAACATTAAGATTAAACTGAGGGTGGAGGAGAAGTTAAAATAGAGAACTCCCATTAAAAAAACCTTCTGCAAATTAACTGGGTAGAGCCCAGGCCTTAAAATGGAAAATCTAGGTCTTCTGGATTAGCTATCCCGCAGATTGTGGTATTTCACTTAAAAGCCCAACTGCTTACTTTAAATGGGCATGGCAGAGCAGGAATTCTCTGTGCACACTACAGGGGAGACAACACATCAGGGAAATCAGGTTCAAGGCTTTAGGGAAGCTCCACAAAACTTACAGCAAATCTGGTTAGGATGTAGGCCCCAGCTCCAGTTCCCATTCCTATAACGGTCTTCAGCCTTCACAGCAATAAACGGAAGAGAAAAAAATGTGTAAGCACCAAAAATAAGTAAATCTGCATCAGCAGCCTTCCTCTTTCACATGCTAATGTGTATCTACAGAAGGGTGGGTTGCAGCTCAGGCAAGCCATGGACTCTCCGCAATGCCACCAGCCCCAGGAAGATGCTCAGTGTAGCTGCTGGTTTGGGTGGATTTGCAGGACACTGGTCCTCACGCATTGCAGGGCAGCAGCAATTCTCACTTATCTTTAAGTAAATATACTGAGCAACCATAGCATTGTTCTGATCGTGCAAGGAAGTGGTTAGTCTCTGCCAGAAAAACTTAGTCCTGAAATCTGCAGCCTAAATACAAAGCTTCCCCCTCCCCAGGCTCCCCCTGCACTCCCCAGTACAGCTATCCAACTGGGACACTGATTCCTCTTTAACAGGGGGCTGGCAGGGAAACCTCTCACACTATCCAGCCACTGGGGTGATAAAGTTTAAACTTCATAACCAAACAGGGCAGAGACAAAGCAAATATTTGCATTAACTGAAATCTGTTTTAAAGGTCTTAGAAAATACATGGAAGGCAAGACTAGACAAAACCACTTAGAAAAACAGGTCATACAATGCTTTCAGAAAAATACCTGAGGGTATTTTTCATTCTCATTAGCAATATTAAATCAAGGCTTTGTAAGTACACTCCAGTTTAATTGATTTTCAAGGTACTGACACCACGTCAGCACTTTTGCAGTGCAAAAGCAGAATTGGCAAACCTGTGCCTTACATTACACACTTCAAAAAAGCACATCTCTTAAGAAGGTAGTGAGGTAAACTGGTCCAAGGTACTGTAATAGCTGGTTACAACAACTGAACAATGTCTAAATTGGGGTCCTGGGCTGAGACTAAAACACCCACCAGCAGACCAGCCTGCCTGTTCTCCAAGGCTGCCTAACCCTGAATGCCAGGGTTTCTCTGCTTGGCCTGAAAACTCCTTGAAGGCACCTACCTGCACTCTTCATGGTGTAAGGTTGGACCCAACTCCACAGAGAATGTACCTTCCTCAGCTACAGCTCCTACTACAGCTAAGCTGTAAGGGAGGACACACGCCTACACTTGTGGCAGGTAGAGAACAGAGGAACACTGCCACCAGTCCTTCAACATCAGCAATCTGGCACCTGCACTTGGCAGCAGAACAGACTTAAGAAGGTTGGACTGACCCACTAACTCAAGCCACAGAAGCAAAACAGCGTCTTCAGATGCGACTACATTTTATTTCTATTAACCACACAGGAAAACGGGGGTTGTTACTGTGGGAAGAACAGATTGTCTGTGCCCTGCCCTTCTGAGGGTGACGCATAGAAAATACTGGAGGAAGCCCCTAAATTAGGCATATGGGATTTCACTCAAAGTTGCTTCCTGTTTAAAAATAAACAGACATTTCAAAAAAGACCAAAACCCAAGCTTTTTCAGAAACAGAGGCAGAAGTGATCCATTTATAAAAGAGAAATTAAAAAACAATCAGAACTAATTCTAGCAAACAAAAATGCCAGGTAGCCAGGCTGAAGCTTCAGGGGCAGCACAGGTGAATACCTGCTCTGCCCTGCTCTTCTGGTGTGCCATGTAAAGCCAAGAATGAGGAAAGTAAGTAAATAATTCTGCACTCACCCAAACTGTTTAAGAATTCCAGGAAGCATTTCAGCCAGCTGATCCATGGAGGGATACACATACCTACAATAAAAGTGTTCATGGAGTTACTACACAAGTTTCAGTAGAGTAGGTATTCAGAGACATGCTGGTCACTGTAGGTTTAATACCAAATGTGCTCACCATGAGATCATTGACAGTATGAGCTGAATTTAAGTCAGGAGCAAGCACAAATAAGTAATTTAGCAGAAATGTGAGCATAATCTATATAGTACTTTGTGACTTAAGAAGATCATAGATGCCTGGTCTGGCTGAGAGCAAAACAAAACATAATATCTTCCAAGAAAAGTTAACACTTCAATCTGTTTTGTAAGTTTTAACTTGAGAGGTGAGTTTCCAACCACATTCACCACAATTGTACCTCTGGTCCACCACAAAAAGTTTCCCTGTGCTGCAGGACCACAGCCTACAGCAATGAGATCTAGGTCTTCAGCAAATAATTTGCATGCGTGTTTTCAGGGGCACACAAGTTTCCACAGCTGTAAAATGAGGATAGCTTTCTATTAATATTGATGGGGGAAATGAAGCCATAGGAAGGGCTACAGAGCTTCTGAGGAAGTTCAGCGTAAACAGCTGTCAGTTAATGCTCCCAGGCTTCTGCAGAGTAGAAAGAATTTTGAGGGAAGGAAATTCTGATCAAAATCTCAGCTGAGTAGCACATGGAAAACAAACCACCTGAAGTAGCTGGAGAACCTCTGCCTAGAATGTATCCAAATCTGTTTCCCCATCAGCACTATACCTAATGACTCTAAGTTTAGTCTCCAAAATAAAACCAAACAAAAAACAACTAGTGCAGAACAACTTTAAGTTATTTTCCTGTTGGGAAACCAAGCCTTGTCATGACACAAGCTACTGTCACCATGACATCTGTGACTGTTAACTTGAGTATGCTGGTCTCACAGCTGGAGGGCTGGGAGAGATAATACAGCTTCTTGTGCTGTCATCACAATGTTACTGAGCAGTGGCCTTTACTACCATAAACCATGAGGGCTGCCCTACACAGCGGAAAACACAGAAGTGTTAATGCTTGTTCAGTACATGAGAGTTAAGGCACTTAAAAGCTCATGATTCAAACAAACACAAAGTCGGGGGTGACTGAAATAGCTTTGTAGGCTGCTCTGGTAGACAACTCGGCCATTGCAGTTAACGCTAAGAGAGAATCTGGCCCATTGTGACCTCCTCAGCATCAGAACAGCTTAAAAATTAAGAAGGGAAGTAGAGTGGCTCATGCAATAAGGGTACACATAAGCTCCTTAATACGTAGTCCTTACAGAACAACTGTTCCTTGCCTTGTACCCTCCCCTTGGCATGCTGGCTGCCCCCATCCTCAACCAAGCTGATTCCTATCCAAGGGGCATCTCAAAGCCAACCTGTCTCATTTGAACTAAATGGCACAAGCATTTTGGCAAGACAGTGCTCATAGCACACAAGGTTTCCAAGAGCTGCAGCATTATATATGATACACAATCAGGAGTATGGAGCTATCTATCATATTTTGTGGGGGTACATCACTTTGTTACTGTCCAACAACTCGGATTTTCCAGGTAGATTATCAAATCTACTTAACATCTACCATGCTGCCATTTCATAAAAAATATGGATTTAGGAAGGACATTATATAGTGGTTACTGTCTATCTTGTTTATAGCAACAACTCAGTTTTGTATTTGTATTGAGGATATCATTACAAAACAAGGTAACTTGATATTTAAACTGACAGATGTAGATATCTGTCAAGGAACTGCTTTACAAGCAGTCTAGTTATCAGAGATAAAACAAAATTGCAGCCCTAAAAATCTGCTGTGAACTGGCACAACACAACAGAGCTCTCAGAGCTCCAGTACATTAGAAATAGAACATCAGATTAAGTTCAAAAGCCAACTACTGTGTTTGCTGCAAGTACTTTAAACTGCAGATCAAGACTTTTTCTAGAAAGAAGTTAACTCTGAAAGCATGGGCTGTTTCCCTGATAACTCACCCAGCTTGGAAAGATGGTGCTCCATCCTGCTGACCAGGCGCATCCACATGGCAGACTGCAAAGTGCTGGGTGATCTCCTGCATATCCTCAAAGTTGAAGAGAGGATTGAAGCAAGTTTTATCTTGAGAAGATAAAGAAAATATGGAATAATTACACTGAGGGGAAATAGTAAGTTTGCAGCTATAATGAAATAATTTATTAACCGGTCCTGTGGGATAATGAAAAGTTGGTTCAATCAGGTGAGCTATGTTTCAGCCTGGAAAGAGTCGTCGTCCTTTATTTCTAAAGGGGAAAGATTGGTAAAGCCCTGCTACTCAGCAGCCTGTGCTAACTTGCTTTAATTCCTTGAAGCAAAACCCTGAACAGCTCCTTCCTCACAGAGGGCTAAGGTTTATCCATGTTATTTTGGTATCTGCCAGAAGTATTTACTTGGCACATCAAAATCTCAAAAAAATAACACTTTATGCAAACTTAAAATACTGATATGATACAGTCAGGAGCATTGATTCCATGCTTTGGCTTAGATTAAATCATCCATTTACTTGTCCAGTCATTTTTCTTTGGATTGTGTCAAAACAGATGGAGGAAAAAAGTGTCCAAGGCTGAGATCGTGACTTGTGCTTTTGCCCAAATATTACAAGATAAACATTACATGAGTGGCTGCTGCAGGCAGCTCAAGACAAAAGCATCTTTCTGGTGTACTCAATGCTTTAGGCTCCCAACTTTAAGGCAATTTGATTTCTGATTTTTAAGCAATATTAATGTGAGGAGAGGGTTAGCATATTTTCCTCCTGGAATGGAAAGCATGAATACTGTATCACCATTTTTGAGATGCCTAGAAAACAGTTCAATATTCTGTGTGTGTTTCTAAACATCCTCACACTACAACATACAAGCAAAATTATTGCAGAATATAAAACATTTTTAGCTAAAATAAACTTTAGGATAATATGCAAGTTTGGGAGAAAGTTCCTTCCCTTTCAAAGGGAGAGAAAGCTTATTCACCATAAAGATAGACTTTGTAAATCTACAAAGAAAAAGTCTTACTCAAAGATGGAATTCAGATTATGCTCTGCCCTGAATCACTGAAAATCCAAAATAAAGTAAAGCACTACCACAAAAATATCTTTTTTCTTATGAGTAATATCTGCCCCCCAGCAATAGCCAGACTTTAAAAATCTGCAGGTGTTATTAAATATAAATATTGGTAACTAATTAAGAAACAGTAAATGTGAAGCAAACAGTACTGTTGAAAAGAACAAATTAAAGTAGATCTGGATATTAGGTCATTCCATTCTTGGATATGACAGATAAAGGGCACTTATCAAAATTATTCTCTTAATACCGGTCTAAGGACACAATGCCAGCACTCATTTCATCACCCCGATATGACATGTAATTCATATAAACCCACGGTAGCATAAGACTTGTTATCAGACAGGAACCTGTTTTCAGTCCTGCTGGCAATAACCTGCTGGCCATCCCCTTTGGATGTCTTCATAGCATTTATACATGGTCACTATGAGCTACCAGAGAATTTTTGCTCCTTTAAGTGAAACATTCCTATTTACTTTGCGAGGACAAAAAAATGTGAGAATTAAACTTGCTGTAAGGGAGGAATTAGGCACCATTTAACAAGTTGCAATGGACATAAACAAGCAAGGACCTGGGAAAGGTTTTTTAACTATCACCACTTCCACAGCTTTGATTACAGCAGTAGTGTTAAGGAATCAGACCATACCTGTGCTATTAAATATAAGCTCTACTTACGATTCAGCCCGATGTCATGGTAGGTGAGGATAGCCGGCCGGTTCCCTCTGGGAGTCCCACACATGGTGACATGGACCGAGCCATGCACAGTCTCCACATCTTGCTCCTGGTAAAGAACAGGAAGAGTGTTATCAGCTTGCACAAGTGCTCCACAGAACACCCACTGCAGCAGACCTCTGTGATAAGCACAGGTCCTGCCCCATCCCAGGTCTCCACAATTCCCATGCTAACACACCCTGTTCTTCCCAGTGGTGCCTGCTCCCTGCTCACATTTTACATCTAATTGTCACCTACTCCCGTCTGCAGACAAGCACAGCGGCACTTAAGCTGCTAGCTCTAACCAGATGCTGAGGGAATAGTTAAATAGTTTTCAACCTCATTAAAAGGCAGCGTAAAAAAAAGAAAGCAGTTCAGTACAATGACACCTAAAATAACAACAGTCAACAGCCATGAGTGTTGACATTTCCAAAAGCACAAGTTGCCAAGATAAAATACTTCTGTTTTCTAGTTAAAGGACTTTAACTCAGCAAATAACTACCGTTCTTCAAAGAAAGCAGTATTAAGTAGCCTGTATTTGCCATAAAGACGTATCACACTATGGGGTCTTGTGATTATACAGCCTTCCCCAAGAAGCAGGACAGCCACAGGTATTAGCTTTATGGCTTGCTATGTATTGACCTAAGCATAAACCCAGTTGTCTGAAGTTTATGATAGAGCAGCATATCCACAACATTGTTGTGGTGATTGTCAGAGAAACAACGTTAAGAAGCATGCTGCTATTTGACACAGCAGGAGTTAGTACCATTTAATGACCTTAAAGCTAAGGACACCTTTATTATCAAATCAAACCCCTCTGAGTACCATCTTTTATTTATTGCATTTCTGTAAGTTTATATAAGTTAGATGTGACTCAGGCTGTACTAACATCCACAACATACAGAATAGTTTTGTTTCTGTTGTACTTGAACCTCAGATGCGTAAAAATAATTTATTTTGCCAACATGTATAAAGGGAATGACAAACCAGCAGTTATTTATGACATTTATTTACAATACCATTACACCCACAGTCAAGGTAGTACATAGTTAGTTGCCAGCCTTAGCATTTCACCAGAATATTTTATTTACTGTACAGAAGATAGATACCCATGCCATGTAGTACAGTGCACTGTCTGCTGCTGCAGGCTTTGCTTGACTTGCTCCATGAAGTAATGCTCAGAGGCAAAGTAGAAGTTAAATTCAAATCTATTAAAAATTCTGCTGTAAAAATCAGGAGTGTAAAGCCTCTGCAAAAACCTTTACAGAGAAAAAACCCAAAAGCTCTTCAGAGATCTGAGGTAGTAATTTGAGCTACATCTCAGCTCCTTAATTTGATACATGGAATACACCATGCATTTTGTTGAAAGTAAGACTGCTAGGCAACACTATTCCACATTTCACCTATCTTCCTTGCAATTACACTTATATCAGTTTTAAGTTAATTACAGCAATGAATCAAGATTTCCCCCCTGCTCCGTACGCTAGGCGAGCTAAGCATCGCTGCTATCTGAACTACACTCCATCGAAACACTAATTTTCAGCTTTTACGTCTCCTTAGAGATTCATTCCTCTGTATACTCACTGCATTATTTAGCAGGTAAGCTGTATCTTCCATATCCAGCACCATCTTTAGGCAAAACAGGGTGATAAATCCAGCAAGTCAGACAGAGGAGAGTGTCTGGTGTCTACTTTGTCCAAGGAGGAAACTGGGTTATATAGACAAGCTGCTATCCTGCATGGGCTTATGACTCCCACAATGCCCAGCTAGAAAAACCAAAACAGACTAATTCACGAGGATGTCAGTCTTAAATAGGATTTGAACCAGGTTTGACCAGAAGTACTTACTCAATAGAGCTCAGACAAAGATGAACTAAGTCCCTGCCACACAATGTACAAAGTGCCAAATTTCAAACCTGGGTATTAGAACAGTCTTCCCCGTTGCTGTTTCCATCATGTTTTGATAAGTTTAACTTCATTTCAGGTTTTATCTCAAATGCTAGAACACCTAAAACTTGTGCTAAATTAAATCAGAAGCAAGTTCTATCCTAAAAGCCAGAATTAACATTACCAGTAAGAACACAAGACCCTGAAAAATCAGTATAAGTCAGAATGATTCTGCACAACAAAAGAGGACTTTAAATATCTGAAGTATATTTTCCAAGCTAGATAAGCAACGTTCAGTCTAAAGCATTCCTACATCAGTCATACTAATGACCCTGTAAACTTCATTTTTGGCAGAAAATAGAGTATTGTAGGTACATTAATTCTACAATACTCCAGAAGATAGTCGCAGCAGCAATCGATAGGAATTAATAATAATAGCAATTAATAATAACAGCACTCAATATTTTCCACATTGTTTTCCTTCTGTACTTAGGCAATTTTCAATACAAAACATAAAAATCGATCGTTTGGCAAATTTAACACCAGCAATGGAAAAAAGTAATATCATTTAAGACATCTCCTGCTGAGTGTGGAATATAGAAATTATGTCTTCTTCAGAGACTAATACACATTTTATATCATCAGATTTTTATTGCTAGATCCTTCTAGTAACAGCACTGAAAATCTTGAACATGTTTTCTTAGAAGGGACCACCTTTCAAGATTTGGGATCTTCCTCCTTCGTGCATGAAGGGGGGGGAAATCTGTGTCTGACAAAGCCAGACCCTTGAACCTGCACATCCCAATGACCTCCACAGCTAATTCTTCTGGAACTAGAAGCCGGAGTCTAGTTCAAACTCAGTGTCAACTAAAAATAGCTTAGAGATGATAGGTGACCGTACTCCTAATTACTGGCATAAATCACAGTCAGTTTAACAATTGTTTTAATTCCTCATTATCTTCACAGTAAGACTCCCCTAATTCAAGAAGGTTGTGCTATTTTCCACCAGTGCGAATTCTTAATGGAATAGCCGGAAGGTTCTCCTAATCAATTCACACCAGTTTCTTCAGTGACATCAAACCAACAACTTCACATCCCTATTGATCCTATTAAAGATCAAGAGATTTGTCTACGTGATGTAGGGAAGGATGTTTTCAAAATGCAGAGCACTGAAAACAGATGGCAGCACATCCCAATCAACATCAACGTTATAGTAAGAGGCTCTTCACCAACTGATTTGTATTAAAACACTATCTTGGAAAAAAATCCAAGGTACACTAATCCGATAGAAGGATAAAGACAAACACACCATCTGTTCACATCTCTCACTTTAACAGAGGTGCAGTCTTGTCTTCATGCCCTAAAAAACACATACAAAAAATACTTTTGATACATGCAATTTAAGAGAGGCTATCTTAGTTTTAAGGAGATAGATACATTCTAAAGTAGATTTTATTTTGGAGTCAAGTGACTTTTTTTTGACATTTTGTCGTGAGGTTAGAAGGAGGAGTCAGTTTGTCGGAGTAACACAGGAGAGCTCATTTATTCCTTCCCCTCTCTGCTTTGGCTAAGGAGCATGTGGATTCTGGATCATGTTTATGAATAAATTGTTTTCTGAAGTACAGAATATGCAACCAAAACACTTTTAATATCCATAAAGGAAAACCACACACACATTGCAGATTTTGTTAAAAAAGTCCTATTTTATATTTGAAGTAAAATAATGCATTCCATCATTTTAAAGCTTTTAAATGTACTTAATCCTCAATTACCATCTCATGCTTTTACTTTAATTTACAATATTATGCCTGTTAAATACATCTCCTTTTGCCTCAGAGCTGAGGGACAGCTTCGGAGCTTTTAAAGAGGATTTAAATCACTTTTAAATTGGTAGGAGACAGTAGATTTTAAGTTCATGTTACTTATGAAATTTAATATAGTGATAACTGCATATGCTATTTTCACTTTTTTCAGTATCTTGATTCAAAAATATCTGATCTTTTAATGTGGTAATGCAATATTTGGTTTCAAATCCCCTTTGCCCTGAAGTCATTTATAACTTTTAATTCTAGCTTTTTCTACTCTAAAATAGTTATTTCAATTCATCTTGCATTGCTCTAAAACCCCAATTCTCACTTTCTCGGGATTCTTTTTGTTTGTTTGTTTAAGACTTCTATTTTAAATTAGCAATATTAAGAATAAGGTTTCCCAATTCAGGTTGTGAGTTGGGTACATGACTAAGTACGATGACTTCAGATGTAAATGGAAGTGACTCTGCTAAGGTGAAAGCCAGTAACAAAAACTTTGCAGCAGGAACAGAAGCAGATTATTATGACAATTCTGCTCAGGGATTCTTCCTAGTCCAACTAGTACAGGGTCACACTGTTCTGCAAAAGTACAAAACCACAACCATGCCCATCCCACTCCTTCAGAGACCTAAAATGAGGAGGAAATCCATGTAACACTGCAATGCCCCAAACGGCATCCACTAAGGCCAGTGGGAAACCCACCCCACCACACCCTGAGGACCAGTTGATTTATCTCCCATTGCAAGGCAGCTCTTCCCTTCTCTCACTGGCAGGAGGAGGGAAAGCAGACATGGTTCTTCCATGCCAGTGGTGGGTATAGATGGCTGTGAGCTATAAATTGCAAGGGACAAACTAATTCTGCCACCTACAGCTGCTGCACAGCTCCAAGTTTTGCTTAGTTATTGAGAAAGCAGGCTCCTGATGGACTGCTCACTTCTGAAATAAAGCTAAGAGAATTCTATGCAGTGACAAGGAGACAGTTTTCCATCAGCTCTAATGCTACTAAGCTAGGAAAAAAGGCAGCTACATCAAACTGGAAGTACAATTAAAATGTGTTTGGCATTAAGCCAACAAAGCAGCACAGGGCACGCTGCCCTGCACTGGTTTATAATTAATTGAGGTAAAACAGGTTTGGTCAGGAACATTCCTTCCAGGCAGGCAGGGGACCTTCACTTAAATTTTCAGGTGGGTGCCACAGACAGACATACAAACAGACATAACAGTGCTGACCAGAAGTAGCTCAGAGATGACTATTCCTCCATCTCTTGTCTTGACCATCTCCTGGTAACTTTACGAAAGCTTTCCTCCAGAGAATAAACACATACGAGTCTCGCATGGTGTGCTTTCAGAAGGGTGACACTGCACTATACAGTGGCTTACTTCAAAAACATAAAAGTACATTTAACTCAAGTCTGCATAAACAGCATGTGAAATAAGAGCCTGTTTCTTTCCAAACCTGAATAGTTAAAATTTATTCTTGGAACCAAAACACCCCACAAGGAGTCACTACTTTTCACTAGTGGCAGAAACAAAGTTATTAACTGAACACTGCATACCTCATCCCCAAAAAGACGGACGAAGTTGCAAGGGCTATGGTGGACACCCACATCAGGCCACACAGGCACTAAATATGAAACTCTGTCCTGCCAAGTGCTGACCACCTCCTTCCCTGGCCAGGCCCATTCTCCTCCCAAGCATGGCTCATGGGACAAGTTGCTCATTAAAAGCACACATGAGCTTCAGTGCCAGTCCTGCATGACCTGGGTCCTCCAGGGCCACATCTCTAATGAACTAAGCAACTGAGTCTCTCATAATGGCTTCAAACTGCCTTTTTCACAAATCGACCACAGAAGAATTTAAAGACGCATCAGTAGGGTACGTGGGGGTTTGAGGACCAAAGCTAAACCTCCTTTGCAACAGCAGTTCTTAACATAAGAGATTGAGGCTGTTCTTCCACATTTTTCCCTCCTGAACTAGAACAACGAAAGATTAAAACTCTAACAAAGAAAGATCATTAAAAAAAGCAGGAGCTGGCAGAACAGGGCTAAATGACAAGAAGCACTGCTCTGGATTAGCGACAGTTAATCCAAAACATAGGAAAAAACACCCCAAAATAAAAAGGCTTAGAGAACTTGATCTTGCAAACTAAAAAAAAATAAATCTATATATATACATGGTTTACAAACCAAGCAAATTCATTCCAAGAATAGAAACAAAATGTGGGTCACTTCTGGATTCTTAATCAAAATACTGCAGTATTGCTGTTAGCAGACTTAATCTGGGATTCAGATTTATTTAGACCAAGTGATCAATCTGGAGCCACACAGAAAGCTTCTCCCATGTCGTGCACAGTCCTGCAGGAAGTCACATGGCGACAACTTTACATTTATCAAGACTTCAGGCATTACAAAGGATGAGGGGAGAGATGCAGGATTACTGTAAACTACAGTTTTGCTATAGAAGAAAGAACCATTGAAAGATGGTAAAGATGTTTGAGGTAACTGTCTCCCTTGGTTTCCAGGGAAAAGACTGCTGAGTTTGTGCTGCTTTTTAAGCAATTTGCAGAATAATGAATAAAAATATAGCAAATAAATCACAACATGCCACAAAGTACAGAAGGGTTATTTCCTCCAAGGACCCCTGCCGGAACATTCAGTTTAATAGCTTTCCTTATTCTTGCACATTCTACCTCCCTCCCTATACCCCCTGATAAAAAAATAAGACACCTGGAGACCCTCTTTTCCTAAAACATACTCCTTGACCTCCAAGATGGGAATTCACCGCTCACTTTGTCAAGGCACATACAAGGTCCCTGGTCTCCCTTCCAGTTCAGCCACCCTGACTCCAACTGTCGTGCATTTCCTTAGGCTTAGCTAAAAAACTGATTGCTTAGTGCCTTCCACCATTCCACAGGCTTCAGGAACCTTTTTGGAAACTTTCAATGGCATAATGAGATACATCAAGAGGGACATTTCCTCCAAGGAAATGCACGCATGCTGCTAATGAAAGTAAATTAATTGGGGAAAGTATGTGTCCATGTGGGAGGAGTATATTTTGTGTTGACTACCACTGCTGAAGAATCTCAGTCTCTTAGCAAGACTAGAACTGCTTGTAACCCAGCCACACCTTTTAGATGAAACTTTCTCAGCTTCAGTCTGAAAGGACCTCCTGCAGTCGCCTTCACATATGTCAGAGCCCCATTCAGACCCCTCTCCCTCAATAACAGTGCTTCTGGCAAGCTGTCAGTCATTTCTGATCACATTTTGCTCTCTTCTCAAATACCAATTCAGTTTCCCCTTTCCCAAAAAAGCCAAACAAAAAACCCAGCCCCTAAAAAATAACAGCAGATAGCTTAACTTGCCTGAACATCGAAGTCTGGAAGAAGGCGAGTGATAGCCTGTGAAGAGATTTTAAAGCATTAATGGAGGTAAATTCTGCAGCTACCGAAATCTGCGTTGGGAAACATGTGTTGTAACCCCCTCGTTCTGCAGCTGAGAGCTCCATCCCATCCCTTCATTCAATGAAAGCTCTCTTCCCAAGTGTCAAAATTCACCTAAGAGCTTTTACCCACGAATCTTCACAGAGAACATGAAAGCATTAAAATATTAGATCACATGCCAGCAAGAAAACACAAAAACTAGTGTATCTTCAGTAATTGTTAAATCACTGGACAAGTTGGAGCAGTAAAACACTTTTCTCCATTGCTTTTGTAGCCATGGGACAGCCAACAGCCCATCCCAGTCCTGCCTAGGATGGAAAGCTGATGTTCGAGCACACACTGAGCACCTGCAACTCAGCTAAGCAGTCATTACTGGGATTTGATTACATGATGTGGTAGGCAGGAAGGGTTTTATCCTAGCCAAAATTAGGCTTTGTTATATTTGGGAGGCTGGCTGGACATGGAGAGTTCCATTCCAACCTGCGACAAGCCACTGCTATTACTGACAAGCTCCTATGTTCGTCAAGGATCTCCACCAGAAAAGGTGTTAGGTGACATCCTCCCCACCTCCAAAAGTCAAACAGAGTTACAAGTTTTCAAAAGGAAGAAGTGTCCACTGGAGGGTAGCAAACAGAGGGAAAAGCAGCCAAGTCACTTTTTATGCTGCAGAGTATAACAGAGAAGCCAAAGCTTGAAAAAAGTACTGAGATAAAAAGAAAAGCTTAGGATCCTGGCAAGGAAGTCACTCAGTCACAGAAGCCCAGGTAAATTAAGGATGGAAGATGTCAGAAGCAATACAGCTGTTGTCTTGAGCAATATTGTCTCCAAAGGCAGAACTCAAAGCATTGCAGTCCGACCTTTAATGTTGACAGGTCTCTAGAGCTGTGATCTTTGGGCAATTAGGCACCATCCTGTACATGCAAACAAGGAGCTAAAGAGCTGACTGAGCCTGTGGAAATAATTCTACAGTTTTAACTTTAGACAATATGCTGCATTTTATTGTTACTATACAGCCTTAAGACCTTTTAAACAGCTAGTTTCATACCCTGTTGTTCTAGTAGGGTGTAGAGTTGAAAGGTATAAGTATATGTGGTGTATCTTAAGTTATCATTAAATCACTGGACAAGTTGGAGCAGTAAAACACTGGACTTCTCTCCACTGCTTACTGTAGCTATGGGACAGCCAACAGCCCATCTCAGTCCTGCCTAGGAGGACTAGATGGAGAGAGCATATTGAGAGTGTATAACATAAGGCTCATCACTGTGCAGGAACAAAGACTCAGCTGTAGAAGAAAACTGAGCACAACAAGCCAGGATCCAACTTCAAAGTCCATCACCCATTCAACACCAGCTCCACTGTTAAACCTTAGGATGCGCTGAGTGTCCTTCAGGACAATCTTTTCCACTTTCTCAGCATATATTACGTAACTTCATTCATGTTAAGAATGGCCACAGAGGAAATCAAAATCTGTGCTAGCTTCCCCATGTAGACAAAACTTAAGGTAACATAATGAACAAAAGCATATAGCATCAAGATTTCAATTTTTGCTCTACGTGCTACAGAAACCCATGAAGTTAACCAGTATTTTAAGATATTTCTGAACTTTGAAGCAAAGGCATTTCAGTACCTCAGTATGTCCTTCGCTTTGCTTCTACTGAACAATTTTGGCATTAAAAAGGGATCTTAGTTTCTGAAAAGTTTTGAGTGCTGCATTCACTGGTATCCAAACAAGCTCTGCTTTCATGCAATGTCCTTGGCAAACGAGCTGTGTTTAAAGTTTCTCTAGCTATTTCACTGCACTTGCAAATGGAAATGATTTTCTGAAGTGTTTACACAAAAAGTTGGGAACAAAAAAAAGAAAGCAGCAGATAAAGCAATGAAGAGTTATAACACAGAAAACCAGAAAAACTCCCAACACATTTGTATACATCATTGTCAGGAATTGTAACCACTGGAAATAAAAGAAAAATCTTAGTTTTGATTCAAGAAAAAAACCTGAGAGGTTCTTTGGTGTATTACAGTGAATTAGTTGCCACGATCACACGAAAGCACAGTGTACTGCTACCACCAAAGAGTCAGACAGCCACAGAACTCAGATGCTATGGGCAGATTTTTGAAGAAAATGGTGCAAAAACAAATGGAAATAAGTAAAACAATGTTAAGCAAAAAAAAGGGCTAGGATGTTTGTGCAGTGCAAGCCCAGAGGAAAGGCTGCAGCTTGCGCACACACTGACCAGACCTGGTCACAGTTGATCTGTAACTTGGCTCAGCGCAGCCAGAGAAGACTAGATGGGGCACAGTCATACCTCTGGACTCAGATGTGCCCAGAGGAAAAGGGAAAAGTAAAGGCCCTCTCTGAGCCTCCTTGAAAGGTATCTGACAGAGCATAGATTGTATCTTTACACTGAGAATTCTATAGGTATAGATGGATGTACAGGAGAGTGCCCAAATGGCATCATTCAAAATATCTAAAGACACTCAGAGCTGTCATTATTCAGAAAAACGTCACCACCAGATTAGCACTGGAGAAGAGTAAAGCCAAAGTGCAAGAAAGAGTAAATAATTTAGGCTCAGTTTTGCATTATTTAAACAAAACAAAACAAACAACAGAAACCAAAACACTTTTTCCATCTCCAGTTTCTCTTACTTGTTTCATCCATATGATATGTTAGAACTAATCTAAGAACACACATGCAGTTCCAACAGCAGCCCTAAAATAAAACACAAGCTCTAAAAAGCTTTAAAATAATTACCTCCTCCTTCTCCACCAGAGGTTTCACCTCTGCAAGGTGAGCATCCTGGAACTCTGTTGACATGGTCAGTAGCTGATATCTGCAAAGATGAAAAAAAATATTTGTTCTCAGCTTGCATCAAAGCTCAAATACAGAAACAAATAAAGATCCTGCTCCATTTCCCCCCCCCACCCCCAATGACCCACTGCCTCAGGTTATAGTTTAAAAGACCTTTGCAAGAAGGTTATGAATCTCTTGTAAAATGCCTCCCTGGTTTATTTATATACACACTCCCACACAACACAAGATTGAAGAAATATTAGAGTTGCAAGATCAAACAAAAGTTTGGCAGCTTCAAAACAGGGAATGCTGAAAGCAACAAGGCAGGGACCAGTATAGAGTGAATTATGGAAACTGTCATTTCACACGTGAAAGGAGGCATGGCCAAATCTGCACAACCACCTTCTGAAACTAACTTGAATAGTTGTCTGTGAATTTATTTCTTTTTTTTTAAGCAGGCTCCCTCTCCATGGCCCAGATCTTTACTGTAAGAGAACTGGACACTCAGCATCATTTTATTCTCAGATCAACGTGCTCCATTCCTTGGGACAGAAACACCTTCCTTGATCTGAACAAACAAGACCAAGTGAAACTTGGTGAAACTCCTTTAAGTGGACACCAACAAGGTGCATGCAACAATGCTATTTTCTCAACTGTCAGAGTAAGGAACACAATTGCTGTATCCTGCTCTAGGAAAGGACCAGCATTGTAATACCCAGCCCTCATCTGCGGGACCTTAACTGGGAACACAGATGCAGCTGAAGCCCAGCAGAGGTGACTGCTGAGGCAGATGGAGCAGCAGGTTGTGTGGCAGGTGCAGTGCGCATCTTGCATGTGGACCAACAGGCATGTCAGTTCAGCGACCATGAGTCCAAACTGGGAGTTAAAAAGAACAGCGTGTTTTTATTCTCTTGACAAAGATAAGGTGCCAGAGGCAGGGGGCTGCTCCCTGCAAAGCTCTGATGAGTGTTCAGGAAGTGGTCAAAAGAGATACCAGAACTGTTTTAACAGCAAGATGACAAATACAAAGTATATTTGGTACATATCCTTTGGACTGGAGAAGGGCATATCATGTGGGGTTTGGGCATCTTTGGACAAACCTGGACATTTATTAACTACATAACTAGAACACAGACCAATTATTCACCTAAAGAAAAAATTTAGAACGGTCTCATTTGAAGCATATGCGTAACTGTACTCAAAGCAAGCTACATTTAGTAATTATTGACTAACTGGAACTGCAAACATTTCAATTATTAACAAATTTTCTTGAAGATAATCATAAAACTAAAGAACAAAATTTAAATAAATTATTTAAACCATGGTTTCCCATCTCCTGACTTAAATCTGATTTAAGCCAATCAACCTCGTCTGCATAAATGATCTAGTGCTCAAGAAGGGCTGTGAAGCCCACAGAAGTAGCCAAGAGCTGACATTTACAGCAGCAGCATTTTTTTTCCATCCCATGGGTTAACTCGATGCACTTTTCCCTGGGCAATGATGCTCTAATGAGAAAGTTTGCAAGACAGCTGGATGATGCAGAAAGCTATGAAGTGGCACACACAGATTAAGAAAGTTAATGCTGAAAAAAACGCCGGTGTCCATGCATGTGCAAACAGCCTCAGATTTTAGGACCTCTTCTTGCAGGCAATGCAATTTAAACTGGGGATTTTAAGCTTAGTGAAATGCTTCATGAATATTTAACCCCACCACCTGAGGCATGGGGAGAGGAACAAAACTGACCCCATTGTCAATAATTTGTAATCCAAATTTACAATAATGCACCAGAGATGCTTAGTCAGAAGAGTCAAGACAGAATTAATTCCCTGGCAATCACTCTGATTCACCCTTTTTCTCCAAGTTTTCCAGTATCTTTTGCCTGATACAGAATTTCACCATAAAGAACAACAAAAAACAAGTTTGACAAAATTTCAAGCAACTGCAAGTGACATTTTAGAAACAGTGTTACATAGTTTCATGCTTACGGACATCTGTGTTATCTGCCAT
Organism: Eurystomus gularis; assembly: GCA_013400335.1. NCBI lineage: Eukaryota > Metazoa > Chordata > Aves > Coraciiformes > Coraciidae > Eurystomus > Eurystomus gularis. Next base: position 347,315 of record VZZY01003828.1, read on the forward strand.
TCTGCACAGTGAGCAATTGTGCATAGCAGGGGAAAAATAAATGCTGCTGCAGTATTCAGAAGTTGAAAATATTTACATGCAATTGCACCTAACTGAAATGTCTCTTGTTTTTGCAATTCAGCAAATTCTGTTAAGATAGAGAGAGCACCTTACTGTTGCACCCAATTCTGCAATAGGGGCTAGAAAAGTGTTTTGCCTATAGGGAAAGTAAGGCAGGTGCCCTGCAGTTTTCCTTGGGGAACAAAGCCACAACTAGTATTTTTGGAAGAAAGTTGTTTACATGGGATAGTTTCAGATTTTCAGGGACTCAGAGCAATGACTACAAATGACGAGAACTGTGCCAAAAAGAACAAGATGGATGCCTTTTATAGCCTTAAAAAACAATCCTGTTTTCATAATAGTTCAAAGTTGTTGCTCTATGTTTCCAAAAGAACCAGCACTAGGAAGTGCTGACCAGCAGATTACACGACTACCGTTAAGTCTGCTGAACAAAAGCCCAACCTGTACCCAACCTGTACCAAGTTCTCACTTTTGGAAAGATACCAGGTCTTGGAACCACAAAATATGTTCAGAACAGGCATTTCCAAGCTCTGGGTTTTCCTTTTGTGCATCAGGAATACCTGAAACATTCCTACCAAGAAACAACCTTGTGATAAGGCAGCACAACAACATGCTATTTGTTCACAAGAGCTGGCAAACAAAGCCCTGCTATCTGACAGCACTGTAAAAAACATCTTATTTTCCAAAGAGAAAGATGCTGGGGAAGTGGTTTTGTACCAACCATGTTCAGCACAAATTTTAGCATCTCTAAATAGGTGCTTTGTGCTCCCCCCATTATGTGACAGGGTAGGTTGAAGCTAATGTAACTGCTTAATTCTCCTAAACAGATAACCATACAAGCATTCCTTTATACACATTTCAAAGCACTTGCCTCACAGAAGTCTTCAAAATACAAAGTTCATTTATATCTGCAAGCAGTAGTGTAAAGTTGCCAACTTGGAAAAAAACAAGTTTTTTTCACTCCACTTGGCCAGTTCAGCCTGCTAAGAGGTCCCAAGCTCTCCTCTCTGGGACAAGCTGCCTCCACCCAGCAGACATCCACCATCAAGCACCCAGATACTGGTTAAAATTGCTGTTCAGAGGATTAAGTTTTAAAACAACCATACCCCAACTAAGAACAAAACTAAAGGGTTAAGGCGTCTTTGCAGCTGGCAAATTGCTTTAAAACTGATCACACACCTACCTTTGCCAACTAGCTGGAAAGGCATCAAACCAGCCTCTAGAATGCAAGGGGGGCATGGGGAAGGGTGAAGTCATCTGTGCAATACTGTGTTCATTAACTGCATTCAAAGAGGCTTTTCTGCAGCCATTCCAGCCCAAACCTACCGCTCCAAAAACACCAGAGCAAGTGTCATAGCCACGGCTAGTAGCTCAGGAATCATTTCACTGAGCCTGATAATTTCGCTTTTCAGAATATATCACCTGTCCCTCTGCATCATTGCTGCAGGGGCAGTCATCACAGGAGCCTTGTTTTGGTAGCCGGGGGTAGAGGATCAGTGTGCAGCTTGGCTCTGCACAACAGGGATCCCAACAAAGGAGCTAAGAAGCCACACATCAGGCCATCCATCCTCAGACAGCAGCAATGTTGCAATCATAAGTACCAAACATTAGGTAATCTAATATATGTGACCGAATTCATTCCAAGCACAGAAGCTAAAAAAGTTCAACTATACCTCATTTCAAACTTTATTCTTCTAAAGACACACATATGGTTGTCCAGGTTTGATGATGCACCCTGTGGCACATAATACTTTCAGATAATGTCCATGAAGGGCTGGGGGAAGTGCTACCAGCACTACTAGATTTACCTCTGCCCCCATACTGAACTGTTTTATTTACAGGCTATCATGGAAAACAAAGGACAGGAAAGACTCCTGCCTGAGCTTTCATAAAGAAGGCAATTTCCTCAAAACAGCTTGTTTAAACACTGGCAGCAGAGATTATTATTATCTTTAGAGCATTGATATACAGAAGGGTAACCTCACCAGAACAGCCCAACGGCATTTCCACCTTTGCAGGCTGAGCAATCAGGAGGGACAGCAATCACTTTACACACAAGATTAAATACTCATGAGTGTCTAGTGGCAGAGGGAGAAAGCCATGGGACACAGATGGTCACAGCTCCCAAGCAACGGTGTTGCTCTCTTTGGAGAGAGTGGTACTGCTCAAGACTTGAGCTCCACGGACGCACACTGGAGGTGTTTCCAAGCCAGCAACATCACCCTGCACTTTATCCCCTGAAAGCCACAAGTGTCTTCAGAGCTCAGGCACCAAAGCAGGTAGGATGGACAGGGTGGTAAACTGAGCTTTTGTGCATCTGCGGCAGCTCAAAGCACTATTGAAGAAGCAGGGATGAGGAAAGAATGGAGAAAGTTAAGATTTCTTCAGAGCTCTGCAAAAGTTGATTAGCAAAGACTCCCATCAGTTCCAGGTCAGAAAAGTAGCTAAACAGCTCACGGCTCTGACCGTGAAGTTACAAAAGTTACTGTGATGCTCAAACAGCATTTGAGCCTTACATATGGTCAATTAGATCTCTTGCAGTCATTAAGAGTAAATACTGTAAACTAGCCTGGCCCTAACATAAAAATAGTTACTGTAAACTGGAGAGCTGCATGAAAAAAACTTGTCTCCACTAAACAGAGACAAGAGGACATCAGTTAATAGCACCCATGTACTGTTATGGTCCACAGAGCGTGCTCTCATTAAGGGTCGTTTACATTTCAGATATTTTATAATAAACTTGACAAATCTAATCTTCCTGTTTGCAATTCATTTGAAAATTGCCCATTTTGCAAGCATCCAAAACAGTTCACGCATCTGCCCACACCATGCCCTGCTCAAGCTACTCTTCGTTACAGCCACTGGTGTCACAAGGTCTTTTGTATACCAAGTTACTGATTTCCTCTGATGTAGTTCCACACAATAAATCATGAAAGTTCCTCCCCTTTAAAAAAAAAACAGGTGACTTTTGACAGTTAAGCAGCATCCAGCTAAACAGTTTGAGCAGCAAGCGTCAAAAGTTGAAGACACGCAACTACTTGGGACTTTCCAGGTTTCCTCAACCTCTGGATATATGTGATTATCTTAATTTGCAACTGAAAGTTAATCACCTGACAAAGGAAGCTTGGAAGCATAACCCTTAAATAACCTAAAGTTTGAAATCAGAAAGTGTCAGGAGGAAAAGCATTCAATTAAATACTATTAGGGAACTATGCAACTATGCTGCCTGGTAGCCTCCAGTTCACAGATGTCCTGTGACTTGTCATCACTCAGTCCTCTTCAAGCACAGTATCCTGCCAATAGCCAGTTTATTTTTTTTGTTTCTAAGCAATTTGCTTTCATTTCCCTCCACCCCGCTTTGTGAGCTACTCCACCAGCATGCTTTAGTGAAAGCTCTAACTGAAAGTAAGAGCTGGCATCTGGAAAAAAAAAAAAGGTGGGTTTTTAGGAGCATAAAGTAACATAACAGTGACTTTCAAAGCCAAAAACAAGAAGGGCTTAAGGTTTTAGCCATTTTTAAGTTTAGATTTCTACTATGTGTTAATGAATCTGATTAGGAAACTGAAATGTTTCAGCCAAGAGCTTCAGGCCAAGTACCAGCCGGGTAAAGCCACACAGAGATGACTGCGAGTCAGTAGCTGATTCCACAGGGCTCCCACGAGCAATGCGCAAGTGCAGGTCCGCAGTGACTTCTGCAGCCACGCTTGCCTGCAGCTTCACCATAACCATGCAGTTATGAAGACAAGATTTCCAGGCTCGTCTCCAGCCCTTTTGTTGAGGCTGTTTTTCGCTTGTGTGACTGGCGCCGGTGTCTGTACGGGCACAGAGCTGTTCAGCCGCAATTGCTTTGGGATCAGACACTGCCTTATAAACTTCCAAGTCCTCAGACCAGGGGCTGGTTACTCTTCACATGCATGATATGCTCTGGCAGCTGCACACAGATAGTAGCATCAAAACAAAGCAAGCTGGAAGCAATCCTTCTGTCTACTCTGCAGATGTTGAGCAAGAAAACTGTTGCAACGCAGTTTGCACAATCCTCTCACTGTGGGATGCAGTAAGGAATGCTCCTTGGAAAGCTCAGGGTCCCCCCATGCTTCACTGGAGTAGAAACTGGCCATGGGAAGGGTTGGTGTGCTAGCCGAAGGACATGCCTGCTGCCTTCATCTTCCCTATGCCGGACATCCCTTTTGTTTCCCTCTCAATATAATGAGCAGCTACTCTATTCCTAGCTGGCGGGGAAATGGAGAGCTTGCAATGCCTTAGGGCTTTTTTTCCCCAGTATACCAGTCCCTAATACTACCTACACTATAATATCACAACTCCATGCATGACAGAAATTCTAATGAAGTTCTCTGAAATTCAGGTTTCTTCAGCATCTGGCACCCGAAACTGCTTCTGGTCATACTTCTGTGAAAAGTGGTTATCTCCAACAATGTTTAGATTCTTCAAAGAGATTAAAAATACTAGTGACTCACTGGCTATGAAGAGTGCTGTCATCCCAACCAACCTCCTCAAGCAGCCACCGCTCACTGCTACTAAAGTGGCTGCAAACAGTCCTCACAGAACATGAGAGCACAGGGTGGAGGTAGGGGAACCTTTCATTAAGAAATCCTACATTTGAGTGGCAGACTAAGTTTATTTGGAATCACAGTATGACCACTTATACTGGTGCCAATATTGTCCTTTAGCTTTAAATGACTCCAGGCTGTCGGTGGCAACACCACAGGGTGGAAAGGGCAAAGAGCCTTCCCAGGCTTTGTTTTCCTTCACCACCAAGCCAGCCTGTCTCCTTCCACTGAGCTAGCACTCTCCCAGCACCCTGCAAACACCCTTCTCTGCATCCATCCCACTTCTCCTTCAACTGGCTGCAAACAAAGATCTTTGGCAAAGATTAAAGGCAATGCATTGGTACAGAACCTGACACCTGCCGTGTACCTGGGTGCTAGGTTGGCCTTTGGGTACAGATTAAATAAATACCACAACGATGCATTAGGCATTTCATAACATGGAATAGATGGCTTCTGCCACAAAGATTGCAGTCTAAACAGACAAGAAACAAGCTATTGTTCCTGCAGCTCACCAGTGTCAGGCCATGCTCCCCACCCCCTCCTATTCTCAATCTGCCATGCTTTAATAGTTCATAGCTTCTGCCCAGCTGCAACTGCTTCAAAAAGTGGGTGGTTCTGTGTAAGTTAGATGCAAAAACATACTGAGATTATTCCAGAAGGGACAGGCTCATAGAATACTCAGAGATGAGGAATGTTATCTGGGTCTCTAGGTTGCACCCTTGCAAGCATGTAGTGATTTCTTTTAATATATTTTGCATTCTCATGTTGATGTTGCAAAGATGAGTACTTAAGTTACAAAAAATCACAGCTAAGGTTGATGATGTATTACAATTTAGATTTACTCATTAGGTCATACTATATGGGATACAGCTTCTGAGTACATACACGGCTTGTTCTACCACATATTAAAATTGCTTGCTCGTTGCTGTTACAAGTTCTCTTTATAAGCCCTGCCAAAATGTCTGGGCTGAAGTTTTCCATAATAAAAGTGTCCAAGGGTTTGTTTGTTTTTGAGGAGAAAACTATGATTTATGGGTATTCTTTTGCTCCTGTGAGCTCCCAGTCCCCTTTTCTAGGATGAACTTTAGCACTCTAGATCTTAGTCTGGACTCAAACTTCGCATAAATGGCCACTGTGTTAAGGACACATCTTTAATTCTTCCCAAGAATGTCCCATTATAAAATTATGCAGGTTTAAGCATTTGCACATGCTGAACTACTCAAGATTAGGTTCAGGTAACAGTTTTCCACTGCCTGCAAGCCTCAGCACCTAGAGATACAAGATGGTCTTCCTAAGGGCTGAGAACACTCCTGCCTGTATCACAACAGGTGGGACTGGTGAGGAAGTGTCGAAGCACCACCAGGATGGTGAGCCAGTGCCAGAATACTCCTTGCTTCTCAAAATAAGGCCTTTCAAAACCCTTCAAAGTGGGCAAAAAGCAATTCTTCATCCTCAGCTGACTTTTTTCAAAACCTTCCCCATCCATGCTTCAAGTTAGCATCCGTTACATCCAACAGAGAGCTTCCAGTTATTGCTTTTCAGGCTTTGTTTACAAAAGGAGTGGTAGTTAGGCATGCCCAGGTTTTATACAAGATTGGGATTTTATACACAACTCCATAAAACTCAGTATGTTTCACATGGGGAAAAAATATGCAATGCCCTTAAATTGAATCACCTAGGAAGAAGAACAGTATTTTGAATTTTGCCATAATATTCAGGCAGAGTCATCACAAAACTCCACAGTACAACTACTTCAGACTAGTCACATAACCCAGTATGTCACAACTTTGTCCAAGGACACAAATGTATCTTAAAATTTAGCAGGGATACGTTACATACAGTACAAAATATGTTTAGAATACTCTAGAACTGTAGCAGCAGGGAAATGACATCATTAGTTTGACAAGATGCACATGAGCTTCCGGAAGGAAGCAACACTAAAACCTAGAGCAAGAGTAATCCTTCCTTCCTCTAATCATGCCTTTCCCCTCTGGATGTCTGCTTACTGTGGTCACAAATAAAGGTTCCTTTAGAAGCTGCATTCTACTTTTCTGACTATTTTCCCATTTTGCCTTATGCCTACCAATAAACATACACGCATATATATAAAATATATATATTTTTATATATATAAAATATAACACCACTCTCTTGCTTTGAGCACCAGTGCCTCCACCTACAGAGTCTTTGTCAGGGGCATTACACATTAAGAACCTTATGACTTAGTTTTTGCTTCCTAAAAAATTGGAATTTCTTAAAGACACCAAGTTGTAAGAGTGGTAAAACAGCAAGAACAGAAAAAACCCATACACACACAAAAAACAAGGGATAACTGAAAGCACATGGAAAGCACTTTGTATTACAGTCACTGAGGTTTTCATCCTGCACTAGGTCCTAAGCTTTGCTCTTTCCCTTTATTTTTACATCATCCATACAGTACCGGCCTTACACATTCATGGTAGAAAATAAGCTAGAAGAGCTATACTTGCGAAGCTATATTTAGTTCAGACAGGAAGCAACCAGTTAAAGGCCTGGAAAAGTAGCAAATATCCCATTTTAAAAACAGGGCTTGAAAAGGAAGAATTGCATTGACCAACTTCCAGCTACCAAGAGAAAAAAATCTGACCGACAGATGAAAAATATATTAAAATTGTGACAATTAACTGAAAGGAAGTAGCCCAAAACCCAAAAGAAACGTAGGAAACACGATCAGCCACATAAAATAAGAGCAGTAAAATTGACATACATCCTGCTTTGTACAAACAGATACAGCCGTGGAAAATTTCATCAGCGCAGGCAGTCCAGCTGTGCATCAGCAAGCACATTGTGGTGCACCCCTGCATGGAGAACACCCCATCTCACAACAAACTGCTGGGCACTATCCAAAGACAACACTCTCATGCCAGTTGGGAAATGGAACAGGCCTGATCCTGCAGTAGCCCTTAGATAAAAGTAAACTCATCTCCCTCATCATCCAACATAGAGCTTGCACACTCAAGTCTGAAACTGGGATAATTGCTTTATTTTTTCCTCTTTATGCCATGCTCACTGTGCTGTATTAAATGGTGAATAATGGTCCTGATTCTCATGGATGCTCAGTACGGAGTTCAATTATGTCATAAGAACACTTCAATGATACATGACTGAGGAGAAGCTCTGAATGGTTCCTTACTTCTCCAACTCCACAGCCAAAGGGAATTAACAATAGGGATTACCTCCTGCTGACTGGCCCCCGCTGAAGGCACTGGAAGTGACACAGATAGGAAAAAAACCACAACACACCACCATTTGAGAGAAACGCCAAGTTCAATAGCCATTATATTCATAGCCATTGATTTCCAAGAGGCCTAACCCAGATTTTAGTCATCCATAGCAACACATGCCACCAGACCTGAGAATGGGACTGCCTTATTCTCAGCCTTTTAAACAGTTTCAGAATATTTCCTGTGACTTTCCAGTATTAGCAAGTAATTTACTTGCAACATTTGGGACGTAGCTTTTGACAGATGGCAGAGGGGTAACTACGGCTTCCTTGACCTGAGGAGAGGTGGCAATCCACTCACCACACAAGTCCAGGAAAGTTCTTCACCAACAAGACTGCAGGAGCAGCACCACTGCACATTAGGTAAACTTAAAAATTTACACCTAAAAGCTGAAGCTAAAGGGTAGTCTACATACAATGTCATTTAGCAAAAAAGCAACAGGAAAAATTTCTTCAAAGGGATTGTCAAGCACAGAGAAGTGGTTGAGTCACCATCCCTGGAGGTATTTAAAAAAAACGTGTAGATGCAGCACTTAGGGACATGGTTTAGCGGTGGACTTGGCAGTGCTGGGTTAACAGTTGGACCTGATGATCTTAAAGGTCTTTTCTAACCTAAACAATTCTATGATCTATGACAAAGTGGGCTCTCTTGTACTTCTGCCTGAGATTCCTCGGTGCTGTGACACAATGTGGAAGTTAGACATAAACAGTCAGCTGGAAATCATACTTTGTCTCAAAAAGCAGCCTAAAAAAACCCTATTAATAGAAAGCAGTTGTATGTCCTAGTTTCTGGAAGGTCTTCAAGTGGTCAAAACAGAGCAACTAGAGCAAGTCACTCCTGCTGCATGCTGCTGGGATGGACCTGATTGGGGCCATTGGTTTCCAGGGCTGTACTCTCCCCTGACAGTAAATGGGCTTTTGCTGCCTTAAGCTTCCAGCTGCACACATGATGTAAACATTGCTAATCCACCACAATTAGAGGTTTTAATATTTTTGAGAGTTTCACAGTTTTCTAGTTGTCTCCATTCTGAAGAGCTTCAAGCCAGTTTCACCCCTCCTGTATCTTCTCTTTTACCCTTTGTCTATTTTGAGACAATAAAAGCAGGAAGTGTCTCATTACATATATGCTCCACATTTTCTGTGACAGAGTCTCAGGCTCTAACGAGGTTAAGTGAAAAAATGGTATTTTCTATGGGAAGTTAGAAGTCTGCCAAAATCCCTTAAGCTGGTCATGAGAAGACGTATGTTGCACTTTAGTCAAACAAATTAATGACTTCGGTTTAAAAAGCTGAATCAAAGAATTTTCTCACAGCCGTTCACTGCTAATCCCACCTGAACTACAAGAGCAAATTACTTAACTGCCTTAAAACTACTTTTAAGGACTGGACTCCCATGCCAAAGTGTTTCCCAAGATGCACTGTAATCTCCCCATGAACAGTCATAGTGCAAAAAGGAACATTCAAAGAGCAGAGTATCTTCTATTGGAGCAAAGAAAACTGGGGAATCCTGCTTGTTTTACTGAGCATTCATACACTCTACCCAGTTGATCTGTCAGTTTTAGCATTCCTCTTTATTTCATCAAGAACAAAAAAGCCATTGTGCAGGGCAGGAGCAGAAAAATGTAGAGTCTGTTTTTTGGTGGTGCAGATGCTGGTTCCCAAACACTGGCAGGTGCAGGTGGCAGCCCTCCCTCTGCAGCAGGTGACATTTCTTTGGCTACTGCCAAATTCCGTGGACACCTGACACTTTGACATCTCCATCCTGAAGCGGCCAATGAAGGTAGTGAAGCTGTAAACAAACCTTTCTACCCAAGGGAAGCAAATTAAAAACCCAGCATGTTGAGACCTTCTAGACCCCTCTCCCCCAGCTTGGTTCAACGCAACACTTTCCAGAGTGCTCATTCTCAAGGGGATGACTTAATCTCTCAGTTTACTGCTTGTAGAAACCCTGGTTCAAAGTTTTCAAAATTGAAATCTAGTCTGTTCAAGTACCTGCTGAACGGCACTGCAAGGAACTCAGGTTCTGAAGTTGTAGTCTCCAGTTCCCTAAACTGTTATGCCATAGCATCTGTTCAGTTTATACTGAAAAATATTAGGTACAGAAACCATACACACCCTAAGTAGTCTCTCACTCCTTCATTAAAACCTGTTTTCACTGCATCTGTGTTTTCCATGTCAAAACACACACCAGTTCCTCCTGAACACATTCATGCACTACTCTTCTTCATGGGCACAAAGCTTATTAGTACTCTGGGAACTGTACAAACCTTTAAGGAATACTTTATTTTTGCTGTACCTACTCTTGAGTTTCACCATTTCATCCACAGTCATTAAATTCTTGCTGTGCACAGGACATCGTACAGCATTAGCTGCCTGCTGTTTACTCAAGTACTTGCCATGAAAATACAGTCATTCTATGTCAAACTATGTTAGACTCTGGTTAAAAGAGCACAAAATTTTAAAAAACACGTTCCCATAGCCAAGTTCAAAGTACACCAGCTTAATATCACTGGCTGACATTCTGATGTAAATTATACCTGCACAAGCCAGGACTAAAACCAGCAAGGCAGGCTTCTCACACGTTTACCTGAACCATTTGATAGCTCCTGCGTACAGGCCATTTCCATCGCTTGCCCTGAATGGTCAGTTTTTCAATAGCTGCGTATCTTTGACACACTTGGACACACACACACACAAAAAAACTTGACAAAATGCCAGAGGAAGTTAAAACAGTGCAACACCTTGCAGAGGACCTGGACAGAAAGCTTCAGGTTGTCTTTAACTTCTTCCATGCCACTAGAGCTGCATTGTCTAGGCTCAAACTACAGTTCCGATTTAAACAGACAACTGTTTGAAAACATTTAAATCTGACAGCAGAGATCTAAATACGCCCAAATAACGCAGCTGGCAGATACTTTTATCTGAAGCCCAAGGGGAGTCCTGTTCTGTGGATGGGGTGCAAAACCAGGCACAGGGGTCTTCACAAAACGTGGGTCAAACAGGGAGCAATGCCAGCTTGCAAGTCTTTCATCAGAAAAGCGTAACACGATGGAAAGTTAACTAAAACATCCTCTCTAGTAGAAGTGAAATCACTTATTTCATCAGACCCAGTACGCAGCTGTGCCTCACGCTGCAAACACTACCGCGAAGTGCTCTGAACCTGAGCAGCCCCTGGAAGCAGGGATGGCCAACCTGCACCTAGCATCACATAGAAGGACAACAACCCCACCTGACTAGTAAAGGCTGGACACTAGTCAAGGCGGTCCCCTGCTCCAAAGCCAACGCAGAGCTGCGAGAGCAGAAGGATACAAGCAACAAGCGCCAGTAGTCAACTTCCGTAGGAAAAGTACGTGCCTTCGTTTTACAGCTGTTTTCCAGCCCAACCCAGTCCACCGCAGCCAGGGAGCCGGGACCACCTCGGCAGCATCCAGCAGCTGCCCCCACCACCGAGAAGGGCTGGGGTACAGCTCGGAGCACCCCACCCACTGCTGCCTACCGCCAGCGCTGAGCCATCACCCCCTAAGAGCCACCCTCTTCTCTGCCGGCAGCGCTGCCTGGAGGGAGGGGGGGCGCGGAAGGGATTTACTGATGGGAGAAAGCAGCAGGGTGATGCAAGGATGCGCCCTCGAAGGGGCTGCGAGGTCCGCGTGGGTGGAACGGAGAGGCAGGCAGGTGGGTGGGTAGGTAAGCGAGGAGGGGGGGAAGAGAGGCGGACAGACCCTCCCTTACCTGCTGCGGTCCCGCTCTCCCTCCGCCGCTGCCGCGCTCCGACCACCGCCCGCCCGCCGCCGAGGGGCGGATTTATAGNTCCCCCGGCGGCGGGTACGCCCCGTGTGCCCGGTCTGCACAGGGTGGCTCATGAGCAGCGGGAACCCCGGTGCGCACCGCAAGCCCAAGTCCCCGCCTTCCTCCCGGTCGCGCAGCCCAGCGTGGGGCCTGACATCCCCTTCCCGGGCAAGCTTGGGGAGCAGCGGACGGCGGAGAGCTGCCGCCCTGCCTCCCGAAGCGCTGCCGTGCCGGGAGGAAGGGGCTCCTCACAAGCTGGTTTGCCCAAAGTCTTCCGAAAGGCTGAGCCAAGGGCTGCAGCAGCGGGGTCCCGGCGCAGGTAAAACGCATCTACCTGCCAGATCCTGGATTACAAAAATCTTAGGCCCCTACGTTAACAGGACCATTAGGAAGGAGCTCTAATTGAAGTAGAAAGAAAATGCTGCTTTCACACATTTCCAAGGAAGTTCAGCGGGTGCTGCAAGTGCTGAGTGAGGCTCCCAGCAAACAGTTCTTTGGCAAGAAGCGCAGCTAATCGTTTATTCAAAAAAGAGGCCCTAGCCTGCTGACTAAAGAATATCTCTATCTACACAGTTCTGCCCGTAGCCTCCCGCTAAGGGGAGGGTTAAAATGTGACAGCCTGAGCTGTGGCGTTTTCACAAAACACTGTTACCCCATGGGTGTGTTTTCAGTTAACAACCTCCCTTTTATGGCAGGTTACTGTGACCCAAACCGATTAAATCCACAGCATGTTATCATTCTCCCTCGTTGTGGCCTGAAGAGGAAATTGGGAATTCCTGAAACTCTGAATTTCTGTTAAAACTCTCTGCCTCTTTTCTCAGCCATACAATAAGTCCGGTCTATAAAAGCTTGCTGCTATCCAAATGCAGATTAGCTTCTCTCCTCCTAACCCAGCTTCTGCACCTGGGTCAGAAGTTCTGCCTTCAGAAAAAATAACCCTGGAAGTCTGGTTCCCTTTTCACCACAAAATGGCAGGAGACCGTATTGCGGAGGAATAACTCTGAAATATTACTAAGTGTAGAATAAAGGAAATTGCTTATCATGTTTTCTTACCCTTGATTAGTTAGTGTCTGCAAGGATGAAAAGTATTTCTAAAATAACAAAAAAGAAGCATTTGTCATTCTAAGACAGTGCTGCCGTGTGTATGCTTGCTTTGTTTTTTTCATCATAGAAGGTCTAATCTTTTTCCTGTCAGGCTAAACTGTGAGGCCAAGAAACCACTGAAACCATCAAAAATAATTTAATTTGCAACTGAACTTATTTTGAAGTTACATCATCATAATTTTGTCATCTAATCAGTGGCTTGCTCTGTTTGTTATGGAAAATCTGTGTAGCTCAGTGTCTCCTAAACTTATGGAACAAGTGCAAACGCTAGAACAAGAAGATGGGCTTGACTAATTTTCCAAGGGATTAATCCCTCCTTCATCTGATCATGAAACAAAATCCTAGCTCAGAAACATTGAGTCCTTCAGAAAACAGATCTGGGTCAGTGTCTGAACTGTGTAGTTTGGCCCATTCTCAAGCAGTTTTTCAATCTGCTGTGCTTGGCTGCTTTTTGGGGAAGGGGCTGAAAGCTCCAGAGATTCAAATGGAATGAACTGTTCCCTGGGCACGAAATGCAGACTTCTGCAGTAAAAACAAGTACTGAGTCTGAAACACAGTGGAGAACTGGAATGAAGTGTTTCCTTTTGCTTTGACCTTTGCAGCTTGTTAATTAATTCACATGTTGGACCCTCAAAAATGTTGGAGACAGGCAGGTGGAAGCCCTCAGGAGTCCGTAGCTGCTAGCCCACATGACTAGAAAAGCCTGAGAATGTGTGCATCCAAACTAAGCCTTCACTAACTCAAGCACTCTTCCCAGCTATTTTGCTAGTTATGAGAATAACATGGTGATTTACTGTGCCTTTTGAGGGCGACTGGTGGATTGCAAAAGAAGTTAAGTCATTCCAAAAATCCAAGTTAGGAAGTATTTTTACTATGTGAAGATGTAATTGCTAAAGTTTGTACTCAGAGAGCCAAATCCTGCCATGTGCCGTAAAGAAGCACAGCTGAAAGCTTGGGGAACATCACTCCCCTCTGCTTGAAAAAGTCTCCTTGGAAGACAGGTAGGGAAAACAGGAATGTCAAGGCTTAATTTGCCCAACAATGCAACGGCCGCTGCCTCAGTGAGTTCTCGCCCGTGCTGGGCAGCACGACTGTTGGCACCGCGTTCCCGTAGCAGCTGAGTGGCTCGTGTATCTGTACGTGCACAGACGTGTGTACTTTAGGAACCACTGTGCTAGGGAGAAAAGCTGCCACCCACACGGGCCCGCTGAGTACCTAATGAGTACTTCTACTGTAAATATTTTATTTAATAAATCAGCTTTATGCAGCTGGCCTGCACTTGCCCTTTTCAGAAGAGCATCCCTACAGGGGATGGCTGCCCAGCCATAGATGGCCATTCCTGTATCAGGGAATGGACTGTCGAAACTAACCTGAAGGCACGGCCCCTCTCCAGCGCTGTCTGTGGCTTTCACTTGAGATCACAGCATAGGTCTCCAAGATTTTTAAGATTAAAGTAAACAAGTCTTAAATTTACTGTTTTATTTTGTTTTACTCGACTAGGTAGGTATACACACACACAAAGACACACTTGCACAAAGAAGAGAACCGGCACACTTGCCTGCTAGAGAAAGACTAATCGTATGTGCTGCGCAGAAACCTGCCTATGTATTCCAATACCTGGCAGTAACAGTTATTTCAGCGTTTAAATAGCACTTTAAAGCCATTAACTAATCAATGCTTACAAGGCTCCAGGGGAAAGAGGGTGGTACAAATGAAGAACCATCAGACTGGAGACTTGATCCAAAGTCCACCGAAGGGCAGCAATTCCATCTATTTCAATGCTATGGAAATAGATTTTAATTATGAGACTATTCTTCTTTCCTTTGACATTATGTATCTTTCCATGCTAGCATTAACACAGGAAATTTCAGTGGTTGTGCTGCAGCAGCAAAGGAAGAAGAATGGAATTTAGGAGCACAGCATTATTTTCTGCAAAAAATACTGTGCATTTTTTTAGAAAGGCCTTTGCACACTGTTTACATTTAAGCAGTGGTAATATTATTAGTCACTGCAAAACTGGGTGTTCCCTTGTTCTCACTAACAATACAGCAGGGATAATTTTGGATTAGGCTACAAGTTTAATGAAAAATATACTTGATGTTTGCTGGTTCATGTCAAAGGAATTCCCTGTATGACCCATCAAATATCACACCCCATCCTCTGGGAATTTTATTCTACTACAGCCTTTTGTTGTTGCCTTTGGATCACTTGATGATGCTGACATGTAGCCATACAGATCGGTTGTCCTTCCAAAAATTATCCAATGCAGCTTTGAACTAAGGGCACTGACCTCAATTAAAAATATAAATAAATAACACCATGGATTGCAAATTCACATGCCCTTGTCAGAGATTTGCCTGATATTATTCATATCCCCACGTAAGTACTTATTTCCAGTTTGGAAACCGCTTTTGGCAGGTTTATCTGGTCAGCAAAAGCACAGATTTCAAATGAGTCATTTAGTTGGTCTTGCAATATGAACTTCTTGCCATGTGCAAAGGAAGTAGACTTTTAAAATATATTTTAGAAGACCAGTGTGTATTTGTACATTCATTTGATGAATGGAGGGGATGAGGGGTTTTTGTTGTTGTTTTGCTTTGAATAGCTATGTCCCTTCAGGAGGTTTTGGGTGTAGTGTTTTACCAAAGGGAACATTTTTGCAGGAAGTTCTGTGATTTGAGATGGAAGCTATGAGCTAAAGTCACAGCAGGACTCAGCTGCCAAGCTAGAGGGCTGCCCATCCCCACGTTCGCCACTCAGGCTTTCGGTCCAGTGCACGTGGACAACTAACTGCCTATGAATTGGGTTTCTGGGAAGTCAACATGATGAGTGGTAAATATGAAAGCTAGCCAGGAGAAAAAGTCAAGAGAGACAAGGTCTAAAATAGATTTTATGTTTATTTCCACATAAGGTTCTCGGCCACGAGTTCTCTCTGAGAGATGAATGCCTCTGGTCAGTGAGTGGATTCTCTAGTACTGCCTCACAGTCCATAACCCACAGATAATGCAGACATCTGAGGGACTTGTTTTCAGATGCCATAGTTACTCAGTTGTGTTTGAGCACAGCTCTTCTGCTTACCAGGAGAAGTTTTAACCACAGTCTACTGGGTGGCTATATACCCATTGCACAATACTTTGCTTGCAATTTCTCCTGTTGGAGCTAATGCATTTTGTAAAAATAATGAAAACTCATCAAGCCAGACAGGAAAAAGGAAGAATTTGGTTCTGCTGCTCACAGATGTCATTGCAAAGGTGGGGAGATAGTTTCACATTCCCACTACAGTTGGACAGGGAGTTGGGATTTGCTTCATACTTCCATTCCTCCTCCAAACTGGAAAGGCTCACATTGCATCACCTAGATTAAAACCTGTCTTTCACACCAAGAACTCAGGAAGAGAGCTTCTATTTTCAAAGCTATCTTTTGTGCAAAAATTAAGCCAGCAGGGACTCTCTGACTCACACAAGACAAAAAAAAGGGAAGAAATCCCAACTGAGGTTTCAGTTAGGATCTAGAGCAACCCCTTTTCCCAGGATGACAGTGGTTTCACACACATCAATTGGTAAAGTGCTTCCTGATTTGGTGGCAGCCCAACAGGGATGTTAAAGGTCTCAGTGGTATCTGCGTTTTGGACTAAGGTGATTCAGGTGAATTCAGCTTGCACATTCCCCACAGTCATAGTTTAATGCACTGCTGCTAATTATCTGTCCTGATGTGGTCTCAATTTGTCTGCTCAGATGAGTTCTTTGTGTGTTGTTCCTTTGTCACCTGCTTGCCACTGGACAGAAAAAGCAATATGGCACCGTGTACCATGGCCTGTGAAGATCCCTGTGCTTGCTGATGGCCACAGCAGAACGTGTGTGATGACCAGCCTCTCACCTGCCCTCTTGTTTGCCCAGTTGTATAAATAGAAAGCTATTTGTGGCTGCTGGGAGATCAAAGAATTGATCTTATGGGTGCCTGATAGCCCCCCACACACATTTATTTAGTCTTGCTGGAGGAATATTGCACTCTTCAGACCTGTCCACCTGTTAAACACACAGGAACACACCTGTATGTACAATTGTACAGAGCTTGTTTCTTTAGGGATCTGCACTAAACGTACAGATAAGTTCCTTTACAGATGTAGCTCTACCAAGCTGGCATGAGAGATTACTCTTTTTTTATTCATGTTGATTGTCTTTATGGTCAGCTATGAGCAGGCAAGGAAGTAGAGAGACCTTTTGTAACTGTGAAATAAAAGCAGTGCCATAATCCTACACAGCAGAGGCAGGAGAAATGAAACACTGCAAGGTTGCAAATGAGCGGGGATTTTCCTCAACACTCTCAGAGGTGGGTGGCTTTCTTCATCCCATTCCCAACAAAAAACTCTGTGTTTATCAGAAAGGGTTTGCTCTGGCTAAAGGAAACCTGTTAAAAAACACTGCCTTCAGCATTAACAACCACCCTTTGACATCTCTTCTCGAACTTTTCTTTCTGAAATGACCTACAAGAAGAAGACAAGCTACACAGGTTGCTAATTCAATTTCTGAAGCATTAGATGAGTAGAGACTTTAACAGAGCCCAACTGATGCCCATAGCTGGTCATCTACAACTTCTTGCATATGTAATCCTCCCCTAGTCTGCCTGTCCAGCACCTTGGCTTGTCAGGACTCTCCATCCCCATTCACTGTGTGGGGAGAATCTGTCTATCAATTGCAGCTGCTGTCCTCTGCTGTCATGTACTAGAAAATGGGGATTCTATATACTTGAACATTAAGAGGAAAACTCCTCACATCCACCCTAAGAGGCACAGCAGTGGGGATGTTCAAACAGAACTCATTTGGGGGCTGCACAAGCAACTTGAAGGTGGCTTTAGGTCATTTATGTAAAACAGACTTTGCAGCAACTTGTTCTTTAGCAGAAAGGTGTGACCAGGAAGGTGGTGGGTATGAGTGTGTGCTCTGATAAAGTAGGCCACTTGAAGCAGGACATCACAGGACTTGGAAGCCACCAGAAAATCTCCTCATTCCAAACACTTTGGTGTGGGCCACATCAGCTGACATGCCTGCAACTTCGATATTGACCAGGGAAGAAGGCTTCTAATGCAATTTGATGTCTTTTTGATTCTCTGTGGTCATTATTTGGCTGAGGAAAAACGCCCCAAAACTGAAATTATAGTGGTCTGCTCTCTCCCTTTAGTCCCTATATTAAGTTACTATATTTTTAGAGAAGTCCCTTTACTAGCTAGAAATCTGGAAAGTACTTCCCTTTCCGCCACCTCTTCCTCCCACTCAGTCTGGCTGAGGCACTTCTATACATACAAATACATGGGCACAAGTACATGTGTGTGTACCAGAATCCTTTCCATTCCCTTCTTCACAGCCTCTCTGAAAGAACATCCAACTCACATCTCAGCTGAACTTTTGAACCCAGCAATGCTGGGATAACTTGAATTCAAGCAAAACAGGCTGGTGAGTGCCTATAGATTTGAGGAGCAACTAAGCAAGTACAAGTCAAAACTCTGTCCTCACTTATGTCTGATAAGAAAGAGCTGGTAAAAGGCCTGATTGTTGTCTAATCTTCCTAACACAGTAATGTCATGTGCTTCTGCTTGAAAATGCACTTTAAAGTATATGTCCTTTTGCCTTGAGCATGCATTTACATAGCAATAACACGGCCAAGCAATTAACATAAAGAAAGTCTGGTTCTGCAAGACCCTAAAAGACATGTATCACTTGTGATCAGTTAGATGGCTACAGCTGCTTTCTAAAGGGTTTGGTTATAAATGCTGCTCTTACAACTTTGAACCCACAGTCAAAGAAGCACAAAGTGACATTGCTGGTTGGCACCATGTACTCAGAGCTGACCATACCAACAGGCCTGGGACCACCTGGGACTGTGTTCATGGTCTGGGGCTCCTGGGTGTAAAATAAACACCTATGAAACTCAAGTTTCTCCTGTCTTGTGTTCTGGCAGGGAAGACAGAACTTCTTACAGAAGTTTTAAAGAAAAGGGTCCCACAGACGAAATAGCACACAAACAGGAGTTTGTGATTGCAGTCTGGTTAAGGGGCTGCTTCAGGCCTCATTTGACAAAGACCAAGCATGTAGCCTTAAGACACAGTAATGGAGGGGCTAGAGACAGGAGAAGACGGTAATAGGTAAGATGATTGCAGCTCTTGCAGCAAAACTGGACACGTCCTTTTTGCCATCCATTTCAAAACAGTTGCTCAGAATCAAACAGCCTGCACTAACTCAGCAATTCATTCATTTAACAGCTTTAAAGGCTGTTCCCTTGGCAAATCTGTTTCAGATTAGCAAATCAAATGAGTCACCCAAAAATTCCCACTTTGATGTTAAGTTTTGGCCTGTATGAGCTGCATCTCAGAGATGCTGTGTCCGTACTGCTATATATGAAAGGGCCAAAATCCAGTCTCTGGCCCTGACACTTAAGTGGTGTTGCCTGGCTCAGGCTTCATGTCTTAGGACTAGCCCTCTGCAGCAGACTGACCCCACACACATTGCATGGCACTTGGCTCTGGCTCTCTTCTGTGCTACAAGTGGTGTCCCTGGGGTCCAAAGACATGATTATTTTTTTTAATGTGTTTTTTGAGTTCAAAGGCTCTGAAATAATCTAAGGATGGTGTTGCAACCCACAAAAATGATGTTTTTATAGCACAAAGCTGATGTGTTGCATACCCCAGGGTATGCATGGGGCCATATGAGCCTGCAGGAAGATGCGGAGCCTGATGGGACAGCCTTGGGGGACTGTGCAGGCTGGAGCATAGTCATCTCAATAGTTCACCTGCATGGTGTCAGCTCCTGGGAAGAGGCCAGGGAACAAAATAGCAATTAAGTGTGTGCAGTCAAGAGTCTGGGTGTCAAGCTCACATCTTGTTCTCTTTAGCTTACACACATCCAGAGGAAATGAGCAGGCTCTTCTGTAGGTTTTATGATCACATGCATCCAGCTGGAGTTGGACACTGAACAAAGGACAGCCCCTGCAAACATCTCAAGCCCTGAGTGCTCCTCAAAAACTTCTCAGTATGAAGAATTGCAGCGGGTGAAGCACTATCTCCACTGGCAGCCTCTGGGTAGGTGGAAACCACTGTGAAATTTCAGCGGCATTTCAGCTTCTGTCTGCCTGAAACTGGGTGCCAAAAGGAAGACTGTAGCCTTATTTCTCACAGCAGCTGAAATTTTTTGTGTGTTAAACATCTTTCAATAAACTCAAGAGCAACTCTGAAAGTTTTTTAAACAAATATACAGACACTCCTATAAAGAAAACCTAACAATATTTTTAGCAGGAAGAAAAAGCAAAAGGAAAATGAAGGCATTCTAAAGATACCACAGAATAAAGAGGAGCTGCAATCCAAATCATACCTCTGAGAAAGCCTTCCTCAGCCTAAGATGAAAAAAAGGAAGGAGGCTTTTTGCTGTAAGAATCATCTGGCTAGTGAAACCAGCAGAGATGAGTAATAGCCAAGTTGATGTCTATCATCTGCAAAACATCACGTCAATTTGTGGAGGTCCCTGACAACTGGAAAAGGGCTGCTGATAAAAAAGACTGGCTATGTGAATGAGGAGAGAATGGTGAACATAACCTACGTTGTCTCTGGTAACATTTTTGACACTATCACTCACAGTATTCCTATTTTCAAGTTGATAAAGTATGGAATATGTAAGCATAGCTTGAAAAATGGCTGTACTGCCAAAGTTAAAGTGTGTAATAATCAGTGGCTTAATATCCAGCTGAAGGCCAGTGACAAGGAGTGCCACAGTGGTCTGGTATTGTTCAATGTCTTCATCAATGATTTGGATGATGAGACCAGGGGTGTGCACTGCAGCAAGTTCAAGATGATGCTCAGTGAGGGAAAATGATTTATATACCAAGTGGCAAATCTTTAACCCAGAAGGACTTTGAAAAACATGAGAACTGGGCTAACAGGAACTTGCTGAAATTCAGCAGTGAGAAGTACAGAGTTCTGTGCCTAGTGTGGAATAACCCTATGCATCAGCAAGGGTTGGGAACTGAATGACTGACACTTGATGAAAGGGAATCTGGGGCTCGTGGTTGATGCTGGGGTGAGTAGGAGGCAATAGTCTGCTCTCCTTACAGGTGGTGCAAATTACACATTGAGTTACGTCAGAAGAAGCATGCGTGGAAGATCCAGGGAAATTATCACCTCCTTTACTCATCCCTGGTGAGACCAGTTTTGGACCTACCAGGATATCAAGAACCTTGAAAAGCTCAGCAAATAGCTGCAAAGATAGATAGTTGGTTAGAGCATGTGACCTTCAAGGAGAAAGTAAGGGAGCTTGCCTTGTTTAGTCTTGGCAAGAGGAAACTCAGGTGTGGACAAATAGCTGCCTTGATCTGTTTGAAAGGAAACTGGAGGAATGATGAAGCCAAACCCTTTTCAGTAGCGGCAGAGAGTATAATAAGCAACAGCTATGGCTTGTGGCTTGGGAGGTTGAGATTAGACGGAAGTTTAAGACAATAACATAAAGCTAAGGAAACAAGAATAAGTTCTGCTCAGTGGAAGTAGGAGGTCCAAAGGAGAGGTAACATAGAAAGGCATAGGGCAGATCACAGCAACATTGGGATTAGCACTGTGAAACAGAGCGAACAATGAAAGGTACCAAGTCTGCTTAAAAAGGTGAACTCTGGAGACTTCATCTAACTAGCCAAAATGACCAGCTGCTGGTCTGAAATGCATGTCCCCTGGATATGGGATGCAGGCTTAGAGTTTTAAAATTCCAAAAGGCAGATGGACTTAGTGCTTTTCTAAAAAAGTGTCAAAGATGTATCTTTCAAGAACAAACAGAGTTTTAGTAGAGAAAGGAATGATCTAGGTTTAGCTCTGGGTGCGGAAAATTCCAGGATTTTGTCTACAGGAGGCTAGTAGATATGACATTTAATGTGATACCTAGACTGGACAAACTAGACTCTACCAAAAACATTCAGAGAATAATTTTTAGAATTAAAAACCAAAGGCAATTTTGGGAGAACAATGGTCATTGCTGACCCATGTCTTAATGCTCAAAACAAGTATCTAATAGAGCAAACACCTGAGGTTTAATGTGAGCAGGTCAACCTCACTTAAAACCTGCAAATATTGTATTTTGTTTTGAATAAATAGGTGTTCAACATTGGTAGGACTACAACAAAAGGTGGGCTTTAGATTAGAAAACATTGATTAGGTTTATTGGTAGGGGGTAGCTGCACAGGCTGTTTCCAGCTCCAGTTGTCACTGGAAAGGGAAGAGCTCACAAGTGAACAGAACTTTATTCAGAAACACCTGAATAAATAATTGTGAACCATCAGTTGGAGCAGGAAGGAATTCAGGTGAATGTGCTGAGGACAAGAATGTCACAACCATTGAAGACTCTCAGAGTTGACTTGGAGGGTATCCAATGAATAGAAATAGGAAAAAGTCCTAAAGCTTGCCATTTTACAAAAAGTACAGGCCAAGCAGTGTGAGAAGGAACAACTGAAACCAGTGTTAGCAGTAGCTGGAAAAAATGCATCTTAAATGCTTAATTGTGTTTATTAGCTAGGTCCTTCTAATTTCTATCCTAAGATAGCCTTAATAGAAGATGCATTTCTCAGACATATATTTTCTCTTTACTACGTAGTGTACTACGTAGCTTATAATGCCCAGCAGTGATCACAGCTCTGTGGGCATGAGCTCCCACAGTTTGTAGTGAAATACATGTGCACACATGCTGCTCCTGCTTCCCGTATCCTCAGTCCATTGGGCTGATCACCAACGATATCGGATGGAAAAAGCAGCTTTTCAGAAAGGCTGGGCAGCAAGGTTGTATTTAGCCCTGTTACCTAATTGAACTCCGTAAGTGTCTGCCAGCATAACTGAGGATTTAATTTAGCTTTTCCTCACCCAGTACTGAGATAGAACATATATGGGTGCAAGGCCACAGGTGTTTAATAGCATCTAGCAAAGCTTTACAAACGTGGCTAATTATTATTCATTAGCATTGATGTTACTTTGCTGGGTAGAGCTAAGGTTAGGAACCCTGCTTTGCTGTGGTTTACTAAAAATTAATCTTGAGAGACAATTTGTGGCAAAAATCCCCATTATTGAAATGGTGAGGACATTCCCTATCATCTTCTAGATAGAGGACCAAGGCCAGAGTTTAAATCTTGAATACTTCAGGGTTATTTGTAATTACAGGTATTGGAGCTAGCCCAAATATTAGTATAGTGGGATGAGTAGGTTTTGAGTGCACATAGATACACTTTGTAGAAAGGCCTGAATGTAGTAATCTGCCTATGCATGGTTTGTGGTACCAGGCAGCCTTGCAAAAAGGGAGAATCTAACCACCAGAGAACAGTACTCTGTGTCATGAAGCTTTCACTGGATTGCCTCACCTTTGATGATGAACACATCTGAGCCACGAGATCAGAGCTTTGAGCAGGATGATTAATCTCAACTTCACCCTGGGAGAATAGTATGAATGTATTGAAACAAAACATTTTGAGTTCTGAGACCCCATATCGAAAAAGACTGCCTGTACAACACTTTGTGTCCCTTCAGCTCAGAAAGACCCTGAGCAAACTGATAAGGAATGACAAGAAGAACATTTGTTACTAAATGTAAGATTTCCTGTTCAGCATGCTTTCCCTGCTGGAATGTGTTTATTGCTTTGTTTATCCCACACAAAGGCTGTTTTCATCCCCAAAACAGCTCTAAAAATATTAGAATTTAAAGGAGAACAAAAGTCTGTTGCAGTTTTTATGGTCAATTTTCAACCACGATATCTCAAGCCTTATCTGGACAGAACTTCAAAGCCATCTTGTTAGAAACTTTAATAAGTCCTGAAAAAAATTCTTAACTCAGAAAGGAAGCCTTGACTGTAACTAGTTATCGCAATGTGAAAAACATAAAACTCTCTCTGTAGCAGTATTTAAAACTGAATTACGATAAACTGGGTAACAGTCTTTTAAAAATAGTATTATGTAGCATGGACAAAATAAAAACCCTTTAACTAGATTCTTTTTCTACAAAACCATTGACATATCTGATTCTTCCTACTGGGTTATCGGGAAACATTGATCTGTTATTAGTTCCAAGATACAAAAGCCCACAGGAGCCACCTTTAATCTCATGTTCTATCTGTGGCATTTGAGGCAGGCTGGGAGAAGGGACACATCTTCCCCCTACCCCAGGCAGCTGCGGAGCTGCTTTCCAGCAGTTTATTTTCAATGGTGATAGTTTTTCTTGGTCCTTTCTGTCTGTCGCTATTAGAAACTCAAGACAAAGGCTGAAAGCAGATGAGCTGCCTGAGACCTGTTATTTATTGACCTTTCATAGAGTCGGTGGTTTTAGTTTAATGCCAGTCTTGGTTAAACCAAAAGTTCCATATGCAGACATGAAAGCCAGACCTCAGTCCTTCCTCCTATGATTGTGATGATTTTCCAGAAAGGGTCCCAAGGACTCCTGGACTACTGGCAGAAGGCTCACTCAGTTCTGATCTACCACCTCTTCATAAGCTTAGGCAAGAGCTCATGTAATGACAAACTTGTGTGTTAATCAATCAGGTGATGGAGAAATCTGGTGGATTCTACCCCCAAAAGACAAGATTTGTAACCTTTGCTGCTGGAAAGCAGTCTCATGATGAAGTTAAATCCTTTAGGGCTTTTTCTAGACAAGAGAATCTACAGCCTTGGCTTGGACCCTCCTTCACACCAATCTGCAAGAACAGTTTATCAGAATTGCTGGTCTAGGGAAGGTGCTGCAGAAAATGGATCCTCACCTATATCCAAGTGGCTTCAAATAAGTGTCTGGTTGTTGGATATCAACCACTGCCCGATGCTGTACTCCCTGCTTGGATTATCAAGCCCAATCAGCATGGGTTTATGAAAGACAGGTCCTGCTTGACTAATGGATCTCTTTCTATGAGAAGGTGACTCGCTTAGGGTATGAGGGAAAGGCTGTAGATATTGCTTATCTGGATTTTAGTAAAGCTTTTGACTCTGTTTCCCACAGCATTCTTCTGCAGAAACTGTCTGCTCAGGGCTTGGATGGGCCTACGCTTCACTGGATAAGAAATTGGCTGATGGCAGGACCCAGAAAGTGGTTGTGAATGGAGTTAAGCCCAGCTGGTGGGGTGGCTGGGTCACAAGTGGCGTTCCCCGGGGATCAGTATTGGAGTCAGTTCTGTTTATTATCTTTATCAATGATCTGGGTGAGGGGATCAAGGGCACCCACAGGAGGTGTGCAGATGACACCAAGTTAGGTGGGTGTGTTGGTCTGCTTGAAATTAAGGAGGTTCTACAGAGGGATCTGGAGAAGCTGGATTGATGAGCCAAGGCCAGTAGTATCAGGTTCAACAAGGCCAAGTGCCATGTCCTGCACTTGCATGACAATAACACCCGCCAATGCTACAGGCTTGCGGAATAGTAGCTGGAAAGCTGCCTTGTGGAAAAGGACCTGGGGGTGCTGGTCGACAACCAGCTGAATATGAGCCAGCATGTGCCAGGTGGCCAAGAAGGCCAGTGGCATGCTTGCTTGTATCAGAAATATTGTGGCCAGAGGGACTAAGGAAGTGATTCGGCCTCTGTACTTGGCACTCGTGAGGCCACATCTTGAGTGCTGTGCTCAGTTTTGCACCCCTCACTACAAGAAGGACATTGAGACACTGGAGCATGTCCAAATAAGAGCAACAAAGCTTGTGAAGGGTCTAGAGAACAAGTATTACGAGGAGCCCAGCTGGGGTTGTTTAGCCTGGAGAGGCTCAGGAGAGACCTTATCACTCTCTAAAACTGCCTGAAAGGACGTTGTAGAGAGGAGTGTGCTGGTCTCTTCTCCCAGTTAGCAAGTGATAGGACAAGAGGAAATGGCCTCAAGTTGCACCAGGGGAGTTTTAGACTGGACATTAGGAAAATTTCTTCACAGAAAGGGTTGTCAAGTACTGGAACAGGCTGCCCAGTGAAATGGTGGAGTCACCATCCCTGGAGGTATTTAAAATACATGTAGATGTGACACTTAGTGACATAGTTTAGTGGTGACCTGGCAGTGCTGGATTAATGATTGGAGTTGATTGCCTTAAAGATCTTTTCCAACTATTTATGATTCTACAATCATACAGCGCCAGCAGCATGTTAAAAGCCCAAGGGGCCACCCCAAATGATGTGGCTCATGATAACTGCTGGTACCAAAAGTATCCTGAGTTCAGCATTTGCCTGTGCCTCTTCTTAGTCGTTTGTCAAAACAGAACTTTCTTCACCAAAAGGGGAAGTGTTCTTTTTTTGCAGCAGCTGCAGTGTACTGAACTGGACCTTTATAGAGCCACATCGTCTGCATGCCCATTGCCAACATTCGGCAGCTATGTACTCAAGAGTTTTCCTGGCGAAGTATCAAACCTCCCTGGAATAATCTTAAGGGGCCTCAGTTAGTATGTTCCATGGTACTGCAGAAATGCTGAGCCAAGGCACGGAGGTGTGATACTGAGATCTGGTAAATATTTAAGGTTAGGATTAGCCCCTGTTTTAAAACAC
Source organism: Eurystomus gularis (assembly GCA_013400335.1). Lineage (NCBI taxonomy): Eukaryota > Metazoa > Chordata > Aves > Coraciiformes > Coraciidae > Eurystomus > Eurystomus gularis. Next base: position 373,594 of record VZZY01003828.1, read on the forward strand.
CTCTTTCTGATAAACATTCACCCATGCTGTGACACCTAGAGTCCTTCCTGGAGGTAAATAACAATAATTCATTGTTGTCATTGATCTGTGTTTCAGTTTAAATACTTAAACTTAAATCGAATCCTCAATATAGGAGGTATGCTTATAAAAGTGGAAATGGAAAGGCATTATCTATCCTAGCCTGAATGATTGACCAAAGAGTTGAGGTGCTTACAGTTAGGAAGAAAACCTGAACATTGTGTCAGGTACGTTGTTCAATCCTTTTCTAATTTGAATGGGGACAGATCCCTGTTTCCATAGCTGACGTGAAAGTCAAGTTTGTGTTCTTCAGACTGTTTCTCACTTAAAGGATAAACACAAGGGATAGCTGCTGGGTTTGAGAAAGTATTGCAGCATTTAAAATGGTTTTAAGTCTAGGAAACTCTACTGAGGAAGTAGGTAGCCCAGATGACAAAGTCCTTGAAGTCAAGATGGGCATGTATAAAGAAGACACAAAGTGGGTAACTCTGGAAGCTGGACATTTCTTTTTGTGTTTATTGCCTTGCACTCAATCACTGACAGTGTAAATATTTGGAGAAGAAAACCAGCATAAACATCACAGGAGCACATGGAGAAGGGAGGTGCAGACATCCTGGAAAGCAGGGGATGTGACCCTGCAAGAGACTAGAAGAAAGGTTTTGAACCAAATTCCTGTAGAAAGAGGATTAGAAAATCTCAAGCAGTTTCTTGTATTTGTCACCATTTGAACAGCACAAATCTTAAAGAAAGACATACGTAAAGCACTGCACTGCTGCCTAGAAAGGGATTAAGAAAAGATGCTAGATGAAAATACTACTGGAATTACTGAGTTACTGTATACTTTTGAAAAAAACAGGCTACTAGCCTCAGGGCTGTGAGTAAGAATCAAGGCTTTCCTTTATTGGCAGGAAAACCAGAGTTGGAAAGAAATTCACAGCATTTTCCAAATGCTACTTTTTTACCCCTTAAAGTGAGAAGGCTGCCAAGCAGCTTCTAGTGGAAAGAACAGAATGTGTATTTTCATATCAAATTATAGAAAATAAGAGTTGAGGGGGATTCAAAATGGGTATCTGTCAGCTTCTTTGGAAAAACAATCAAGTATGTGTAGCCATTCCTTACCAAGTTTTAAAATTTCTTTTAAAGTACTCCAGCTATAGAGTTTGGGGGTTCTCTAGGTAATGTCTTCTGAGATACATCACTTTAAGAAAATATCTTTTTTTTTTCTTCCTGTTAGTTCTTTCTTATCATAGGCTGAAGGCACTTGGAGAACGGATTTTCCTTCTAATATGTAACACTCTTGATAACATTTCCATGAACAGGAAGGCAAGCAGTTTTGGGGCTTTCCTTTTCTGTGTAATTCTGGAGCATTTCTACTAGTTGTCTTCCCCTTTTAGTATTTTGAAAAGCAAAACAAACTTTATTTGTAAACCATTTCCTCGTAAGTCTCATCTCCTAAATTGCTTGCCAGGTTCATAGTTCTTCACTCAAGTGTCTCTTTTGTTTACATCTTTTTTAACATGCGGTATCCAAAGCTCGCATTGAAATCTGGATTTCGGGGGTGCTGAAGGGTCTCTCTATACTCAAAGTGGGCTAAATGAATGGCAAAGTTTACCTCCTGAGGTTGACTTACAGTAGTCCTGCTAATACATTACAAGGTGATATTTGCTTAGTTGCCCAAGTAGCATATGTTTTCATAATCAGATTGTTGATCCTGTTCTGGGCTCTTGCTGCCTTGTGAGCTTCTTTTCTTCTCCTGTTTGCTCTATAATTTCTTATTTCTATGGTTTTAATAAAAGAATTAATTTAGGGCATTTCTTCTGTCTAATGAGATCATTTTGTGTTGAACCTGCTTGCACAGTTTGATGCCCATTGCTCATGAAATTGTAATTCTATTTTACAGTGATTTAAATCACAAACTGAAAGGGGCTACTTGATGTGCCATCCTTGCTGAGTAGCAATTATTGTGCCTTGATCTGAGTCATATCACTGAATTTTGTGGTTACTCTATCATGTAGATAATATATCCCTATCTTCCTCACAAGAATGTTATAAAAGCCTTACCCAAAGTTTTATTACAAGTGCAATCAGTTATGTCAGTTGGTCCCCTGTCATCAGCTGGATGAGTGTGGTGGATCGACCTTGGCTAGCTGCCAGGAACCCACCAAGCTGCTCTTTCACTTCCCAGATAAGAACAGAGAGATCATTCACCAATTACCGTCAAGGGCAAAACAGACTCAACTTGGGGAGGAATAATATAATTTATTGCCAAGTAGTAACAGAGTAGAACAGTGATAAACAAACACAAAACTAAAAGCACCTGTCCCTCATCTTTGCTTCCCAGGCTCAACTTCACTCCTGAATCCTCTGTCTCCTCCAGCAGCACAGAGCAGCACAGAGGAATGAGGGTTGCGGTCAGGTCATCAGACATTGTCTCTGCTGCTCCTTCCTCCTTATGCTCTTCCCTGGCTCCGGTGTGGGATCCCAGCCATGGAACACGGTCCTTCATGAACTGCTCCAGCATGGGTCCCTTCCATGGCCTACAGTCCTTCAGGAGTGGATTTCTCTAGTGTGAGTCCCCTATAGACCACGGGGCCTGTCAGAAAACCTGCTCCTGTTTGGGCTCCTCTCTATGGGCCATAGCTCCCAGCAGGAGCCAGGTCCAATGTGGAGTCTTCACAGGCTGTAGCTTCATTCAGTACACATCCACCTGCTCTGGTGTGGGGTCCTTCATGGGCTGCAGGTGGATATCTGCTCCACCGTGGACCTTCATAGGCTGCAGGAGGTCAACCTGCATCACCATGGACCTTCATAGGCTGCAGGAGGTCAACCTGCATCACCATGGTCTTCACCACAGGTTGCAGGGAAATATCTGCTCCAGCACCTGGAGCACCTCCTCGTGCTTCTTCATTGACCTTGGTGTCTGCAGAGTTGTTTCTTTCTTCCAGCTGCTGCTGCACAGCAGTTTTTCTCTCTTCCTAAATACGTTTTCACAAAGACATTACCACCATCACTGATGGGCTTATTTTGGCTAGTGGCAGCTCCACCTTGAAGGTGGCTGGCACTGGCTGTATCTGACATGGGGCGCAGCTTCTGGCATCTTCCCACAGAATCCACTCCTGCAGCTCACTCGCTACCAAAACTTTGCCACATGAACCCTGTACAATGAGTTACCATGTCAGATAAGAAACTACATTCCCTTAACATGCTGTACTCTTGACAAAACTGTGCTGGCCGTTTCTCCAGCACTGTATTATCTTCCAGATGCTCACAGGCCACTTCATAGTTTGTTCCAGTAGCTTTCCACGTTCAGATGAATTCCTTGGATGTGTTCCTCTTCTTCGCTTCCACTTACTTAAAGGCACATAGGACACTCACCATCCATAAGTCCTCAGGGCTCACCTCACTGCAGCCAGCTTTTAAAGGTTCCCTCTTTTAAGGATTTTTCTAGCAAAAGCAAGTAAACAAACGCACACTTAGTGACACACTTGCTGGTTCCAGTTGCACACCTCCGTGTTTCTGTTTCTTCCTAAGGTTTTCATTTGGCCGGTGTTTATGAGTTGTCTCTTTCTCCAATTTAGATGATGCCTATTCCACATTTTAGTTCTTCACAAGGAGCCAGAGTTTTTGGCACAAACTTGATTGCCTTTTGATAACACAGCTCCTGCTTTAACAATCTGCCGTTTGTCATAACCATACAGTTAGCAACAAAAGGTCTCTGTTAAATGTTTTATGCCAGGCACAATAGCAGCAATCAGGGCTGGTAGACTGAGGAGACTATGCAGCCTAGGAGGTTGGAAGAAGCCAGAGAAAAGACAGATTAAAAATGTGGAGTTGTTGTCTAGGTTTTGTATAAATACAGCTGGATGTTTTATTATCTTTAAAAGTGGAGGATTTCCCTTTGGTAATAGAAATTGGAACTCTAGTGAGTGTGAATGTTCTGCTTAGTAAAATAAAAATTGCTAATCACAAATGTATTTTGTTTTACTCTCCATAAATATGTTTAGTTAAAAGAACCCAAAAGTCGAGAATAGTTCCATGTAAAAAGAATGAGTTATAACAAAACTATTGTTTAGAATTAACTTTTGTTAATTTGTAGCGACATTTGTAAGAATAGGGACATTTCTTCCTACAGCACTGTTGCTTTACAGAGCAGAATAAAACTATATTGCATTCCAGATTCATCTGCTGTCCTTATTCATATGTGTTGGCCTCAGAAAAATTTCATAAAGCTTCATTTATAGGCAGGCTTTTTGTTTGGTTGGAATTTTTATTTAGGAGGGCTAGGGGCATTTCGTACATGTTGCTGTCTCTATATGGAAAATAATCAACATAGATTCTCCTAATGGTATCATGAGAAAGTGGGAAAAAGTTCGGGGTGTTTTGAATCGATCTGAAGAAGCCTTTTAAGGTTGCAGCACGCCTGATAAGTGTGGTGCTGATAACTTGCAAGTAACAGAAAATAAAATCTTCAAATCAAAGCTAAGGTCAAGAGAAAGTTCTTCACATTTAAATTCTTAAAAGCAGAGTGCCAGTGAAGTGTGGAAGCACTTAGCATAAAACCTCATTTCAGGGGAATTAGCAGTGTAAATAGTGCCTGGTACATAACAGCATTTTGTGTTTGTATCACTAAATTGTGCAACCAAGGAAAGATTCAGCAACTGATGGCCACCTATACTGTCCAAGAAAAAGCAAGGTCCCCTTTAGGATGTTGTTATTCCTTAATCAAGTCTTGTTCCAATTAATTCTCTTCCCAAAGGGCTGAGATTTGGGTGACCTTTTCAGGGCATCATATTAAAGTGTGCTTTGTTTATTGAGCACTTTTGAAACAGCTTGGAACAAAATGCAGTTTTGCTTATTAAAATGTCTCTGGATTAGTTCCATTGCCCTCCCACTCGCTGAAGCCCACAGGACTAAATGGGTGTAACAAAAGGAAAAATTTGGCCATTGACCTGCAACTGCAGTGACTCAAACTGGATCACACGAAACTGTCTCCCTCTAAGAGACTGTAACAGAGGGCTGCTGCTAACATCGAGCTTCCCAGCTACCACACAGCGTGTGGGAGGCGTCAGGGGAAGGGTCCTTTCCAGGGGATTAGCAGAATCGCAGATAATGTTGGAGACTAACAGGGATCTCTGGAGTTCATCTTGTCCAACCCTCCTACTCAAGTAGGGTTACCTAGAGCCAGTTGCCCAGCACCTTGTCTAGGTTGTTTTTTGATATCTCTCAGGGAGACTTCACCACCTCCTTCCACAACCTGTGCCAGTGCTCAGTCACTCTCACATTAAAAAAATGTTTCCTGATGTTCAGTTGAATTCTTCTGTCTTTCAGTTTGTACCTATCGCCTCTGGTCCTGTCAGATTCACTGCAAATTGAAGGGAGGGTGAGAATTGTCCTGTCTTGGAGACAAGAAAGACCATGTTGTATTGCCAGCTGACTTATCTTTCAAGCCAAATATTCACACTTCATACATCTGGATTTTTTCCTATGGCAGACTCCTTGCTTACAGGGCTGGAGAGCCTCTGGAGATTTTTGTCAGAGGGTCTCCAGTCCCATCAGGTGTGGAGCTGGCTAGTTGCTCAGTTCTCCAGCTTTGCAGGTGCTCTCCACAATGAAGAGAAAAATCCCCACCTGGGCACTTGCACCAGGATCTCTCTGTGAGGTTGTATCTCTGAGCCTGCACTTCCCACACAAGCCTGACCATACACTCCAGCAGATGATCTATTCTGCTATGGGGCAGCGAGGAAGGGGCAGGATGTCTAAGGTGAAATCTATCCATATATTTGCCTGCTTGGTTTTGTAGTGTTCTCATCGCTGTGTTTCCTTTTCAGATCCTCTCACCTGGGATGTGTTGAAGCACAGTCCTTTTCCATTCGCAGGAGCAGAGAATACTGCATGGCCCCATGCATTTTATTATAGGATATGAGGGTTACATTATATATGTGGATTGCCTAATGCAACACATCAGCCAGACAAATTGGCCAACCATGTTACCAGAGGGTTTTCCTTCTTTGCTCAACCAGGGAGCTAACTGCTCTCTCTGCCTGAAAAAATTGTCAAGAAATATTGTTTCAGAGAAAATATTTTGGAAGCATCATCCCAAGTGGGGATTAGACTTGTTTTTATGAGGGTGATCTAGAATGGGAAAGCTCTACACACATCCAACAGTGACTGGTGACATGTGGAAGCATAAAGGTGAGACTGACTCATGAAAGTGCATTCAGGGCCAGTTTACAACAGTAATTCACAATGTATCTGATCCAAAACAAAGCAGGATTTTCTTGCCCTCAGGGATCACTGTGTGCATACAGAGGAAACAAACGGCTTACATCTTTCAACACAAAATATTTCAGTATAAATAGCTCACAGTAATGCAGCTAATCTCTCAGGCCTTCTGTCAGCCAGCTGCAGAAGGGGGAGGAAAGGAAAAGCTTTTGGTGAAAAGCATCTTCAACTTACAGGGTGGGCTTTTTTGCAGCCTAAAAGCCCCATGCTTGGTGCTCGTGGTGACTTCTTTAAGCGGGAGAGCCTCTTCCAAAAACCGGGGACTCTGTCCCGGAGAGAGAGGACTATACAATAGGCTCTGCACAGTTAGATTTCTCACCTGTGCTCTGGGGTTATGTCCGCCCTGTTAAATAGAAACCATCCAGGGAAGACACTGAAGCAATGAACCTCTGACTGCCCACACTGCAAAACCACTTCTGTTTTCCCAGAATCTCTTATGGACCAATCCAACTAGCTCTGTCCAAGATAAAACCCTAGCATGGTGTGGGTGACACCTCCTCCAGATTGTCTTCTCCACTGGCGGTGAGGATGAAACCAAACCAGGTGCCTTGCATTGCCTTTATCATCATCCCTGCTGTCTTTGAACACCCAGGCTCTTGTGCTTTCCCTAAGGATGTGCCCTCAGCTTCATGTTGTAAAATCCCCACCCTGATGGACCTTGTGATAGGAGCCAAGGATCACTTCCTAGAGTGGAAGTGTTTAATGTTGCCCAGCCCCACAGGGTGACACGGCTGGTTACCTCTTGCCTGGGCTACTTATCAGTGAAACTGTAGCATTTTAAGGACAGAAAGACAAATCCTATCAACCATCCTGTCCATCTTCTATAAACTACAGAAGGTTGTCACAGAGAGATGCAAGGAAGAAGGCTGTCTAAAAGTTAAGCAAGAACAGGCAGGTAGCATGGGCTTTGTGTGTATGGACCTTTGAGGTATACAGACTTCAAAGAACAGCCTAAAATTTCCATTCAGATGTAAGTTCAAAATTATGGAAAGCGTCTAAGCATGAGTTTGGGAGTTAACCAAAGGTCTTCCTTATGTGCTAAGTTAACAAGGTCTATAGATCTGGCATTATCTCCTCAGGTTACTCAAACTAGGTGACCATAAAACCTCAGAGGACCGACCTTCTGATTTCCAGAAGGTTGTGAGAAAATTAATGGAAATCAAGGTCAGATTTCTAAAGGCACAGAGGATAAGACAGAACAGATTAGATGTAATTTTTTTCTGCTTATTTGCTAGATACACAAGCAGAACACTTGTTTTTCTCAATGTTTCTTCAAGACAGTTTAACTGACAACACGTTAATGTGGGAAGAGCAGAGCTGACATAGGATTTGAAAATACCCTTTTCCATGGATACCTTAGCTGGTAGCCACTGAGTAGGTAAGTACTGCAATGGCACTGTGGCCCAAGGGCCTCGGCATTTGTTGGTGTAAAGACAAGGTGGGGGACACCACTGGCAATCAGGTGGATCAGTGGTCTCAGTGCTTTCCTTCCACCGAGACCGTCACTGTTGCATGCAATGCAAGGGAGCCAAGGCCACTCTGGAGGCGGGCAGCAAATGGAAGGAGAGGTTGTACTTGTTCAGCTCCTGTAGCAATCCAGTGGCATGACTCATGTGATGACGGTTGCAAGCAAGCCAAATTGCTCAGGAGAGTTATGAAATTGTAAAAGACAGTTTCTTCCAGCTTAGTTTTTTATCTCTTTTTGATATGCGCACACCCTGCTGCTACAAAGAGGATAAAGAGCAGGTTCCTTCATTCAGCCACACTGGGAAGAGGTTGGCCTCCCTTCTGCTGGGTTCTCTGCAAAGGACTCAGTCCTCCCTGATAATGGTTAACTGCTGGGGAGGTGGTGGGCAAAGGTGCCTACATGTAAGAGTAAGAGTGGCTCATTAGTCTGTTTAATATTTCAGCTGCACAGGGACAAAGACTGCTCTACACACAGCGGAAATACTCTGGAAAGTAACAAACCGTAATCACGCACTGAGATATGCTCTACTTTTAGTTGAATCCCAGTGTTTTCCCCATCAAAATCATGATGCTCCATGATAGGACCAGTGTCTAAAATCTCTGGTGTTAAATGTAAGTCAGCAAAAGCATCATTCAGTGAGAGGCGACCCTGCAATAAAAAACCACTATCAGAGGATCTGTGGCCAGACATTGGCCAGGCCTCAGGAATGCCAAGCCCTAGGCTTTACATACACAGTCCTCACAATGAAATCCAGAGATAAGACTCCCTATTCACTAAAAGGTGCATAAACATGACCTAAACATGCAGAACAAGGACTGCCTACCCCACAGGAAACAGGAGGTGCATGGGCTTGCTGCACTGCTGGACCCAGGCACCTTCTGCTCTTGGCTGTGCCATAACCCAGTTTTGAGAGGAGTACTGTCTTTTATTTTAGGGTACTTTCCAGACAGGAGAGTATGTGCTGTACAAAAGGTGTTCCTATTTAAAAGATGCCTCCCATTATTCAGGATATATCAGTTCTGCTGATGCAAGCAAGAACTGTGCAGTAGAGTTATGAAACTGCAGAAGAAAATTTCTGCGTGCGTATCCTATCTTTCTTTCCCCTTCGTCTCAAGCTGAAATTGGAACATCCCTCTACCTACCATCTATATCCCAGGAATCTCTCTCCCCTCACTGTGGCAATTATCAGAGCTCACAGTTCACAGATTGGCACACTAGATTCTAGGGAACTAGGCTCTGGCTGGTGGTTTTACATCTTTTTGAGATTTTCTTGCTGCAGTCTGCAGCACTCACCTTTCTTCCCCTGCTATGCTGGCTGTCAGTGACTTCCAACAACCCTACAAGCACTCTTCACTCATCTGTTGCGGAACATGGGCTCAGCACAACCAGCTGAACAATGAAAGTAATCCATCTGATTTTCAATCAGGAAGACAAACAACACTCCCACAAGTGGCTCATCTAGTAGACTGGCAGTGACAAGCTGCTGGAAGGGTTAACTACTGATACAAGTGCATCCCAGAAGCATGACTAAGTAGGTGGACATCTCAGTTTGGGTCCCTATCAACCTTTCCTCTGCTTACAAGAGAGTGTTTCCAGGAGAACCAAAACCTGAAAGATATCCTTTCCTTCCTATGCTTTCATTATCTAAACACACTTCACAAAAGAGATCTGTTTCAGTTGAGATCTACTCTGCAGATCATATGTCTAGGGTGAGCCTCCCCTTCACAGAGCTTTGCTCTGTGTGTTGGTCTTAATCTTCTCCTAATTGCTCTCATGTCATGTCACTTAGGAAGCTGATCCCTAAACACCCCAGCTCCTGGTCAGTTGACAGAGCACTTCATTTCAGTTCTCATTTAAATACACATATATGTACTTCTCCTTGGAGTCTGCACAAAGCCCTGCCTTGTGCACTACACCAGGTACTAAAACCAGCACAGTTGTCTTAAACTTGCCTTTTTCAAAGATTTCCCCCTCCTCTTTTGATCAAAGCAAAGCCTCTTTTATCCTTGTGGCCAAAACAATTCAAGAATGGGGACCACAAGGCATAAAGAGCCCCCAGCTTCTCTCCCATTGCAGTTTACAGTCCATTTCCCAGCACAATGTGAACACAAGGGACCATTCCATAGCACTGCTCTGTATAATTTGCTTTTCAGAGTGTTGCTAAAGGGAATATCTGAGAGCAGAGGTGAATGTTCTTGACATTTTCTCTGCCAAATTCCAGAGCTGGTAGAACTGCAGGTTTCCTTCCCTTTCCTGTGATAAAAGATTCCTGTAGCATCAGCACTGTGTTTTGGTTTACCTTGGGAACCTCCAGCTTCTTCATGATTTTCATAATGACTTTAGATAAGGAGCAAGGTGAGTATACCGGAATTAGAAACGTATCTTTTTAATTCAAGATATGAGTGATTGTTTTTCTCTGGAAATGAAACGACAGAGGTCTGGGAGGGAGAGGGCAGGACAGGAGGAGAAAAATGCACTAAAAATGTGCGTGGAAAAGATCAGAGAGGCAGAGTTGACTCCAGACTGTACCAAACACAGACACAGATGCACGTAGTAGCAATGTTTTGCTTCCTGAGACAGCCTGACCACAGAACTTGTTCAGTGACTGATTCTTGCGAAATTGCAGGTGAGCACAGAGGCTGTAAATAGCCCATCCCCCACCAACACTACAGTGGTATCAACAGCAACACACACCCTGGCTTGGGAAAACCTGAGAGCAGCAGTGGCAATCAGTGAAGGTCAAACATGAACTTATATGGAAAGCTCTTATCACAATATTGAGTAAGAAGGCACATGAAGTTTCAGCTGTACCCATTTAGTTGTCACCTTGTCTTGAAGACAGTCCTTCCTGAATCTCAACCAAACCAAAAGGCAATTCCCTTTGCATTAGGGACTTCCAGTATAGAAAACCTCTAGCAGAGAGCCCTCTGCTCCTCTGTGGCATGGGTGGACATGCTCCACTGGTCATGGTGATCCATACAGGAGGTACATAAAAGATGGTAGCACAAGCACAGATAGTTAGCACCATGGAAGCAAGGAAACATACAGTAAGTGACACAAACTCCTCAATGGATGAGGAAGATTGTCCTTATTTGGGTCCTGTCAAGAGTGAGTTTACAAAACGTCATATAAATTCTGTCCCTATTCTCCATTTAGGAATGCTTGGAACGGTGATGTTGCGTGATGAGGTATGGAGGGGAATAACAATCCAGTTCCCTAAGGGCAGGTTATATGGAGGTTCGAGTAAGGCAGAGCCTAAGAATTTAATTTTGCTGGATGTATGAGGCAGGGCAGTGTGCCAGTTGGTCTAAAAAAGTAAAACAATTATGACTTCACTGCAGAGAGCCAGCAGCAAGTGCCCCTAGACCTGGAGGAGCTTCACGGGCAGGTGCAGAAACTTCCTGGCACCAGTTTGCTGCCTACTGCTTTGTAGAGCTGCCTTGTGCTTCTGCTATTGCTGCTGCTCACAGCTCCCCTGCCTGCCCCGGGCAGCTTTGCCAGGGCAGAGCCCCTCTTGCTCTGGGCTGTGGTGTGCTGGGAGGTAGCACCAGGCATATGGGTAGCAGGCAGGAGCCAGAGCAGACCCTGAAGAGAGGCCTGGCCACAATGATGGTCTGAGCTAAAGCTCTCCCCTCCACAGGGGCAGCAGCTGGGTTTGGTGCTGAGCTCCTGGAAGTGTTGCAGGGCCAGGAGTTCTCTAGCCTTCAATGACTGTTAATGACTGGCTGATAAATTTAGGACACAGTTACCTTTGTCTGCAGAAAGTGGTATTAACCAGTCCAGGTTGTTAATGAGGCTGGAAAAGGTATAAGTTACTGACAAAACTGAATCACCTGTTGTCTTCACTACAGATTCTTGTATTAGGCCATGTAGTTAAACACAAATTATAGTTGTCTGGTTTTTAATCTGTTCTATATTTGTCCTATAAATAGACGTATGGTGACTAAAAGCCTAATTTCCTCCATTTATCTATTAAAGTCATATTCCATAACTTGAAGGAAAAAAACCTCACTCTAACTCAATGACTAAAATACTCCTTTCAAAACACTTTACCACGCCTGTACATTTCTCAGTTGAGAAAATATATTATTCACCCATTGTATGGTTAGATAACCTTGGGCACAGGATTATAAAGGAGCCAGTCCATTCTGAACAAGCATGTATGGCAACTGGAAACACTGTAGTCTTATAAAACAGCCTTATAAAACTATAGCCTAATCATTTACCCTAATTAGGCAGTGAAGAAACCTCTAGCTCTTTGGTTAGATTGCTTTTTCTTCCGAGCTTTCATTCAGTTCATGCTGGGTGCAGCACAGACATTCATTTTCAGTGAATCAGTGACACAACCCTAAGTCATCCACTCACAGTCTGACTCACAGTCCCATGATTTTCAGCAACAGACATAGTAGATGGTTTAAAATACATAGTAACCCCATTTCACTGAAATCAATGTTTTGGAAAAAAGCAGATCAATTACTTAAAGATACTCCACACATCAATCAGTATACTGCAGAGTTGAGTCTAATTCACCAGACAGCGCACCAGTTAGTTATCTGAACAGCTTTGATTGGCAGGTCAGCTATAAAGATCTGTAAATCAATTAAACAATTTCACTACAGGCTCTTTGCTTGAAATAGCTTTAAAACACAAGGTACAATTCCTGCTACACAGTCCTGAGAGAAAGCAAACACTCTATGAATGATTAGTGAACTTGACCTCAGCTTTCAAGTGTAATGATGTCTTTTATATGGAAAGTTGGTAAATGCCAATGAAAACTGATGTGTGACTGCAATTAACGTTGCTGATTACTGTCACTGTTTTGCCACCCACATTCTTTAAGAGCCCACTAGAAAAATGTTCCCTTTTCAAAGCTCATTTAGCAATGCTATCACGTGAGGTGCACAGTTCATGGTTTTCACAGTGGCACAGCACACTAAACTTTCATGCTCTGCAGTATTTTGTGCACAGGCCTGTTTTTTTTCCACTTGGACAGCAACACACCAGATTTAGTTACTCCTGATTTATTCCATCAAGAGGACATTTATCCCCTTTGCCATCAATGGTTTTATAGCATGAAATATTGCCTGTAGTTGCCAAGAATGAAACCTAGGTGAAGAAGCTCAGCTAGGTGAAGAAGCCCAAGTAAAGAAGAAAGAAAGGTTTGGTGGCCACCTGAAAACAATGCTGACATGACATGGTGCTGGTCAGTGTCCTACAAGATGAAGCTACCCAGAAGGGCACTAGAACAGTGGGACTCTGGTGTGGGAGGCTGTCGCGGTCGGGCGCGCAGAGGTCCGACCACCTCCCAAAGGGAGAAGGGTTGAGGGTAAAGGGTGGGACAGGTTAAAAAAAGCAGGTAAGCATGATCTGAGCAAGGGTGGAAATGCAGGAGAGACTTTGGCAAGCTCAATGAACTTTACTGGAGCAAGAGCTTTGAACATAGGGAGAGGAGGGTGGTTAAATAGAAGGAAACCTTTGGACTTTGTCCATTTGCATAATTTGAGGATGCATATCGTTTTTCTGTGTACCTGGCAGTGCATCCCTGGAGATATTTTACACATGCAGGAATCTGGGCAACTGTCACCTCACTGTTGAGCAACACAGAGACATGTTTTCTGTGCTGGCAGAGTTGGGGTTGATATTTGGACTTTGGAAAGGCTGAGAGGAAGTGGACTCATGGACAGAGATTTCAGAATGGATGGAGATGTGGGATACAAATAATACTTAGGCCAAATAAATGCTCATAATACTTAGTTTTGCTGAAGCAGTGACTGCTATGCAAGCAAAGGGACGAGTAGTAAGGTCTCATGGGCAGATGCAGTTTGTTCAGTGTTTGTGCATAGACTGGACACAACTAAGCTAGACATGAAGGAAAGAACTTTTAAGATGTGGACTATTTGTGCCCTTCTTAAAGAGGTCCTTCAGGGGTGACTGTGAGCACAAGACACCTCAATCGGCACGGAGGCCTCACAAGCATGTGGCCATCCCACTGTTCACAGGACTGTCAGCAGAGCCTGTGCCTCATCAGAGTTAGCAGCATCCAGGCTGCCTGAAGCCACATTAAGCCTTCCTTCTCCTTGCTTGGATGAGTTTAAAGACCCTGGTGAAGATCACCTCTAACTTCTGCTCGGGAAATGCTTCTGCATTTACACACTGGGTGGCTGTAGAGCATCCCTGTTGAATGCACCTGGCATACACAGAGAAACAGCCAGAATCAGATGGACACACAGCTGAGACCATAACTCATAGGAGCTGGCCTAGGAAAGACTAAAGCCAAATACCAAGAGGCAGGAGGTAGAGTCTTTACCAGCAGAAAGGAAAAGGTTATTGACACACTCCAACAGGTTTGGTTTTCAGTGATGTGAAGATATATATAACTTGAAAACAATTGAAGGTTTTTTCCCCCTCTCCTTTTTATGAATGAAAAGAGAGTCTGAAACTTTTCCCTGTGAAAGACAAGGTTGAAAAGAGAGGTGGTGGGTTAGCATAACAGCTAAGGCAGAAGAAGAGGTCCTCAGAGAGCTAAGTATGTGACTAAAAATATTTATCATGCTGAAAACACTATGTTTACTGAGACAAAACCAGCTAGGCAATTCACATCTTTCATGGTTGCCAACAAGATCTGTAGCAAAAATAATAAACCAATTGTTCACCTTTAATCACTCATGAAGACCAGGCACAGCTGCTTTTTACCATATACAGGCTCCCTCAATGCCAAAATGGAGAAATACTAAGTCACATCCTTCACAGCCAGAAAGATGCCAACGCGGCATCTTTTAGTGTAATACACTTGTTGCTCAGCTGTTTCCAAACACTCAACAATGAATTATTAATTAAAGGGAGGCACTGTTGTTTAATAGAGATGATGATTTGGAAAGAACAGATCCAAAGTCTTTCCCCAGATCTGCCATTGCCTTTTTCTGTCTTTTCTTGGCAGGCAATTCAGTCTTTATGAATTTCAGCTTGTCTATCTGTAAATAGAGATAACATCTGCACATTAATGTATTAAACAAACTTAGCTTTTCTTTCCATTCACAAGCTGCCCATGAACAGCCTGATTCTGCGTGTGAACCATCACTGGTCAAAACATTTATTTACATGTGGTGGTTGCAAGCACAGTATTTGTTATCCAAAACTGAAACACTGATAACCAGAACTATTTTGGCTCACTAGTCCAATTTTTTCTGTAGTTTAAGAATGTAAAGCTAATCTCTCCTGGGCCCACTGGGGGGGAAATAAAGATATCTATAATTGAAAAGGAGGATACGCTTAATGTGGAGTAAACCAAATCCTTTCTTTGACATAGTATTTAAAAATGTGTCAGCCGCAGGTTTGCAGTGGGTTAGCATTGGTGAATGAGAAACCAGTTAGCTTCTGACTCTGGGGCTGCAAGCAGGGCAGTTCATCACTACATTGCTCCATTCACAGTTCAGTCCCAATGTCACTTAGCATGTGACAGGCAGAAAGAAAATCATAAATGCTCTGTACTCATTTTGAAGAGTAATGATTAAAATCCCAACAGAGAGCCAAATCCTACCTTCTTCTGCACAGCAGTGGAGGAATGAGTAGGAGCAAATAGAGACTGTTCCTTCCTCCACAGCAGCTGGAGACTTTCCAAACCTGGTGCTTAACAGAGTAGTAAACAGAACATCGATTAAATAGGACATGGGCACAGTTTGTACACCATGACCTGGAGAGGTCAAGCTCCCAGCCCTATGCTGAAGCTGAATTGCTGTGGTGCATCTTACAGGCAGTTTCCTGTTGCCACCTCACTAAGCAAAAAAAGGGCAAGCTCTGCCTACACTTTTCTGCCAATTTCTGTGTTTGCATTTTGCAGTGCTAGTCGAATTTAGGGAGTTGTGGGAGTTATGAATAGTAGACAACAGCTTCTGTGTTTATTTTGTATTTCTGGGTTAATAAACCAGATCAACTATATTCCTTCCATAGAGAGGGAACATTTTTCATCAGAGCGTATTTCAGTCTTTTGCATTGTCACAGATTTGATCTTTAATGAACATGTCTTTAAGGAAACTGGTACTTGGATCAGAGTTTTAGCAGTCTCAGCACTGTACCTGCTCTGTTTTACTTCACTTAATACAAAATGTATCCACAGACTCCTATAGATGCTGCTCAGGATGTAGGGTTTTGATCAGAAGTGTCTTTTATTAAATCACCAAAATAACCAGGGTTCTGGTTGTTTATCTCAAACATGTAGAAAATTAATTTCACCTCATTTTAAGCTATGTGTCTTAAATATAAGCATCATCACAATAAACTTGTGAGGCTGGAAAATGTTGTAACCTCCATTATATACTTCAGGAAACTGAAGCAAAGACAGTCGAGCAGCAACATTCCAAAAGAGCACTTAGCTCACCAAAAGAGATCTTAGAAGTTGGGTGTTAAACCCAAGGAAATATCCATAAAAGAGCCACTAAATAACTTTGATACTTATGACTCCAGAATTTTCATGAAATTACCTTCAAACCTGTGGACCATGGCACTGAGGGTGTCTGCAGCAGGCAGCAAGCACCAAAGCCATCAGAGCACACTGCTCCTGCACCAATGCTGATAAGCCCCTTGCTGTGATAGCTACAGCCACGAGCCACCACTGCTGAGCTGGACTCGTCCAAGTCCACGTTTTGCCCGACATCCCAGTGTCAGGATGCTTGCAGGGGGACTGGTGAGGACCGCTGCTCCTCTAGCCCAAGAACACTCTACTGGGGAGGGGGGCATACTCACAGGGGGAGATACTAAAGCTAGGAGAAAAAAATTTCCTTGAGGATGTACTGCCAAAAATGCAAGATTCAAGGAACAACAGTGAGTGTGAGAGAGAGTGAGATGCTTAAGCCAGTAAGAAGATCTGCTATCCCTGAGTGGGGAAACCAGTTTTCTGTTTCCTTTCTGGATAGTTTATGCATTTTTCTTAAAAAGAGTCTTTGGGAAAAAAACAAAACAAAACAAAACAAAACCAAGCAACCCTATGTCAGGCACATAGGAGTCTAAGAGGGTGAATTCCAGGGAAAACCTCACTCTAACATGGAGTAGAAGCCACAGGGACGTGGGAAGCAAAAGGGAAACCTCAGTAGAATTTTGTCATTAAAAGCACCAAACCACCTGGTTTATGTTTAGCCACAAAATACAGTGTGGCAAGAAGATTATGTCTCAGAGAAAGTCATGCCTCTGAAGGTCTTTTGTACATCAGCAGTAGGATTTTACCCCACCCTGTGTAGAAAGGCTTCAGGCTTTCCTTAGGTGGCTGGTGGCAGTGTCCCAAGTCAACTGGAGGCCTTCAAGTTCAAAACAAAACAGAACAATCCCTTCCTAGGGAGTTTCTTCCCGTCAAGCATTTTTGTGAGGAGTCCAACCTCTCCCAAGAGGTCTGGCAGTCAAAATCCAGAAAGCAAATGTTTAAGAGCTTTCACCCTTCTAAATTGTCTTGGCTGCCCTGGTGAGGAGGCTGCTTTTATTGTGTCCAGGGTGACTTCATGTGGAGGGCAACAAATTCCCTGGCCATGGGGCTATAATTCCCAGGCCTCTTTGGGCCATCAAAAGGAACATTTCACGTATCTCAAGGCTGTCAGCTGAGGCCAAGGCGTTCTCTCTGACTATGGATGGCCAGTCCAGGACTCATTCCTCTTTGGTATCTTGCTTGTTGCCTCCTCTTGAGCACTGTCATCATCAAGACCAAGCTTTCAAAGTCCTATGCACCTTAAGGGGTTTTCACACAACACCACAACATGCTAAATCATCCTTCTGGGAGAGAAATGCAGTGAAGCCAGAGTGGGGTTTCACTGACAGCCATCTCAACAGCCTCACTGAGTCAAGAAACTGAAGTTGGCCAACATCTCTAGAAGGTAGTTTGGCTGACCATGTGCATAGGGAGGGAAGGTTTATCTTCTGCTTCAAGCAGAAGGACTGACCACCCTTCTACCTTCTCTAAAGTCATTTAACTACCCAGGATACCACAGCAGAAGGAAACCAGCCTTGCTAAGGGCAGCCAGCCTGCTCCAGCACTGGCTCTGGGGCAGGGACATGGCAGAGCTGGTTCTTGCTTTGGCTCCTCTGTCAAGCTAGGAGACAATCACCATACTGACCAAAAGGAAATCCTGCCAGCTCTGAAACTGTTGGAATTGCCATAAAACTGAAATACTTGTTGCTTCCAAAATTGCTGTACATCACAAACACGGCCTTCTTTTAATCACCAGTTTTTGTGATTTCTGTTACTTCACATATTTGACTCTGACTTCTCTAACTGCTTACTGCCTGTAGCAACAGCAACAGACATGGGTGAAATCCCAGCCCCATCTCTCTCTGATTTTAGGAGAAAAAAATCCCTCATGTCACCTGTAGAACTTAGAGAATTTCACAAGGATTTTAAGCATGCTCATCCCTTCCATCTGTCTTGCAGTGGGATACACAGAGCTGTATAGCATCAACCCAAATACTCCATGGACACATAGAAAGCTGAAGAGATCTGTCTTGACAGACTCCTGCTCACCTGCCAGCCTGCCTGCTTCTGCTGGAAGTGTTGGGCTTTCACAACTTATCCACCATCCCACTGGCTTTCCAGTGTTTTGAATACCACTTACCCTTTTACCAGCATCATCCTTTACCAGCTTGTGTAAAGTGGACATGAAAAATCAACTGGTATAGCCTCATTGGTCTGACTGTTTATGAGGTCAAGGTCAATAGTGTCAAAATGACTTACATTGAAATTATAGTTAAGAGAAATTGAAAAGTTACCAGGATGATGAAGACATTGTATTTCAAACTACACATTTTTGTTCCTTACAATTATATATATATCTCCTCTATGTGTGCATGTATGTATATTCTATATGCATGCACATAAATATACGTAAATATATCCATGTATGATTTTCACTGTATAGAGTGTAACAACAAAACATATTTCTTGAATGTGAAGCATTGCTGCCATTCTGCGTTGGCACAGATCTGACCATTGCAGTGAGCTTTAGGTGGACATAATTTCTGGGTCTTTGGACAGCTGAGACTGAAGCACAGTCTCCTCTTGCACATTTTGGTTTCTTGACCCTTTATCCAAGGATCTGTGTTGCCCCATTTAGACGTTAACATCGAATTTGATGTCCTTTTGCATCTACAGATATTTTGCAATCAAGTTCATATACCAAAAGTCAGAGAGCTGAAGCTCTTACAAAAACAGTGGACTTAGCCAAACCACAAGCATGTCTGTAGTGTAATATCTCATCTATCTGCCATGCTCTGATATTGGTATTAGGCAGTCGTCTCCCTGTCATTATTAGAACATGGAAGAAAAGTGGAAATAGAGAGAAACCTTTAAGTTGTTTGAAGAAAAGTAGTCTAGATTGCCTCTTAAGAGATTTTCGTTTGGCTCACAGATTTGTTTTATTTAAAAGTTGTCTAACAAGGTTGATGCTTTTTTTTTCTGAAGTTATATTAGCATTGCAGAGTGAAGTTTTAATCCAAATAACTTCTTTTTTTTTCAGGCAGCATTATATCTAAAAATTATTTTTTGGCTTCAGATGTAGCTCTCTTTAATCTATGGGTAGATTTTCAGCAGCTATTTTATATTGATTTCCACCTGCTGACTAGCAGGGCCATTGCGTCGAACAAGCTGAGGCCTAAACTAATTGCCAATATCTCATTAGACAACTGCATAGACAATCCAGTCCTGATGAATTTGCATAGGTCTTCAAAGCAAGAGCAGGGAAAATAATATTGTGATTCCTGACAGTTATTATATACTGATCCAGATGCTACTTTTTTTTTCTCTTGTAACTAATAACTGCTTTCAGTGATACAATACAATTGCCAAAAAAGGAACCTTGCTCATTAGGCATGAGTAAGGTTACCAGCGCTGCATATGACACAGACAGTCCCTGCCCAAAAATGCTTATGATCTCAACAAGACAGTCACAGAGCAGACAGTGAAAAACATGACGAAGGAGCTGGCTTCAGTGACAAGTATCTATAAATTATTATAATAGCTATTATAATAATTTGCTATAATTGCACAAGAGACCATTACCTGTTTGATGATACAGCAAGCATTGGTTTGTTCTCTGGTCACAAAACAAGTTAGTGACAAAAGAGTATCCTAGCTGTCTTGCCTGGCTTGTAATGCCAACGGGATCTATTCAGCGGCTGACTCGAATAAAGTCATCTAGCGTTTTTTAAAAAAGAGCAGGAGGGGAGGGCAGCAGCTTGTTGGGTGACCTCAATTCGCTGAGCTGCAAGGCCAGTTTTTTAGACTCCCCTTTTATAAATGCTGCAATTATCTTCTATACATAATTCCAGTTACAATTCTGATTGGAAAATGGAGCTGCTTAGGGGAGCTTACAGGAAGACATCTGTTCAACAACAGATATCTGTGCCAGCACAGCAAACCAGGGCTGCCTGAGGCAGGGTGCTCAAGTGAGATGCATGCACAGACCCACATCTGTATGTGCTGCCACCGACCAATAGTGGTTCCTCTTCTAGCAAAAACTGTTTGTAACCCTGACCAAGTTCACTTGCACTCTCTGCTCCATCTCAAAAGGCATCCCAACTTCAGTCATTAAGGAATGCTTAAAATAAACCTTATAAAAGAAACCACCTTGACTGTAATGTCCAGCAATTTTTTAGACAAAATTACTTCCAGAGATAGCCATCCCCTACCCAGTGCATAGAAGAGGCAGCAGGCTTTTACAAGTAGGTTTTAATACCTTTTGCTGAATCTTTGGACTTGTTTCATTCCCTTTTGCTAGTAGATGACTAATGAAATAGCTGATTTCTCTGCTAACCCACCTCCATGCTACTCTGCCAGCCTGCACCTGCATTCATAGAATAATAGAGTTTTTTAGGTTGGAAAAGACTTTTAAGATCATCAAGTCCAACCATAAGCCTAGCAGTGCCAAGTCCACCACTAAACCATGGCACTAAGCACCACATCTACACATGCATTAAATGTCTCCAGGGATGGTCACTCAACTGCTTCCCTGGGCAGCCTGTTCCAATGTTTGACAATGATTTCAATGAAGAATTTTTTCCCAAAAAAGTTCAATTTAAACCTCCTCTGGTGCAACTTGAGGTCATTTCCTCTTGTTCTATCACTTGTTACCTGGGAGAAGAGACCAACAACCACCTCTCTACAACCTCCTTTCAGGTAGTTGTAGAGAGCAATAAAGCCTCCCAAAGATGTCCCTGTCTCATATCAACAGTAAGCCTACTAGTTACACATGTCTGTTTACCCCCATTTAAGAGAAGAATTTGGAGCAAGTAGCCCTTCCAAGCTACTGTTGCTCCAGCCCAAGCCCTTGTGTTGTGTTTTGGGCTACTTGGTGAGTTATAGAAAACTCCCACTGAATTTTATCATAATTTTGCTTGTTCCTCAAGTTTATCCCAACAGGACTTTCCAATTCCTGTCTCTTCTTGTCTCTGTCAGGGTGAAGGGCTGGTTAACAGCTGTGGATGGAGTCTGCATGTAATGACTCATATGTGTCAGCAAACTGGTGAGTTCTGCCTGTAAATGGGTATTGCAAATCATTGTAATATGTGGCCTAAGCAAACTGAAAAATATTGTCTTCTCCCAACCTTTCCTCCACCATCCCCTCACTACCAGCAGAGCCAAATTATGACATGACTGTTTCTATTTATTTGGGCAAAAGTCAAGAGCTACTCCTAAGTGAGCAAAAACTTTTATATGAGGAAACAAAGAAAATAGATAAACAAGCAGAAAACCAAAGAGAAACGCTTTTAATACTAAGCCACTTCAGAATAGAAATCTCAAAAAATGGCCAAAATTGTTATTTGCATTAAAAGACATTGCTCTAAGGAGTCTCATCACATGGGATTGATGAGTTTCTTTTCCAAAGCTAGTTGAGAGGTGAAGTCTGGAGTGCATTACAGTGTGCAACAGAGTAATACTTGCTATAGGGGATGATATAAGGAAGATTTATCATGTGCACTGAAAAGAAAGATTGCTGAACTGCCCGAAGAGTCTGTCCTGCCCCACACCCTCCCCTTAGAAACATTCAGCAATGGGTGGCTCTAAACGTCACAAATCATGTCACAGCACATACCGTGTCATATCTGACCCACCCACCCCGCCTCAAGTATACTGTCGGCTGGCAGTGAACGGGAAATTTAACATATTGGAGAGACTGGAAATGTTAAAGTGCATCACTGGGCTCACCACTGCATTACCTGCTGCGATAAACTGTTTCTGAAAGCAATGTGCCAAATTTGGACAGATGTGTGCTTATACTTTCTGCTGAACCTGAGACCAGAAAATGGGGAATGAGGAAGGAAGGGAGGAAGGGAAAAAGGAAGTGTTCTCTTTCTGTTCATTTTAGACCTCTTCTCTGTCTGTTTGGTGATCCTCCAAGTGGGTAAAGAGAGAGCTGAAGGACCAGGTTTTGTCCCAATGTCCATGTTGTCTACATGCCGCTGTTTCACTTCAGTGGCTCTCCTGAAAAGGTATTTGTTGTCATTTCCTCGTGTTATTTACCATGTGCACTACAACTGACCTTATTTGGGGCCAGATTGCATTATTTTGGGCTCTGTGTGAAAATCTACAAAGAGCAATTCAGGCCTGGAAGAATTTGAAATCTCTGCCAACCTGAATACAACGTTATCTGCTGCCAACAAATTGTGAATTTGAAGTGATGGTGGTCTGATTTACAAATACAAGCCCTCTATCTCCAAAAGTGGGCAGATCCCCTTTCGTACCACCTAATCCATGCTGCCAGTACTACTCTTTCTAAATTCTGGGACAGGATCTCCTGCAAAGCCAAGTGCAAGAGAGCCTGAGAAGATCTGGTCTCTCTGAATCTTACCTCTGCTAACACACTGTAGAAGATTATTGGTGGATCTGAACTTCTGATGGGTTAGCTATCAGCCAGCAGATTCACTGAACTTTTTGACTGGATGATTTCCCAGTTGCCTGCAAGAAACTGGTTATTATATTGTCCCTAACTCAGCCTCAAGAGTTTGGAGTGGAAGTGATTAGACATATGAGCCATGGTTTGAGAGATATACTTGCTGTCTGCCAAGGGACGTGCAGACCATCATGTAAAGCAGAAATGCACACACTCATACAGCACTGCTGTTACGGAAGAGATGAAGCTCCTATTGCAGCAGCAGTGACTCAGAGCAGCATTTACATATCCTTGATCAAGAAAAAATAAAAAAGGCTCCAGGAGCTGAAGAAGGACAGGATGATTAGGGAATAGCCAAGAAGAAGAAAGGCATATTTGGGGTTGGGTGAGGCTTTCCTCCCCTGGGACGTGCTGCTCTGCACCTGGAACTGTCTACCCAGGCACAGCACCAGCACAGCCCACTCTCCTTCCCACATGCGATATTCCCATGCAGGCTGATACAAGCAAGCAGGGGCTGTGGGATCTGGCTTCACCTTGTCTGGGTGAGGTGAGCCTTTTGGGATCTGTATTACAGCAGGAGGGAATTATGCATGTAATGGCAGTTATCTACACGTGTATTTTTACACCATTAAACTCAAAGATGGATGTTTAATTTCCCCTTACTCTGGTTCCCAGGAGTTAGACATTATAAGACTGTTGCTTTTTGTGATTTTCTGTTAAAGGCATAATTGCTGAAACCCCATGAGGCTTGAAATAAGATACCGTATTATTTTCACACACCCACATACACACAAAGCAATTTTACTAACTCAAATTAAGATTATTCCCCATAATTAACAGAGCCTGTAAAAAGAAGGTTACTACTTAAAAGCATAAACTGAGACAGAGGTGAAAACAGCCCCTTTTGGAGGCACAAACAAATGTACTTTTAAAGGCAGCTCATTTGTTTAACAATGAGATGAGGATAAAAGGGTGCACACTTTCACATCAGTGGAAATTCTTTTCTCCCTTACTGTGGTGACAGACACATATGTCCAGCTACTGAAACATGCAACTGAAGGTGCTTATGTTGAAAGAATTCATGAAGTGCAATGAAGCATGTTTCATTTCTGTTCCTAAACAAAGGGACTGAATCCCACTTTCAGCTGGAAATCTCATCACCAGCGATGCCTTTTAAAGGAAGGGTCAGGCCCTGCCCTAATGGGGGAGGGAGGGGATAGGCAGCTATTCCAGGAAGGCTTTAGGTAAAGCAGTCTTCTGAGGAAGGAGAGGCAAACTCTTGTGCAGAGAGCATCTGAGAAGTTCCTTTACAACACTGGTGTCTTAACATGAGGTCTAGATGCAAGTGGTTTCCCCAAGGTGTCCCCACATGCAGTCTAGCATGTCCCAGGATGAAGCACCTGTGACCTGGCCAAGCTAGTGTGGTATCTGGGGGAACAGGGCTTACTGGACAGCTCGGAAAGCTAAAGGACACCTATAGGAGACCAAAATAGGTTGACTTGCCTCTGCGTGTCCTTCTGGCCTGGATAGAAGGTCTGTTTGCTAGATCCCCTTATATCAGGGGAAAGGGAGCTTGTGAAGTGTCTCAAGCCTGTGGTCGCTGTCAGAAATCACACAGATCCAGGAAAAGAGTCTCCAGCATTGTTGCAGACCTTTGTGCTGCAGCAGGTTTCATTCCTGAAGAATAAGCAGCAGTTTGCACATACTGGAAAGGTTTTCTGGGTCAGGACTGGGTGCTCTGTAATAAAGGTACAACGTGAGGGTTTCAGTGAGTCCACCTTGGCTTTTTTGATCTTCTCCAGAGATACTAGGAGACCACAGCCCTCACAAAAGCAATCCTCTGATATAAATCAAAATGTATAGAACAAATGTGAGGAAAAGATTGATTAATCTATCCTAGAGAGTTTAACATGTTAGTAACTGAAAACTATACAGCCTCACAGCGCTCCTGTGAGATACTGAAATTCTTTGGTTATGGTTTTGTTTTGCAGATAGTTTTCTCAAGATCATCTTACACATCCATGCTGAAGCAAACAGAGGTTTCTCACTCCTTTTCACTGTAGTCCCAGGGCACACATTCTTTTGCCTCTCAATTTAAGTAGGTTAGCTTTATTTCCTAATGTTAATGCAATCTTTGCTGTAAGGGAATGTTGCAACTGGATATTGATTTCTTTAGAAGAAACAGGACCAGTCATTTCTATTCTTCCCTGTTGCTGCAGCAGAACTAGAGGATGAAGGATCTCCTCTTTCTCTGTCTCACTGCACTCCATGTTTCTTCTCAGCCTTCTCATGTGGGAGGTTCTTCACTTCACTGTGGTCATCTTTCTTATTTTTGTGTTTTGATGGTCTCTTCCCTTTTGGTGGGTGGCAGGCCTATCCCGCCCTGTTATCTTTCTGTTCCTTTCCTTCCTTGTCTTTTTGAGGCTTTTGAGAATAATTTTGGCTGAAGACTTCTACAAGAAACTCAAAGTGAACCTAAAACCACAAGAAAAGCAAACAAAAACTCTTAAGATTCAAACCTCAAGGTTCAGACTCATTTAAGGCCCGAAACAACACAGAAACTTTTATCCCAGTGCCCTGAAATTTAGCAGCATTCCCAGTAATTGGAAAGAAGGTTTTAGAGCCAAAATGCCAGATCAGTGAGACAACCAGAAGTGGTCTCAGCTTGAACCATCACTGTTTCCATGCAGTTTGGTGGAAATACCTGCTTTCCTGGGTCTGATCACCCAGCACAAGAGCTGCTCAGTTTTACTTGGGAAGCTGAAGCAGAAGGTGTGACAGTTCATTTCAGCACCTTATCATTCTCATCCTGTACTTATGGTTTGCTTTGATTTTTTTCATATGTAACAGTCCTTTCCATCAGACTTTGCTGTTTGTCATGTAGGTACTTATTAACCAGTCAAAGCTAATAATGTGGACATCCGTGGCTCAGTTTCTTATCTTGAATGTGTATTGTGATCACATTTCACAAAATGCATGAACACAGTAGGAAAGCAGATCCTGCTAAGACTGGCAAAAATACTTCAATTTACAGGCAACATTGCCTGCAGGCCTCAATACTAATGCACATTTTCATCACAATTTCACTACAATTTCTCCACAAGAGGAGAAAAAGATCTGGGACTGCTTCATATCAAAATGCATCGATCCTACCAAAGACTCCTCAAGAGCCACAGACCAGTAACTGTCAGTCTCAAAAGGCAGATGTGGTTTGTTAGCAAATGTCTGTGTCTGTGCAAAATACACGTTGTAAAAATAGAACTGTGCAGATGGAGTTTTGTCAGCAGATGGTCTATACTGTAGAGACACTTGCATGTTGGTGGTCCTCAAGTCTTTCTCATTCTTCATCAAAATGATCAGATCTCACATCCTGGGCCAAGATTGTGGGCTTCACCTTTACAATGTCGTATACTCCACCATGCATTGCAGTACTGTGCCCTGTTCCTATCCTTTCATCCCATGTGCCAGTAATCAGGTCGTCAGCCACCCCAGGGAGTCATACCTGACTAATCAGGTAAATGATCACATGCAGGGTGTAATCTCTTCAAGCTGGGGGGACACCAAGGCAGTGTGCTGCAGGTGAGACCTACCCCTTCCAACCAAGCCCATTGCATCAGCCAGCCTTTCACATGTGCCTTGCCACATGGCTCTGTGTCCCACATGCCACAGTGGGTCCTTTGGCACCTTCCATCAAACCCTTCTGCCTGGTGACCAAGGCTGAGAAAAACTGCCGATTATGGGGAACAACTGCAGAAAAGGGGAAAGAGTGTGGGGGCTGGTGGCTCAGGAGAAAGATGGAGAGGGTACCAGAGAAGTACACCAAGCAGAGCACCTCAGACACCAACTACCAGTGCTGGAAGGTGACCAGAGATGCTCTGCTTGGAGAGATGAGTGGAAGTAGACCCATGGCTGCTGCAAGCAGTTCCTCTCCTGATGGCACAGATGGCCAGCTCAGCTAGGGCTGGCAGAAGGCTGCTGAATAGGTTGTGAGTAAACAGGACAATTCAGCTTCTCTCTACCAAGCTCCTGTTGCCTAATTATCACTAAAAGTGGCAATGCTTTGGCTGCCTGTGTGTTTAGGAGTGCTCTGAGTGGTGGTAAGACCTATCTGGGCATTGCAAACCTGCTATCTCGCAGAAATCTTCCCACTGAGGGTGGGGAGGTCTGATTGTTCTCCTGATCTCTTATTCCATTCTCTCCTCATCCCTGGTTCCTAAAAAAGGGATCACATGTGTGTGGAGGTATTATTAGTAAAACTAGCTACATTTTTTCCAGTGGAAAGGTTTCATAAAACCTCTTCCCCCCCGCACCCCCCTCCATTTCCACATGTCTTTGATTAAATATTTTCAGTGGTTTTGTCTTCTTAAATAGCAAAATGCTTTATTTTCCTTTCTGGAATCTCAAAGAGTATTTTTCATTACATTATTAAACCAAATATAATAGAAAATACAGATAAATTTAGGGGCCAGATCTGCTTGCCAGGATTATGTCGTGTCTGTCCTACAATAGTGCATTTGTGATCAGCCTAAGAATATCTCTGGAGACTGATACTGGCGGTCCACTTAAGCTTTTTCACAGATGATTACAACAGTGCTGCTGAAAGCAAGATAGCCATGTCTAAGCTAACAAAACTCATTTGAGTGAAGAAAAGCATAAAGAGCAATGTGACACAGGGACTGCTGTTTATTACCAGGGCTGTTCAGGCTAGTCAAGCAAACAGGTTGGATTTATGTGATGGATGCAGTGAAGATGGTGGATCCCATCAATCTGTAAACCAGAGCTGTGAGGACAGGGCTAGCTGCTGCTGGCAAGTTGAATCTGTTCAGTCCTTTGACAATTACCCACCTTCCTAGAACCTTCAGAGCATCAAAGGGGAAATATAAAGGAGTACAAAATACATTGCCCATGCAGAACTAATAATACAAAGAATACAAATGTTGACTTCAGGTTTCAGACACCATGGGGAAAAATACTAGTGTCAATGGGAGGTGTATTGTCTGATCAATATCACTTCAATCACTGTACCAGGGGAGTAAAAACAAATCAATAGTAGTTGCTAAATGATATGTGCAACAGGACACAAAGCATTATGAGCTCTTTGCTTTTATGTTTTTAAAAGATCTAAATGATTGAACTTACCTCAATCATCAGAAAGTAGCTGGGAGAAGGACCTCAGCAGGCTAGATGGTGTCCAGCATTGACCAGAAGACTGTGCAGCAATCTTATGACTTGGAACCAGTCACTCAGATCTATTTGTTACATGAAGCATCAATATGTAATTCTGTTTCTGTTGGATCTTCCTCCTCATACTGTTTATAATGAAGATCAAGGAAAGAATATTATTTTAGCCAGGCCACAAGGAATCTGAGATGCTTATTTTTATCATAGTCCTTCCTACAGGTTTGCAATTATTTTTTCTGGCAAAATATGATTTAAATTTTATTTTTAATGAAAGAAGGAAAAAGCCTATTGCGCTTTGGATTTTTCTTTGGAAAGTGTCAAAAGGCCATTATTCTATTCAACCTTCCAGCTACATACTGAGTGTTCACGTTGAAGAGTTGTAACATATCAGATTTCAGGGACAATGTGAACTACAGGTGCCTTGGACAATTTTTCTTCTTTCAAAGTACAAAACTGTTCTCTGATACATACATCCAGTGAAGTTCCCAGAAGAAAAATAACCCCCAATTTTAAAAGGGGAAGAAAGGAAGACCTGGGGAACTACGGGCCCATCAGTCTCACCTATGTATCTGGCAAGATCATGGAGTGAATCCTTCTGAAAACTATGCTAGGACACATGGAAAATAAGGAGGTGGTTAGTGGCAACCAACATGGCTTCAACTAAGGGCAAATTCTGCTTGACAAATTTGTGGGCTTCTGTGACCAGGTTACAGTGTTGGTGGATAAGGGGAGAGTAACTGACATAATCTACCTGGACTTATGCAAAGCATTTGACACTCTCCTGCGCAACTGCCTTAACTCTAAATTGGAGAGGCAGATGGACCACTTGCTGGCTAAGGAATTTGCTGGATGGTTGCGCTCAAAGTGTTAAGATCAATGGCTCAGTGTCGAAGGGGACACACTGAACCAGCTTCCCAGAAGGATTTGCTTCATAGACTATAGAAGATAAAATAGCTGAATAGCAGACCAAAGACTACCACACCAATGGCTCACAATGTCAAACTTTCTTTTTTAATGTTAATTAATTATTGTGTGTACAGTGTTGCTGATTAAACATAATTGCAGCAGTTGTACAAGGGAGTATACTGTAGACTACTAATTAAAATCCAGCAGGAGCAGGGATTAAATCTTCTGAAGAAAACAGGGACACGAGACTAGATCACACTGATCAGTGGGCTTCTGATTAAAGAGCAGTGTCAGTTTGGATGTGATTAATTTCAGCAGTGTTTGACCAGATTTTTAGGCTGGCATCGAGTCCAAGCAAGCCAAAGGAGAGAGACACTGCAAAGTGATGATTCATGCTTTTTCGAAGGAAAGCAAACAGAGCAAAGAAATAAAGGGGAGGGAAGAGCAAAATAAAGTAGCAAGAAGTGGAATGGACATCAGGAAAGGGGCAGAGGCTGTCTCCTGCATGGCCAAATCCCACAGCTGAGAAAAGCAAAGAGTTGCCCACATCATTGTGATTCTTGACCAGGCTTAGGTTTGAAGTTACACTAAGCCCCTTCTGAGCAGAAGTTTAAATGGGACAGGAGATACAATATGGGAAACATGAAGTGCCAGAAGTTCTAGTGTCTTCAGACACAGAAAATTTATTTCCAGTGTCTCTTGGCAGCTGGGCTGCGCTTTCCTCTTGTGTTTATAATCAATAAATTGAAGGGACATCTAATCTTTACAAAATACTAGTAGCTGCCCCAAACTGT
Organism: Eurystomus gularis; assembly: GCA_013400335.1. NCBI lineage: Eukaryota > Metazoa > Chordata > Aves > Coraciiformes > Coraciidae > Eurystomus > Eurystomus gularis. The sequence continues at coordinate 403,104 of VZZY01003828.1, forward strand.
GGTTGCACAATCCTGAGGGCAGGCTTTTACTGTAGCTTAAATCAACAGCTTTGCTAACTATAAACCCTCCCTTTAGAAAACAGTACCAAGAATGAACTGTTTGTGGCAGCCCTCTGGTCAGGTGGATCTATTTAATGAATAACAGCTATAAATATGTACTCAGCAAAATTTCACGTAAAGGAAAAGGGCTTAGCCCTTCCCAGGGCAGAAGCAGTGGGGGAGTTTTACTGTTGACAACTGACACAGAGTCAGATGTTTTTCCCATATACTGCTGAGACAGCTGAGTTGCAGTGCAGAGTTGGGAGGAACAAGAGTAGCTGGGCATTTTCTCTTTTTTGGACCTCATCCTCTGTGATTTAAAAGTGGAATTTGTCTCTACTAAGAGGCACATCAACCATTTGCAGGCAATGCAGAAGCACCTACAAAGCTAATCCATCCCATCGTTAAAGAAGTGTCTAAGAGAAGTTGAATTGTCCTCCCATGTGTTTATTTTCTCCACTCATTATAGAGTGAGAGTGTAAGATTAGTTTGTATTAGATATCACATGTTTAGGTAGGCAAAATTAGGTAACCCCATCCTTGAGAGTCCTTTTATGAACTAAAGGGAGACATAATCTGAAACTCCTTTCATGAGATTAGATATTATAGTGAGACCCAGCAGCTATCTTCTAAGACATGAGAGGACAGCCTTTGCCTCCTCCTAACTAAAAAGTCTGGGCATCCCACATGGTGAGAACAGAGTGGAGCCCACCAGGTCCTGCTCTGCATGTCCATGGTGAAGAACCACACTGTGCCAGGCAAAGGGTGCCATCCTTCACCATTTTGGTCACAACTGGGAGAGCCAGATCCTGGCCTGTGGCTGGGACTGTAAGGCATGACCTCAGTACAAATTAAAAATCAGGATCCAATTATCCACAGGCTTCAAGTGTCTCATAAAGCAACCAAGCATCTCTTTCCTAAAATTTAAAAAAAGAAAAACCCCAGTGATTATACTAATACTTGTTTGTGCCTGTATTGCTACTGCCAAGACAAAATAGAATCTGCCTGAATGAGGTTACCAGAAGTTGGACTGTTTTGTCTTTGTGCAACAGGGAGGTGCATGGGCTTTTTGTGTCTCTGCATGGAAACGTAACTTTACTCTCAAATACCCCATCCTATTTCAGTTGCTCTTCTAAGTGCAGTACTGCCCACCACTCAGTTAAAAATAGATGGGTTTCTGTGTATTGACCATGGGATAAAAGTCTCCATCTAGTTGCTGTGGAGGTGCTGGCGTTGCAGCATTAGTTCACACCTACATGTTCCTCCAAGTACCAACCTCATGTGCCCACCTGAGCTCATGGCTGCTGCAGGGCCAGGTGTCAGATGGGATGTAGGTATGAAGAGCTGCTAAGAATTTGGTCTGGTGCCTCCTGGGATGGATCTGTTAGAGAAATCTCCTGCCACAGTCACATTGAGATAAATGGCTAGAATTAAGCTGCTGAGAGTCCTTCAGAAGCATTTTTCCATCCCTGCTTTTTGCAGGGAGCACAGAATTCCCTGCTCCTCCCACTCTCTGTCTATGGTATTTGCATGGGTGCTTGAGATGAGGGTTTCTTTCAATGCCACCCCTATAAAAAATACACCCAATGCTACTTATAAACTCAGTAAAGTTTTTTTTAAAAAAGAAAAAATTGTAAACCTTTGACTGGACAAAATCAGAATAAAACTTTCCTGTATCTTATCTTAGGTTGTGAATAAACAAGAACTTTCTTAACTTAATACTTTTAACAAGATGAACAAATTTGAACAACGAAGAATGGCAGTTTGGTAATTTATGGTGTGTTATGTTTTAGCAACAGTCTCCAAACAATTCTTATAAAAACCCAATTGATTTTAAACAATGGTTCTGGTCTTTTAAGTACATTTCATTTTAATAGCTAATTTATTTCATTTTAAGTGTATTAAACACAGGACTCTCCAGTCCACTAGCAAAAAAGAGTAAAATTAAAGCACAGTAAAAATTCAAATGGCCAAATTAAAATTTAAGATGGACATGAGCTAAAATTATAAATGCATATGGAATTATTGAGTCTTTATTTCAGCAGAGAAATCTTTACATTAGAGTAAATATCCTGAAATCTGAATTCCTTAATCTAAATGTACTTTAAAATCCCTTATACCCCAGACACTTAGATTGAAGAAAATTTGGACTTGAGCTAGACTTTGAAGCTGGAAAGTTCACTCCCAGAGCAGAACTTCATAAATGAGTGCCGTCCCTCTCTGTGGTTGTTGCTTAGATGTCAGTCCAGTTTATATAAAAATAAATTGAGAATTTGCTGTGAATTTACCCAATCCAATGCGATCCAATCCCACTCTACCCAATAAAGGGCCTGCGGGCTAGAAACAGATAAGTCTCCAAAATCAACCAAAAAGAGTCTTCTACTTTTTGAGTACTTAAACTTATTAGACTTTTCTGGCATGATTTCTTGTTGACCGAAGGCACCCAGAGAGCACTGGCTGGGGTGACATATTTGCTTTGGATTTGGTGTTATGGCTGAGACCGTGTCCTCCAGCCTTTCCTCTATATCTGTGTACTGCTGAGTTTTCTCCTCTGGCCAAGGTGCCTATCCAGAGGTGGTCAGGCTGAGTCAGTGTTTGCATCTTTCCTAAATCCATCGGGATCCAGGAGCTCAGCAGAGGTTTGCCTGCAAGACCCAGTCTGTTGGGCGCTCTCAGAGCACATATAATGCAGCAAGTCTCCCACCAAATGCAAGCTGGGGATACCTTTCTTTCTGGGAGTGATCCCTACATTTTGACCAGAACACTGGAGTGTCATGAACACACGGGGGTTAGACGTGCTCCTAGCACTTTGTCCTTTGATGACACTAAGGCTCTGGCTTGGTGTAATATCTCATGTTGTCCCGGCATTTGCTAGTTTGAATCATCCAAAGTCAAACCTCATCTCTGACTTATGAATGCATGTGCAGAAGCTTATCAGTACGCTGTTTAACTGGATGGTGCTCAAGGGATATTGAACATCTACAGTTACTGAAGTCTTAGTGTATATGCCTCGATCGTTTTTGGCCAAAGGTCTGTGCAAAAATTTTAGGTGCAGTTTTAATCCAGGCCTAAAAGGAGAGTATGGCAGAGCTTAAGGTTAGAATTGACTGACTGGGACATGCAAAACCATTTCATTTAGGTGTCTGAGAGCTGCACAAAAATACAGGGAGTAAAGAATTTGCACTGGAAGATTAAAATGACCCAAGGCTCCAATAAATGCCTGACAAGATTAGATTTGATTTTTCTTTCCCAAGGTCAAGCTGTTCTGTGTTGTGACAAATGTATTTAACCATATTAAAGTCCTCAGAGGTCTATTTTGTGTACATTTTCCATGGACTGCAACCAAGCCCAGGTCATCCTTTAATATTGCATCATGAATGGATACATCCTTGTTTGACCAGTGAATGACCTCCCACTGCACCCCGAGTAAGTATGAAGTCTTTGTCTCTGTGGCAAGAGCATTTGCTATTATTAGTGCCTTAGAAATATTGCTTTTGTTGTATATTTACGTAGGGGTACAGGCAGAAGGGTGTGAGCAGGTGTGTGTGTGTACGCATGTGTGTGCATGCAAGAGAACTCTTGAGCCTTGGATCACAAAACCTTCTGGGTCTGTTTACATTTCTGAGGCAAATTCCTTAATATATCTGTAGTTAAACTGTTCCACAGCCTCTAAACACATGGCTTTGGTATGCTACTCATCTTCCCTGCACAGGGAGTCGCTGAAAACATTTAGTACCTGCAGGGAATTAATGTGTGCCTGATATAAACACAGCAGCAACGTGTTAATATGCTCTGCTAATGCTACTTAATCCTGAGGATAATGTATTGGATTTTCTGCATATGATTTTAATATAGCATGGGAAGGGGAAATTGTTTGACCTGGAGAGTGGAGAGGTGAGCAGGAAGAGGAGGGAAAGGAGTGAACAGTGTTTAAAGAACTTCAGTAATGACCTCAGTGCTGAGGAGAAACACCTCAGTGCTCATTCAAGACAGAGGTAAGAAGCAGTTGTACTTGTACAGGAGAGCAGGGGGAGGGGGAGGCATTGCTTCCCCACCCCTTGGGGCCACATCACTGCCATTCCCTGTGACCTTTCATGGCTGAAAGTATTAGCTGAAATATAAAGGTTTGGAAAATAGCAAGCAGCCTTGCTCATGTATCCCCAGTTTCCTCCCAGCAGCCTGAGACCTGAGCCTCTTCCATATGTGTGCAGCACAGGGCAAAGATTCTTATGGATTCTCATGTCTCTGCTGTATGGGAGAAAAATAAAGGTCTGGAAAAGATGAAAAAGAAGTGGACATACAGATCCAAACACAGTGGCTTGAAGAAAATACAGGAGACACCTAGAGCACCTCCCCTATGAGGACAGGGTGAGAGAGTTGGGGTTGTTCAGCCTGGAGAAAAGAAAGCTCTGGGGAGACCATACAGCAGCTTCCCAGTATGTAAAAAGGACCTACAGGAAAGATGGGGAGGGACTCTTTATCAAGGAGTATAGTGAGAGGACAAAGGGTAATGATTTTAAACTGATTTAGATTAGATATAAGAAAGAAATTCTTTACTGTGAGGGTGGTAAGACACTGTGTTGCCCAGAGAAGTCGTTGATGTCCCCTCCCTGGAAGTGTTCAAGGCCAGGTTGGATGGGGCTTTGCGCAATGTGAACTAGTGGATAGGTGTCCTGACTATGGTAGGGTGGTTGGAACTAGATAATCTTTAAGGTCCCTTCCAACTCAAACTGTTCTATGTATCTATGACAGATGCTTTTGAGCAGAGTGCTGGGCTCAAAATGCAAACACAGGTCTGCACCCCCTCTTTTCTGACTCCTCTTACTTTGATATGTAGGATCAGCTCTGAGGAATACCTTGTTCCATCATCAGTGTGATGGAGCACATCCACCATTTGGCCCAAACTGTCAGGTAAAACCAGTAGCAACATGCTGCAAGCTCTCAGCAGAATATATGTGTGCATCTCTTTGCTTTTCCAAAGTAAGGATCCAATCAAAAGAGTCAGTTACGCAAGAGATGTTTTAAATGGAGTAGCGAGGTAGTGCTACAAATTATCTTATTCAGGCTACCAGGCCTCCTGGTGTTGGAGGCTAATATCTGGGAATGTGATGTTCACCAAGGTGGTGAGTCACAGAAGTTTATGCAATATGCCCTTTACATAACACCTTGCCTAATTTTTTAATGCAAGGTAAAGAAATGAAGAAATCACTTCAGCATTATGGAAGTATATTTTTGTTTTAGGGAGAAACGGCCACTTAAATCTGAAGTTCCTTTTATTTTGAGCATTTGTAAGACTAAACACTTTTTAACTTGATGTTGGTTATTTTTGTATTAGTAGAGCAATCTTCACAAGCAGCTGCAGCTACTGGGGCTTTCACATGTGATTACAGCTCCAAGCTGCTTCCAGCACCTCCCTGTGCCTCCTTGACCCCAGCCTTGTGCTCCTTCCACTGCATCAAGATGAAAATGGAGACAAGATTGATTACCTGTTTATGGTGAGTGCAGCTTGGAATAGCACCATGGGGTAGTGGTAGGTCTTAGAAAAAAAAATACCACAGAGGGGAAACAACCAACAAGGCCTATATTGGTGATAAAAACTAACAGAACTGATGGAGACAAATGTACCCCATATGTACCTACAAAAGGAAAGCTTCTCTTTCTCAGGATGCTGGTTTTAACCATATCTCAAAGGACTTGTGTAAAAGGAATAGGAGTTGACTGAGATCATGGATGAACCTGTGAAGGAGACAATGGTAACTACAGACTTGAGCTTCCTCTTTTAGAGAGTCTGCTGATTTCACCTTGCACATCTCCAAAATTAGAGCTGCCATCTTGATACCAACCAGGAGGAAAACTACTGTTCCTGCTACTGTTCAGGAGACATTCTTTACTAGCACACTTGGATTCATTTTCTTGCATGTGTTTATTCAGAGCAGTCATGTGCTTTAGCAAAGATCAGTGGCGATTTGTGATGTCTGCTGAAAACCCCCTGAAAATCAGTTATTGATTAAATTCTCATTATCATTTGTAATAGATTACTGTGCTATGGGAGCTCTTGGCGCACTCGATACAATTTGCCTGGGGATGTGGCAAAGCTTGGTCAACACCATCCTGAAGTTCTGCTTTATTGTACTTTGCTTTTTGCTCAGCAGGCGTTTACCAGAGTTCAAAATGTAAACATGAATTTTTGACTTCAGATAAGACGACTTATCCAGAAATACATGGTAACTACTCAGCCGTTTGTATGCATCTCCTACCCTGTTTTGTTGTCACTTTGAAACATTTGTCTTTATCTCTCCTTTATGTTTTAATAGCGGCTATAATAGTAACCACCCTGCATACTGCACAGAGCTGTGTGCAGGGAGCACATCATTCAGCACTGAAACACACATGGTTGTGCAACAGCAACACTGAGAGGTATGAACAAGAGAGCAGAAAAATAAAATTCTAGGATGGATTTAAAATGCCACAGCTGAGCTGTCATCCCAGGACCTGAGCTGGGAAGGGATGAGGGAGGAAGAGAGGTCAGATGGACTCCAATCTGAGCAGAAGCCAGGTTCACACTGGTCAGTGTCCCTGCCATAATGCAAACAAATATCAGTAGCCCACACTGCTTACTCAACCAAACTGCTCATCTGCACCATTTACTCGGACAGTGTCACCTCCAGGGACTCCATTGTCCTGTCCAAACTGTTAGTTTCTGACTAAAGATAACCTTTCCTGAAGGACACTAGCATTTTGAAACCTTAGACAGCTGCTCAGTCTGCCCACTGACCTTTGCTGAGGAGCCTGTTGTGAGTGGACACACATTTATTGAGGCCTTTCACTGCATTCTCAGAAGCTGAAATGTCCTGTAACATGATTCACCATTCTTTACCTCAGTTAAGAGGAAGCATTACTTCCCCCATGCTATTTTTAACCAAAACAATGACATTATTGTACCCTGTGTTGTCTCTGGTAAGTGTGAGTGGGAGAAAGCAGGTCACAAGTTTTACTTACTTGAAAGATTGTTTGATTTCCTCTTAAAAACACCCCTAAAGCGAGGATAGCAAAGCTGTAGTCAGCTATCTTTCAGGTTTTTCTTTCCTCCAGAAGAAGTGTCATTTGCACTGGTGGACAGATGGATGGGTCATCCTTGGGTCCCAGAGAATTACCCCTTTTGCCTTATTTCTCACAAAGGTGCAGGACCAGGAGGACACTTTATGTTTTAAAGTGTGCATCTACCATTTGATTTTTTGGGTGTATTTCAAAGTTTGGAAAGACAAAAATAAATAGATATATAAATAAGTGAAAAAAAGCCCAGAGTGTGGCAAGCAAACAAACCAGCAGAAGACTGGAGTGTGCTGGAGTGTTCATTGCTAGGTAAGGAAATTGCTAGGAGTTTCTGTGGCTACAAATGTCACAGTGTCATTTCAAAAGTGATGTGACATCCATGCAGGTCTTTGAAGATGAGTTAGACAAAGTCTGCATGACAAGGTTATATTTCTACCTGCTGCAGTTAGGTAGATGACAGCAACCTAGAAAAGGGATGCAGTCCAGAAACACCTTCTGGCATACTCGTACAGGACCTCACCGTGACAGCAGTGGCAATCCTGGTTCTGCTTCTTCTCCAGCTTCACATCAATTCCCTGTTCATTCATGCTTGTTCCACACTAATGTTCTGCAAAATGCTTCTTTTCCTCTCCCTTCTGACACTGTTTCTACCCAGAGGTCCCTCAGGCTGGAAAGTCTCTGCTGACGTCTCAGTCCAGAGACACTGGCCAAAGTTCAGCAGGGGAAATCTTCAGAGGTCCCTTCCAACCCCTACCATTCTATGATTCTGTGAAAAGGTCACTGGATCTCTTGAGACCTTGGTCTCTTGATCTTTGAGAGCTGCTTCCTGCCCAGGTCTTGCACAAAGTAACCCCAGCTCCACCAAACAACTCTGAGTTATGAAGGAAAAGGCCATTTGGAACTGGGAATCCTGATTTTTTTCATTGGAAAAGCAAACAAAACTTTTCATTTGAGGTGATGTTTAAGGTTTTTTTTTTCTTGGCACTTCTGTTTGAAATGACAGATTTTTAAATCACCCTTTCCTAGGATACATTTTGAATTTATTTGCATCTTCATTTTCCAATGAAAGATGAAGATTTCTCAGAAGATTGCCAGCAGGCTGTAATCACAACCGCACAGTACCTGAGGTCTGTTGCAGGTGTAGAGTGTATGCACATCTCCCACAGCATGAGTACAGACACACACACAGTCATCTCTCCACTACCACCACCCCAAAAGGATATTTCTCCTATAGACTGCCAATAAAGAGATTATTTATTTTTAATTAACAATAGTTAATATTTAATGCCATGTCCTTGGTTGTGGTAGGTTGGATTAGGAGTCTATGCTAGTGGATACATCCTACCCCGATGGGATTCATGGAGAGCAATCACTGGAAGGAGGCATTACCCTCAGTAATGTGGCACCAACGGACATCTTCCCGGCTGCTCTCAAAGAGTAGGAGATCCCAGATAAGGTATGGGAGTATACCCCGGTACCCTACAGATACCATACCAGATAACACTGGAATCCTTTACATATTCAAGCAGGATGGACTTGAGGATAAGTTTGATCCACTCAGCAAGTATTTCAGGAATGCACTTGGGATCCTGCAGGGAATAGCCCAGCCCTCAGCAAGTGAGGCCCAACCTGCTTTTAATGGGAAAAACCTGAGAGTCCCTGGGTAGGAGGCCAAAGTGCTGAAGCCTGAAGAGAATGTTGTACTGAATTCCAAAGGATTGCTTTTGGAGAATAAATCCTGTAAGGGCTGATGGAAAATTATACACCTGAAAGGAGGTTTTCAAATGTCTTCTAGGAATTTACCTTCTTGCTGAGTATTTCACAAAAAGCTGGATAAGGTATACTTGCCTCACTGCAGAGAATCAAATGCTCTTGAAGTCTCTTAGAGTTTTGGCAGGAAGGGCAAAAAGGTAGGATTTCCTATGATGCTATCATTTTCAGTGCACTACACAGCATCCAGGGAAGTGACTTGTTCTGTCACAGCTGGGCTTGTTAAGATGCTTCCTGGTAGAAGGGGTGGTAGCACCTGCCTGTCTGGTGCTGAGTAGAACCAAGATGTGGGGGACTCCCAAGAGCCTGGACGGAAGGCAAGCCTCCAGAGCAGAGTGGGGAAGAAGGATTTCTTCTTCTCCTGACACAGCCTTTCAGTTTCTTTGGGTGGAACTCTAGGGAGGGGTGAAAACAGTATGGCTGCCAGAAAACTTGTGATAAAGCCCGCTGTAGGATAGATTTATTCGTTAGATAACATCTAGTGCAGGTAACCTGCAGCCTTCCTTACGCTGAAAGTTAAACATTTCTCTGTCTGGCACTGAAATTCGATTTACAGAAATGCTAATTAATCCTGGTTGGGACTCTCAATGCAAACTGAGAGACTTTAGGCCATATTTTATATCTTTTATCCCCCCAGAGAGTATTTACATTGCAAAAAGTTCAGGTCTCTAACAGCTAACACTGGGGAAGCTTTGCATTTCTGAAGGATTTGAATAGTGTTATTCTAGCTCATTTGCTGCAGGTTTTGTTTCCACAAAAATGACATAATCATCATAAGTAGCATTTTTTGTATGGTATTGTGCATGCCATGGATTCATATGGTAATTCCCTGAAGCATCTGCTCCTCCATATTCATAGGTCCTTTAAAGGATCCCAGTCTACATGTATAGATCTTCCCATCCTAGTATTTCCTGAATTCTGCTGTAGATGAAGATTATGTTTCTCATATCCATGTCAGTGAAATGTGGAATATATTAAAGATACCTCAGCTAGATATCCTCTGAAAGATCTTCCTAACTCTGTCCTCTTGAAAGGACTTTTTGGAGGACTGGGTAGAAGGAGTATGTAAAGTACTTTGTGAGGAGCTAGGTGATATTAAATCTGCAGCTGTCTTGGGAAAACCTGGCATCCAGAAACAGGGCTGGCAATGCTGACACAGAGTGATGCTCTCCAAAACCTGGTTAAGTGTTTTTCCTCTCCAACAGATCTTTTCCAGGCATAATTCAGACTGAAACTACTTTCATATTTAAAAGAAATCAGACTACTGTGTTAACAGTGCCTTTTCTGACAGCAGCTTCCAGTGCAACTAGTGATTTACAGCCTTTGGTAGGGTTTGTCTAGTCAGGGAGCCAATCCGAGCTTGGTCTTGAAGTGTTTTGATGAAGAAACAAAAGGAAAGAAAACACTTGGTAACTGATAAGCTCCTCAGACATCAGTTGTTAAAACAAAAGTTTTATGCCAATAGCTGAATTAATACAATTAGTTGTCCTGGGAGCTACTGAAATTAGCTCTTCTTCCGTGGAGTTGGTGCTGTAGTTATGTTTGGGGACTTGTACAGCAAAGGGGAAATCTGGGCTCCCACTGACTGCTGTTCAGTTTTATGTTGTCATTTCTGAATTACAGTAACATCCAGTTACTCAACTAGTCTGATCATGAAGCCAAGACTTCCCATCCCAACTCACACAGGATCTCTGCTGTTCAGTAAGAAACATTCTTAGTGCAGGCCAGCACCAAGAGTGGTAGTAACATGAATTTCATCTGGAGAACATCTGTTTTCCTTTCAGCACACAAATATGTAGAGCTGGAGATGTGAGAACAGACACATCCATTTGCTCTGTGTCCAGAGCATCAATAACTTTGTTATGCTGTTTGAGGATGGAGCATATGTGAGACTTGGAGAAGCCAAGAAGATATTTTCTTGGTATGGGGGAACACAGTTAATCCACCCCAAACTCAGAGAGTCCCACTTATTCTAAAATGAAATCTACAACGTGTAACAAATTCCTCAGGCTCTTCAGAAATCCCTTACTCCTCTGCCATACTCAGTCTCTGGGCTGCTAAAGCAAGACCTTCATCCTAGTTATGACCCATCAAGAAGCATGGTATGCTTGGGCGTGTCATGTCTTCCCTCACCATCGCCTTTTTTTTTGCTGTTCTGTGAAGATATTGTCAAACATTTCAGCTTACTCAGTTTTGCTCAACTTTTTCTACTAAGTGATAAACTGTAATTCTTTGTGGTGAACCCACAGCAGGGATTTCCCATTCAAATCCTGGGCAGGTCCAAGCTTAGTTTCTAATAGCAAGAGTGTTCAGATCATTAAAGACAAACATTTATTTTTTGGATATTGTAAATAGCAGCAAAAGAGGAGATGGTACTGCCATGTCTGTGTGTGAAGGGTGATACTCTTTGTTCGCTACTGGCTCCTATATAATCCTTATGTGGCTAAGAGGCCTATATCTTGGTCCACACTCATTTTGTTAAGAAGATCATCACCTCTCTTCCCCTTTGTCATGTGCTCAGACAGATTTCTTTTCCCTCCTGACCCCAGGCCTGCAGACTTCAAGGAAAGGATTTTCAGAAGTGACTTAAAAGAGTTTATGTCTCAAATAATCCTAACTCTCTTAATCTCTTAGCTCTGAGTTGCAGTGTGCTGTGCTGCTTTGAGTATTAGTCCATGTGCACCACGTGGATTATAGGCATGGTTCTGGTATGAGGAAGCTGATGTTTAAATCAAGATTTTTCTCTGTAGCCACCCTTGATGACAAAAGTGTGTCTCACCTTGGCTAGAGGAGCAAGGTGAGTCATGTGATGTGATGATTTCATTCTACCTACACACAAGGCAATGTGAAGTGATCATGTCTTTTCCTTGTATGTGCTGGAAGGCAGTTTGAAGGGTGAAAGATCTCCCACTTAACTTCAGGGGAGTACATAGAGTTTTAAAACAGAAGAGAGAAGGAACCTACAGAGATACATAGGAACCACTTAGCAGAACAGGGAGGTTCTTTTTCTTTATCAATAGTATTATATTCTTTATCAAGAAAAAGAACTAATATTAGAGAGACGAAAGGCACCTGGGAATTCCATGTCATGGAGGACATGACCTGAAGACCCCAATCCTTTATTTCCTTTGGGTCTTTGTTTGTAGTTTTCATCATACTGAAACATGAGAAGAAATGATTAATTCAGAAATGAGGTGTGGAAGTCCTGTGTGTTGGTGCATGTGCATGTGTGTCTGTTGCATATTCCCTTGTACACCTCCCAGAATGGCAATAGTGATAAAAGCTACACTGAATGTACAGAGCAATCTGAGGGCTCCTTCACCAGGCACAGGAGGTGGAATATGTACAAATGCTAAGATTATATTACAACTTTGCAAGTGTGTCTGGAGTCCAAGGCAAGGCCAAAGCCATGTTTCTGCTCAGACTCCACTTTGGCTTACAACAGAGGTTTGGGGATGCCTTGGATCTGGTGAGTGTCGGGAAAAGGATGAAAACTGGACCTAGAAATGCCCTCTGGGTGGTTATCAGGAGCAGTCACCTCCAGACTCCTGCTCTTGGACTCCTAGTCGTTGTAGGTGTAAATGTACAGTTGGGAAATTCTGTGTCTGGCCACGGCAGGAACTGGAAACTTGTTGCTTTACTGATCAGTTTTCCCCATGTCTGGCTTCAGCTTTCCAGAAATAAAGCAATGATTAGTAGCACAGGAAAGGAAGCAAGCAAAAAAGTGCAGGCAAAGTTGAAGGTTAACAGCTTGTAAACCCTGCTCAGGTTTGGTGAACTCCAGGCTGAGCTGTGTAGTGTTATGAAAGTAAAGCAAAATTTTAACGCAGACAAAAATCCCAGTGGTGAATCAGCAACCGAGTCTCTAAAATCACGTCCCTGCAAGCACGTCCATCATGTCTCAGTTCAGTGGGTGGTACCTCTTCCTGGGACACACACCTTTCATGTGATGTTTCTGAGTTCAGTGCTAAAATAAGAACAGTGCTGCCTGGCATGTTTCAACCTGTGTGAGCTCTCAGCATGTCATTGCCTCTGACGAACTGTTCTTTCATCCTCCCTCTTCTACTCTTGATTGTTTTTGAGAATTAAGGTCTGTGGCCATAAAAGGTGCTTCTGCTCATATCCATTGACTATAGGTCAAGATGTGATTGGTTTCCATGTGAACACAGTGATATGTTCCTGGAAGAGAATGCCTTTTCTTGAAATGCAGGTTAAAAGAGTACCTGTCTTCAGACAAGACAAGCTATGAAGAAAAACTTCCCAAAACCAGCAAATCAGCTCTCCTGATTTGCAGATAATATGTGCCCTAACACATGGTAATGCCATGAACTGTTTATCAGAGGATTTCAGAACAGGTTACAGTATAAGAACATCTATTTGGGAAAACTTAGTGGCAAATTAGTGGGAAACTAAGACACAGGGAATTTATTGTCTTGACCATTGGCTGTTGCAGCCATCCAGCCATTCTGCTACCTCCAGTGACAGCAGCTGCAATCACTTGTCTAAAAGTATCCACCAGAAATAAAGACGTATCAGCACATTACCAGGAAAGATGACTTGGTTGCACAAATACTAGCTGAATGTAGATAGAAATGTACAAAGTTGTTACTAGCTTGTTAACAGTCACTGAATAGGGTAACACAGTGGTTTAACCATTGGTCTTTCCCAGCCATCAGGGAGGTTGATGCTACATGCTCAGTCTGCAAACCTGGAGGGCCCCCATAGTTACAACCTGGACTTTCTCTGTGCCCTTGAACCAAGTTCTCCCCTTGCTGCTGGCCTTCTCATTTCGTCCAGCAGGTTTTACTATGGGAAAGGAAAATGAGTCATCAGTTCTCCACCATCACTGCACAGAAGAACAGTCTCCTTTTCTCTGTCCAAGACCTTGAGAAGCATGTAAGCTGCACTGCTGTGAGGGTGGCTTGTCACCACCACCCTCTCTTCAGATGCTCTGTAGGTTTTCTTTCAGCAAAGGGAAGGAGGACAGACCTGGGAGCCTCCACAATAAACACACCAAGAGCAGCAGTCACTTGGGATGTTGGCTGCAAGCAGCCTGTGTTGGGGTGTAAGGCAGGCATCAGTGACTTCCCAAGAACCACAGCCTCTGCTACCAAACAACTTCTGTTGTCACAAGAATGAGGTGACTCATTCCCCAGGCCAGGTACAAAGAAAAACAAGAAGCTCCCAGGAGTGCTTGTTGGCCTTTGGTCCTGTCCTGCATTTGCTGTGCCCCATTTTCCAGGCACCAGCCGAAAGTGGCTGGCAGACACTTGTACCACCATGGTGAGGGAAGAGATCTGCCTTTTGGCGTGTTTTGGGGCACATGCAAACAATAAGGTAATTGCCAATTCAAGCTTGGATGCCTCTGTTCAGTGAGGTGCCACCTGGGTGCATAATTAGAAAACATGGCTGAGCTACGTGAGAAAGTTTGTGGCATTGTCCATGGCATACAAAATACTGCACTTCAGATAAATCACTCACTGTTGTCTCTTACCACAATAAATTCAAATCTGTTGGTAAATCTGTGAAGATAGGGCAAAGTTTTTAAGGTTTAGCACTTTGCAAAGCCCATGCAGCATTTTACACCTGGACAATGCCTCACCAGAGAATACAGTATTCTATAGTTGAGCGCTTTGCACCTGCAGAAGGCTGGTTCCATTGATTGCCTGAAGCCCTCTGGAAAATGGTGAAGAAAACTTTGCATCCAGGGATGACTTTGGCTTTCAGGTGAAGCTTGTTCTTTTCTGAAACTGAAGATTTTCAGCATGACCAATGACTTTGTACAGCATTTGAGTGCTCCACAGGAGACATGCTAGGGAAGACCAATCCATGCAACATGATTAGCAACACTGTGGTCACAGGTTCTCTTGACACGTTCTGTGGAGACTAATTTCTGTTCATGCTACAGAACATGGAGCTTTCCTCGTTCTTTATTGTTCTGTTGTCTGTGACCAAATGGCTACTCTGCCTCCAGAAAACAATAAATAGAAAATGACTGGCCCCTTTTTTTGGTGGGATCTCTTCCTCCTCATTACTTGTTTCTTTTGCCTCACTGCATATAACTGACAGAGTTAATAAAAAAATGATAACATATAAAAATATTGTTCCCTTTTCTCTCACCAAGGAGCTGGGGCTTTTCAGGCAGCTTAATAAATATTACTGTGAACCAGGGCTGTTTTTGCAATAGGTGGTTTTAATTAGTGTTTAATTTAGGCTGGAAAGAGAGGGGGGGGATTTCAAAATCAATGCTAGGAAGCTAATAACATCATTCCCAGGTCAAGAGAGTTTCTTCTCTCAAAAGCAACCATGAAATTTGCCCTGTGGAGTTCCAGATTTGTTTTTTGTGGCTGTCTGTGGTCAGGCTTTTTAAGTTTGCAGGAAGAATATGTCTGTCAATCCATCCTTCCTTTCCCAGTATCACTCCTTTAAACTCTGCTTGGGCTATTGGCATCCAGCTGTGTGTTTTCAGGCTCAGCCAGCATCACCAGGAGTAAAGACCGAAGCAGCATTGCTGCCCTCATTTACTTTTATGCCTCTGGCTTTTATTTTGAGTGTGCTCAGGCCCATGTTCACCACTTATTTCTCTGCTGGAGATGATGCAGGTGAGTGGGGGCTTTGAGGCAAAGACAGCACCAACCAGGAAGATGGAAGTTAAAGAGAGCAGCTATAGCACTTCTGCTGGGCAAAAAGGAATTAAACCTGATAAAGCATGTCATTATCACTACTGAGAAAAGCAGATTATGAGTATGTAGAAGAACTTTGACACCGTGAACTTTTTTAACAGCTGCTTTAAGAGCTGCATTTTGAACACACATAGAAAAAAAGCAACCAAATGCAGTGAGGACTAGGGGAGAAATGAAACACAAGAAGAAATCAGAGTAATAGGGTGGGGAAGGGACACAGAGAGGTCAGCACATCCCTTGTACAGGAAGAATTGCATAAAAAGATAGTAATACTTTATATTGCCTTAGTAACAGTCTTTTATAGACGTCCAAAAACTTCATACTCTACTGATTTACCATGGCAATGCTCACAGACTACATTGCTTCAGGTTACATGTGAAAAGGCAGAGCTGTTGACTTGCCCCCATTTACACAGGTAGTAATGACAAAACTGGAAACAACAGCCCCAAGTCCTCCCCCGCAGAAAGTACCTAGTCCAAAATTCGCTCTATAACAAGATTTGTTTACCTTCCTGTTCCTCTGCTAGTGAATAGAAGCACTGGTGTAGAGCAGAGGGAAGATATACGGACTAGATAACCTCCAGAGATCCCGCTGCTCTGGATTTTTCTGTGGCTCTATGTGAACAGATGGAAAGGAAGGGACAACATGAGATGTTGAGAGAACATACAAGAGGTAAACTCATACCAGGGTGTACATGGAGGCACATGCCTGCAGAGCAGCACTGAAGCTGGGAACTTGCCAGACTTGGCAGTGCGAGGGACTGGTCTGTACTGAATGGGCTGAATTTTTCTCTAGAAACCTTTAATTTTCCTTTCTATGCCTCAATGAATGTAGGATACAGCTGCTTACAGTCAAAATGCCCACCACCAAAAGTCCCAATATGTTGGGAGAACAGGTGTATTTAATCCCCTTCCCCTTAGTTACTCATTAAATGAAGGTAAAAAAAAAAAAACACCCAAACTGGCAGGTATTGCAAGGGAAGAATAAATGGTTAAACATGCAGGTGGTAAACATCGGAGTTACTGATTAACTCCTGGCTTTTGTAACCCCAGAAATTCCTAAGTTGGTTTACTAAGAGACCAAAACACAGAACTGTGCCAAAAAGTATCACAATTTATTTCTTTGCAACACGTGTCCCTGGGCTTGACAGCGAGTACAGCACTGCCCTCTGTTGATGGGAAGAATCCAGACCTGTTTCAATGACTGTGTCCAAAAAGAGAAATCCATGTAGGACAGGATGGATGAAAATATAACCTCTTGGTGTGTCAACTGCCAGAATTTGAGAGGGAAGAGAAGGAATAATTGACTTGCTCTGCGTGCACATCCTTAAGCATCTGCTCCAGGATAGTCGTTATAGATGAGAGACGCTGGGGCAGCTAAGCCTTTGGTCTGACACTCTTACAGCCAGGCTTATGATCTCAGGGCAAAATCTGGGCTGGAAGGGAAAGAGGAGACTTAGATGTTTCAGGAGCAATTACAGTTAGTGAAAGCAACGCAGCACACTTGGCAGGATGGAAAACAGGCTGGTGCTCATCTGTGAGTAAGACAAGGGTGATTTCAGAAGTCTTCTTTGGATTCTTCCATTTGGAGCAGCTTGTTTGCCCTCCTGCACCCAACCAGCTCCATCCGGTCTGAAGTGTCACCTCAAAGAGTATCTCTCCCTTGCTGTCATTTTTGATGTCACTTGTCATTGCAGCCTGTCACTTGGTTTAACCGAGAACATGCTGGTTGCCATCTACAGGAAAGACTGAGAAGTAAGTGGCAATAATCACTGCAATTAGCGGTTCAGCTGAGCCTCCTCAGAAGCTGGTTGTCCCTTATGATGGCTGACCAGAGCATCTTGAGCTGTTGCAGGCGTGTGAGGAAACTCCTGAAGATATGTGTTCCTGAGGAGGGGCAGCTTTGCCCTGTGGTGCAGAGGAAGTCCTTCCAAAGTTTAACAACTGTGTTTCTAACTAATACAGCTTGTGCTTAAGCAAAATTGCTCTGGCAAGAAACTGATACTACAACACCCCAATCTTTGCTTCATGTCAGAGGGGGTAAGTTTGAAGAAATGAGCAGAAGCACTCAGCACCATCAGTGTGGATGGACACAGACCCATTGGATGAGCAGGATGTCCTGCACTGATGGGAGCTGGAGGCCTAGCAAACTGCGAGTGGATCATAGACCATGGTGAGCTGAGCCAAGGAGGGCCTAGCTGTGTCTCTGGGGATAAAGGCTGGCCTGTGAGTGGAGCCTGAAAGGATGCATGTCTGATTTGAGTTCTGTCTTACTTCCACTCAGTCTCTAATAACACTCCTCTTTACTAAGCCAAAAGCAACAATAGCCTTTAAAAACTACCAACTATTGTTCATCGCCATCAGCTGTCACAGAAGGCAAAAATTGCCCATTTGCTAGGAGCAGCTAATTCTGCTGCTTGACCTGCCTTTGCTATGCTCAGCTTTAATTTTTTTCTTTAACAGTTTCACAGTAAGGCTCTATTTTCCAGGTCCCAAGCAAACAGCAGGGTGCACACAGAACAATAGTGAAGAGTTTGGCAGCATGTAGGTTCCTGCCTGTGCCAGAAAAGCTTCTCTGATGGCCCTGAGTTCCTCTTTATCCCCCTCTGCCAGGGGCTGACATCAGGGAAAGAGAAAATACAATTGAAAGCCATCAAGAGTAATGTCCTGTTTATCCTCCTGCTAACAGAATAATTTTCAGGACATCTCAGAAATCAGAAATGGGAGCGAGGGGTGTTGGGGAAATCAGAACAAGCACACTTTGGGATTTCATTAGCTGTTTGTGGAGAAGAAGCTAGAATCAGGACCAAAATGCAGGTCAGGAACAGGATAAATGGAACTGTGCATATGTCATGTGTCCTTGTTTATCCTTCTGGGACAAGACCATAAAGAGCTGGAGAGGTTTCTGTGCCAGAAGCAGGATGATGTAATCCATTATTTATGTTTGTGACTATATTCTGGTTTAGTTATTGCTGGCCCCTATAGCTGCATGGAACAGCCGGTCAGAGCAGCACCAGCACCAGCATGGATTTACCAGAGNTTGATGAGCAGTGGCTGGTGCTGTTTGCCCTTGTGTCAAGTGATGTGGTGGTTGTGCAGCTGCACAGCCTCTTCCTTGCTGTTAGGTTGAAGTTACACAAAACAGGACAGTCAGTCTGGCATCTCTTGTCTGCTGAAAGGGGCAGGTCTTGCTCCTTCTGTTTTTACCTCTCTTCTTTTCCTGCCCCCAGTTGCAGCAGTGTAGTCCTGCTCTCTTGCACTAGCTCTGGCTCTGCTTGGATGGGAGGGGGGAAAATAAGTGTCAGTGTGGTCAGGACTATACCAGGTTCTGTAAAAAAGAAATAAATTCTTTTTTTGTTCAGTAACAGTTCCAGGTTAAAACCTGGTTCTTTAGCTCTTAACAGTGAGGATCCCAGATTGTTCTTCTTCAGTAAAACTGTTCTGACTTAAAACCTGCTTCTTCATCCCTTAAAAGAGAGGATCTTAGGATGCTGAACTTTCTTATCCAGCACAGAGCAGCAGGACATATGGACTACCCAGCCCATGTTAGGGTTAGAGACACAGTATGACATGTTCTTCTCGTGTTAGAAGTATCTTCTTGTCCAAATGCAAGGTGGCTCTCAGAGATGCTCAGTCTTGCCTTCTAGACTTTCAGTCAGCCCTTGTGAGTTCAAAGGATCTCTCTGTTCTGTGCAGGTCAGGAGAAATGAGGTGGGAGAGCCACATGATGAAGCGTTATTGCTTCATCATGTGAGGAAAATGGGTGGCCCCTGTCTGGGCATAGTTTGCAAAGTGGAAATCAGAGGCCAAGTATGCTGCTCCTGACCATGCAGTCTCTGGACCATCTCTGCCCACTCTTGCATGGGAGATGTGCCTCTTTTGGTAACCACCATAGGTTATGCTGTTCCCACTGCTCTAATTGCAACTCTAGTCTCTGCAATTGCAACTGCTGTAAGTAGCATGGATCAATAACAATCTGATGAGCAAGAGCGTTTCCTGAGGCTACGGCATGGAGCAGGGATGAGGAATGGGACAGGGAGCTTTACAGCTTTCAGTTCAATGCCTCTTATCTAGGCTAGGTCAGTAGCAACCCAAAATCAGGCGGAGTGAAGGGCTGACTTAGCAGGGCTGCCCTCTGGGATTGATGCCTGCTCCCTTCCGAGCCTGGCAGCAACCG
The DNA here is from genome assembly GCA_013400335.1 of Eurystomus gularis. Taxonomy (NCBI): domain Eukaryota; kingdom Metazoa; phylum Chordata; class Aves; order Coraciiformes; family Coraciidae; genus Eurystomus; species Eurystomus gularis. Next base: position 422,824 of record VZZY01003828.1, read on the forward strand.
TGCAGGACTGCTAGGCTGAGCTAACAACAATGGAGATGATGGAGAAGAGAAGATATGGGGAGGGGATGGTGGACCTGTCACCTCCTCCTGATGTCAGGCTGATATCGGCCGTGGACTTAAATGGGGATCAGGTCATGGGTAGGATGGGGGACTTGACTTCTCTCTCCATTCCCCAGGCCAGTTCAGGGGTGTCTTATCATCAGTGAATGTCCTGTGAAATGAACAGATAATTTTCCAAGAGAAGTAGTCCTTTCCATAGGAAAGACTGAATGAAATCGGGGAATGGCATTTCTGTCATTAAATACAGGATTGAGACCCACACCTCAACTAACCATTTAATGTGGACAAGCTAATTTACTAATCTGTGTACTGTGAACTCCCTTCCCTTACCCATTCCCATTTTAGTAGGGACTGCATCTATGCTATCTTTTTCTTTCTTCAACTATTTTCCAGCTTAAATTGCTTTCCATTGTTCCAGTCCAGCCACCCAGTGGAAAAGCAAACATCCACAGGCTTTGATTTTCATCTCTCTTACTAGTGAAGGAGAAATGTGAAACCTGGTCTCTAAGCCAAAGCTAATAGTAGATGGCCAACACCTGCTCTGCAGTGGGGAGGAATGGTGATGGTGATGCCAAAGTATGTGGGGCAGGCTCTACCTGCCCCTGGCAGGGTGGCCTTTCCCACTGCTCAGGCGTACACTGGTGTGATTTGGGTTTGAGCTGCCTCAGGCTGGGTCCATACTAATGAATAAAATAAAACATAGGCGGAAACCCTGCCCCACAGTTGTCTCTTCTGCTTAGCTGCTTGCACATTTGCTGGCCTGGTTTTGGGGGCCATTCCTGTAAGGCAACACTTGGTATGTGGATCTAAATGCAACCAGCTGGGGGGATGTGAGTTGTGCCGAGTCGTAGTACCAACACCAGGGAAAGGTCCATGACGTCTGTTCACTGGCACAGACATCACCTGCAGTTCTAATCCAAACCCACAAACAAAAAAAAAAAAGGAAAGATCCCCTGGTGGCTTCAGTAGTCTCTGTGTCATGTCCTAAATTGAATTCAGGCCAACACGGGATCAGACCAACTTCACGTAAGCAGCTTTAGACTGATGTCAGTGGAGCTGCTGATATGAATTTTCAGTAGCAGGGTTAGCATTGCAGGGCAAAGGCTTCCTGAAAACTAAGTCTGCATGTCCTATGTCAGGTCTATGAGTTTATAACTGTGAGCATGACACAGTGCAGTCAAGGTAAGTTTTAGAAATGTGGCCTGGATAATGGTTAATGATTGACCTACAAGCAAGAAGAGATTATTGTAGCATAAAATCTGTTAACCCCATGCTTAAAGCAGCTTTGCTGTACTCTCCCTCCACAGATTAGGATTCGTTCAAAAGAGAATACAACTTCATAAATCATTAATTTTTCCAAAGAAAATGTTCACTTTGCTCCAGTGCTTTTTCGTATGTTGTAAAAGCAGGTGCCTTTCATCTTCCCTGACTTTCAAAATGCTTCCACAACTCCTAAAGATTTGGAAGGGGACAAAAAAAGATTCGGATAACATGTACGAAAAAAATTTCAAGCCCAAAGGATAGGTGGACATTTGACATGTAAATACATGTATACGTCTATGTCTCCCTCTATATGTACTCTATGTCTTATTAAGTGTAAGATAATTCTGAAAATTATCTATAAATGCCATTTCTTAACTATTCTTGGTAACACAGAGGACATAGTAAGTATCTACGTAGCCTGTATATCTTGGGGATAGGAATAATTTTTTGTTCTGAATTTGCACATCTCCTGGTACTGAGGACAGGATTGACAATAGTGAAGCTCCTGGACACTTGTGCTACAGCAACAAGGACTCACCATGTCACTATCAATTTAGTGACAACTTGTGAACCTGCTGCATGCTGTTATGCGGTATGACTCTTAGGAACCTGTTGAGGTGCAGCAAACAGGCAGACAGGTTGTGCTGGGCATTTTTTCATGGCCACTGAGCAGATCAAAACTCTCTGATCAAGACATCCTCCTGTGCTAAGCACTAGACAGAGGTGTGACAAAAGACAAGATCAAAGAGTTGAAGGGAAAGGATGCCAGGTTATAGCATACCTACAAATGTTATATGGCATTTCCATAAATCCAAAACGTAAGATTCAGAAAGTTAAATTCACAGAGAGAGTGTTCAAATGATGGCAAAAGTGGCTTTTTTTTAATTTTTTTTTTTTTTTTTTTTTTTTTTTTTTTTTTGGTTTTAAAGGAAAATCCTT
>VZZY01003828.1:427843-514824 GCA_013400335.1 Eurystomus gularis
AGCCACCAAAATGATCAGGGGAATGGAGCATCTCTCATATGAGGACAGGCTGAGGGAGTTGGAGCTGACCGGGCTGGAGAAGAGAAGGCTCTGGGGGGACCTTATACTGACCTTCCAGTACCTGAAGGGGGCCTACAGGAAGGCAGGGGAAAGTCTATTCACAAGGGTTTGTAGTGATAGGACCAGGAATAATGGTTTTAAGCTAGGAAAAGATAGATTTAGGTTGGATATTAGAAAAAAGTTCTTTAGCATGAGGGTCATAGAGCACTGGAACGGGCTGCCCAGAGAGGTGGTGGAGGTCCCATCCCTGGAGTCATTCAAGGTCAGGCTCGATGAGGCTCTGAGTAACCTGACCTAGGTAGATGTCCCTACTTGTGTAGGGAGGTTGGACTAGATAACCTCTAGAGGTCCCTTCCAGCCTGAAACATTCTATGATCCTATGATCAGTAGAGCTGATGTAGCCACAGGAAGGAATAATGGCTTATTCATGGACAGATGCCTAGAACTGGTGAGCTGAGCCCTACTGTGCTTCCCATTATCATAAAGGAAGAGTTGGGCAAACCGCTCAGCTTTACTCTTGCAAATGCACGTGTCGCGGTGCGTAGGCAAATACAGAATGCACTCTAGCTGCCCCTAAATGCACGTGAGCCAGGATAGGATTATTCTCAATGAGGTTTACACTCAGAAGGGAAAAGTCTCCTAAAAACCTCAGCGCATCCTTTCCCTACCTGCTCTGGGATTTTGCTACTCATGGGCTATGAGTAAGGATGAGCTACTATGCTGCTGGAGGCGACTGAAAGCTGAGCAAAGCAATAGTGGCTCAAGCAGCTGCAAGCTGAACTGGCCAATTTTGCCTTGGGCTGTAATTCTGCATCACCTGTGGTCAGTTGTGAGGATCTGGCCAATGAGGGCCTCAAACAGATTTTAGAGACGGTAAGAGAATGAGAATAGCAAATAAATACTCTTCAGCTCAAAATGATGAGTAGACTGTGAAAGTATTCAGCAGAAGAGATGAAGTGGAACAATTGTTCCTGTATTGACAGCACAGTATTGAAAACCCAGGGGCCTAATGAAGTATTTGGACAGGAAATTTGAAACAGAAGGAAATAGCAGAATTTTAAACAGTGGCGCTTACTGCCACAGGCCATGGGGAGGACCCAGCATTGCCATGGGAGGTGCACCTTTCCCATATGTGCTGAGGGTGCAGCACTGGGTCAGTCTCTTTTGTTGGTCTCTTGAACTTGGCATAAGCATCTCCTTCCATGGGATGGGTAGGAGGCAGCTCTGAATCCACATGGGGGGAAAAATGGGTGATGTCAGTGCCCCAGCCAGGGCCATCCCTAGGAGTGCCTGGAATGAGTGCACTTTCTGCTGCAGTGGACAGGCAAAGGACTTGGTGTGGTCACCCAGCAGAGCTATCCCAGAGAACCAAGGCAGGATCCAGGACCCCAGGGTCCCTGCCCAGCACTCTGCCAAGTGGTCTCCACTGCTCCCCACAGGGCATTCCCCTCTGCCTCAGCAGAGGGACACAGCTGCTGCATGAGCATACGTGCTGCTGGCAGTCAGCAGCCACACAGGGCTTCTGCTTTCATTAAACCCAGCTAATTAATTTGCAGCATTGATTGCTTTTCACAATATATCTGTCCCTTATTTAACATCTGGGTGCTTTGGCTGAGAACAAATAAATGCAAAACCACACAAGTTGATTATATTGATAGTGTAACATGCAAGTCCTGTTAGAAACAATTGAGTTGACTTCATGGTCCACCAAGGACATTTTGATCTGCTACAACTAACTAAAGCCTTTTACATCCCCAGCTAAAAAGACTTGAGCATTTCCATATAACCAGGAGTCCCAAATATTTGTCCCTGATCAGGGAATTAAGTTTCAAAGGAAGAATTTATTTTTTCTCAGTTATGACTATTTCTAAAAGGTCAGTACAAAAGACTGGGAGTGTATAACTGGGAGTGTCATCCCCTCTCAAAGCAGGAAAGGAAAACTGGGCAGATAACAGCACTGATGTAAACCCTCAGGGTGTGAAGTCTTGCAGGACTTCTGTCTCGTGATCCCCCATCTCTTTTATGGCCAGAGGGCTTCTGCACTTAGTTCTCATCCAGAGGCCAAAATAGGCAGGTATAGCAAATAAATCCCACACACTACAGCTGTGAAGACAGTAGCATCAGGAGGGAACAAGCTCTGAGTCCGTGATGTGACACACACTGCTGTAAGAGACCTGTGGCTCCCGAAGCCATCGGGAAGAGGAAAACAGCACGCTCTAGTGGGGAAATTATTAAAATCTATTAGAAAACACATCACTGCACTGTTTTCCATGTCAAAACAGCTGTTGCTTCATATCTCTATCCAGTATTTCTTCCTCCTTCCCTGTGCATCTCCAGTCCCTTGTTGCCCCTCATACCCATTAGCCCAGGGAGGCAGATGGCACCTCTAAGGCTGTCCCACCTACTGCCACGCAGCTTGGGCTGATTCCTTTCTCAGGAACCAGAATCGGGTCCTTTCTGCTTGCTGAGGGCATTTGGCACCTTGCACGTTTGTCCATGCCAGTGTGGCAGGGCCAGTTACAAGGGCGCAGGGAGGACAGCTGGGTCAGTGACAGCAATGGCAAGGTGCCCTGTTAGCACAGTAATTAGAGGGCTCCTTCCCTCTCTCTCCCTTTCACTGTCACTAAGTGGAAAACTCCATCTTTATTAAGAAGGAGAACTCATTACTGGTGAAACAGAGACACTAATCAGATATTAGTTGTAACCATTAATGAAAAAGCTAATGAGGTGCTGAGATCCCCAGCACTGACTGAAATGAGTTAATCACATCTTATTGCTCAGAGACCCATTAATCCGCGTGCATGCTGATGTTTCCCATTCCTGGGCTTATTACAGGAAATAAAAACATTGTTCCAGCTTCATTTACTGCTGGATCTCTCTGCTCAGCTGTAAAGTCATGTAGCTGTGGGCCAGGCTTGCAACTGGTGACAAGCAGCGAAGTTCCCTTGGACCCCCCAGGGAAGCTATCACAGGGAGGACTGTTGCTGGTGGAACGGCACACACCTTCAGGGAAGGAAGCATTGTGCTGACCCAGGGAGGGAAGGAAACACTGTGCACACACACACACATAAAACAGTGATTTCTCATTGCCCCTGGCTGTTGATTCAAAATATTATTCCACCTCCTACAGTAACAAGAATTGAACCAGCGCCCCTGGCTACACTCTTCCTGAAGCAGCTCCCAGGTTTTCCAGTTTGGATCGTGTTGTTCCTGCTAGTGGCGAGTAGTAATCTCACCTGGTTCCAGTGGATTTTCTGTGGGATGGATGAGTAATTGGGAACAACTAGTAACTGAGGTCATTTGGTGTAAAATTTGACCTAAATTTTTATCTCAGGTCTTACTGGTATTACCTGCGTGCAGAGTTCAGGGAAGGTCTTAGCACCCCGTGAATCCATAGACTTCTTTAGGTATCTAGATTATTTTAGTCTGGCTGGAATGGAGTTAACGTTCTTCATAGCAGCCCGCAGAGCACTGTGCTTTGGACTGGTGGCTCAAACACTATCAATTACACAACAGAGTTTTGGCTGTTGCTGAGCAGTGTTTGCACTGTGTCAAGGCCGTCTCTGTTTTTCACTCTGCTCCCCCAGCAACTTGGCCGGGGTGAGCAAGAGGACACAGCCAGGACAGGACAGCCAAACCAAATTGTCCAGGGGGTTATTCCATCCCATGTAATGTCAACCTCAGCAATAAACTGGGATGGAGGGAGAAGGAGATAGGGGGTTGTCTTCCAAGGTGGCAGTTGCTTAGACATGGGCTGGACATTGGTGTGGTAAGTAATTGATTGCCTTTACATACCTTGGTTTTTCTTCTTCCTTTACTGATTAAACTGTATCACAACCCACAGATTTTCTTGCTTTTGCTCTTCCTATCCTCTTCTTCATCCCCTGGAGGTGTGGGGCAGGAGGGGAGACAGAAGTGAGCAAGTGGCGGTGTGGGTGCTTAGCTGCTGGCTGGCGTCAAATCACAACATGTGTTGCCCAAAAGCATCACCAGCCTAATTCAATCCTTGCCCATCTCCTTTGATGGACCAAACAAATGGTTCAAACACTACTTTGCTTCCAAAGGTTTTCTGGAAGGTCTATTGAATTTAGTTTTGGTTAGCCTGTCATGACCTTTACTTCTGTTAATTTCTATTTCCTTACCTACCTATTCAAATCAAACCCTCAAATGACAGAGCCTGTCAGCTTGCAGAACTTCTCCCCACAGCCAACTCTTTGACATCCCCAGCAATGAGCCATCGGTCATCAGTTGCCCTCATGACTCTGACTGTGACTCTACCACTGCATGGAGAAGCTCAGTGCCTCATCAGTGTCTTGGAGAACTTGTTTACACATACCCACCCTCTGACATCTGAACATAAGGATGTATTACACAAAATCCTCCAACGCTCAAAGGAGACACAGGAGTGGAAATCACTCTTTCCAATATTTTCTACCATATGAAACCCACTCAGGCATGTTTGCAGACGGAACACATGATATGGCTGCAAGCTGGACATGGTTCAAAGCACAGCTCAAGGACACCCAGTCCCAGACTGTGGGTTTGGGCTGGGGAGCAATGAGCAGCTCCCTTGGATGGTGAGAGCTCTCTGGGGCCAGCCCCAGGAAAGCAAGGAGAGGAACACAAAAATCCACGTGGAGAGAAAGCATCGTAAGGGGCTCCTTGGTGTAACACTTGATTTGGAGGCTTGGTTGGGGCATCCTTGGAGGAACATCATAGTGCTGCAGGATGCAGCATTAGTGGCATAGACCATGATGCTTTTCTTACTGATTTAGTGTCTAGGTGGCCAGGGAGGCAGCTGGTATATGCCGTGTAACTCTGCAGTGTCTGATTATGTGGAAAGAGTAACTATTCAGGGAAACGTCCTGTAGGAGTGTTAATGTCAAACAAGGACAAATTCCCATATGGATATATTTATATTCTGCCAGCCAAAGGTTAGCTTATAAACTAAGGAGTAAAGCAACATGTTACATTTCCTGTAGGAGAAAATTAAACTGAAAACACAGAGATTTACCTCAGCATAAAAGTACCTGACCTTGGAGAACTTTTCACTGTGTGAACCACATTTTATTTCACATTGCCTGAAGATAATAAAGTGTAATGAGATCTGCTTCCTGAAAGTCTGTAGGAAAGGCAAGTAGGAAAACAGAGAATTTAAAGGTGGCAAGGGACTCCCTTGCCTTTTCATTTGTTGGGTTTAATTGCTATCCTGAACGTAAGCCATTAAAAGAACCCATGCCACGAACGGAAGCCATATTGTTCCCCTGTGGGTACTTTCTTTCTTCATTTGATGGTACAAGCAAAGTCCTTTGTCCAACTCCTGTGGCTGGTCCATCTGTTTGGATGTTGCTGTTGTCACTGCTGCATGTCTTACTGGTCCCAGGGGGTCTTTAGATTGGGGTTTTATGCAAATTAATTTCAGACAAAATAATTTCAGACCTGAAAGCAGCATTTCAGTGGACTCCTTGTGAGTGGACATGAAGCAAAATGGAAAATTATTTTCAAGAGCAAGCTGTTCCTCAGTGGTATTTTGCTTTGCTGAGGATGACAGAGGAGCAAATGCTTTGCATTTCCTCTGCACAGTGGCAAGTATGAAGGTACAGAGCCACTGTGAAGTAGAGTCTGGTTCCATAACCATCCCAGGTTAGCACTTCCAGTTTCTCTGTTTGGAACAACTTTGTCACCAGCCTGGTTATAGGAGCTCTGGGCAGAAACCAATCTTGGGGATCTGAAGTGATTTGGGTAGCTCTTCAGACCTCTGTGCCCCCACTTCCCACTCATTTTCAACAAGTGTGATGCTGACTGGGCTGCGTCCATTAGTGGTAGTTAATATCTCACTAATGCTTAGAGCCTGGGTTGGAAAGCAAAGTATGATGAAACCCCTGAGAGCTTGGTCCTCTGAAGGTCCCACTGGAGAACAGTTATTACTGTGACCATCAGACCATTGCCTATATCTGAATGGGAACTTTCTGTGATGGCTTCTTGAGCTCGTACCAGTAAGCAACAGGAAGTCTGCATTTCAATGGACAATTTGCATCATTGCTAATTTAAGTACCCCACTCACAATGCGGCACACCCCTTCAACAATGAATGGAAATGATGCATAAGGAAATAGCAGCTTATGAGGTCCACAAGAAATAGTTAAGGTGGAGTGTCCCCAAGTAAAGCCATGGTCACACAGATGAGGTGGTGTGCCATGCTGAAGTGACATCTGACACCAGCAGCCACTGAGGGCTGGGTTTGTAACATCCAAGATGTCCATCTCCTAGGTTGAGTTCTTCTAATGGACAGACTAGGCCATCCCTGACCAAAATGCCTGCGTGATCATAGCAGCTAAATTAGGCCCTTAAAATAGGGACCTGGTGTGGATCCTAGCATCTCTCCTATGAAGGGAGCCAGGTCTGTTAGTCCCAGGGAATAGGTGAGTTGAATCTCAAATCACAGATTTCTGATTCTGGCTTAATTTTCCTTATGTATCACCTAAATACACCATTGATCTATGAGGAGACCACAGGCATATAAAATTAAAGTTTGTTTTCCCTAGAGGCCTAGAACTGCCATAAGCTAAGAAGTGTGATGCCCTCGGCCACAAGCTTTCCAGCCGTCTGAAGCATGCATTCCTCTGCTGATGTCACCCGAGGGATAGGTGGGAGGGAAGTGGAATAAGGCTTCATCACATTGTTACGTGACAGAGGAGATTCTAGGAGCTAATGGAAATACTGTGAGAAGAAGAAGTGTGCAGAGAGAGAAACACCTTTGATTTGATTACAATAAAAAATTTATTTTGATTCATAGCATACTGAAAAATTAAATAAATAAAATGACAAAGAATGATTGAGACTCCCCACCATCAGAGGGAAAAAAATTATTAACATAATCAATTGTGTAGTCAAAGAAAAATAGGAAGAAAATCTGGTCATGGGAGAAAAAAAGTGCTCAAGAGATTTGGCTTTGGTAAAAAACATAACACACACTCAAGGAGTGCTTCAGAGACATTGCAGTGGTGGCAAATACAGTCCAAGATTTTGAAGCCTTGACATTTTGCTAAATGTTTTCCTTTATTCTTTTAAACAAAATAAACCCAGAAAGTTTCTAGCAAGAACACAGACAGTCTTCAGCATTGGTGGTGGGAATTAATTCTTCCCTCAGCATCATCTGTTGGTATCTCCTTATTCTGAAGGCATTTGAAAGTGCAGCAAAATAGTGGAGAAACTGAGATAAAGATCGAACACAACAGTCAGCTGCCTAAAGGACTCTAGAAAAAGTTCTTCTGGAACAGAAATGTGATGGCATAGACTATCCCTCATCCTACAGCTAGAAAGGTCCACTCTCTGCTCTCCTCATGCTCTGAAAAATGGACATCAGTGGTACACAGTTACTGCTTGCTGTTGGCAAGGAAATTAAATGGGAATTGCAACTTGTTCCACGATGAAGACACTAAATCTATCAACAATAGTATCAGCCGCAAAGTTTCATATGTGCTGTCAGAGGCAGAATATTGAGGGGAAAATTGGAAATTTAATTTGGACAGCAAAATGAAACTTTCAGAACAACGCAGGCTAGAAGATAGCTGATTTTTTATTTTTTTTTTTACCACTTTCTTCAATCCCAGACTGCCACCTGTGATAAAAAAAAGATCAATGGGATTTCAGTACCAAACCACCATGAATTTTCTTCCAAGTCTTTCTAAAGATGACTGAAACAGCACTGAAATATTTCTCAATAACTGACAACTGTTCATGAGGAAAAAAAAATGAAATATTGTATATTATTCCACTATATTATTTGAAGCTCACGATGAAGAAAGTTATCTCCAAAACCTAGCCACAGGGTGAAGATACCATTGGGGTCTTCCACAGAGTCTTTTTCCTCTTAAAGTTGCTTTGCTTTTATTTGTGACATCTCACCAGAAGCATACTGATTAACAGCAATTTAAACCATAGGAATGCTTCAAACAAACAAACATGGTTCAGGTAGAAGTGTTTCATTCTTTTACAAAGAACAGGTAGAAGACAGTAAGCCCATTCAATTTGCTATGCCTGTGACATGCAGGTGAGTAGTTCTGCTGGTCACCATGGGCTTCCTGGGGAAGGGCTTCTTGGCATGAGGATCATGAACAGGTCTCAGCATGAGGATTTGAAAATCCTGCCCTTTTCATACTGCTAAACTGGAGGGCCATGTGTGTACAGCGAAGGCAGCTCTGTTCCCTACACAGATGTTTGACATCCTCGTCTCTTTATATGCTGTGAGTCCAGTAATACTGGGTAAAGCAGCTCATGTTGGTGAGCGGTGCTGTGGCACAAAATAGGGATATTCCAGCTGACCACGCCATTGTCCCATGAATTGCTGCCTTGGAGGGAAGCTCGCTGTTAACCACTGGCATGGAAAGACAAGGGGATAAATCTTGGGCTGAAGCACATCACTGGGCTAGGCTTTCACTGAGCTCAAATACTTACCTGCTTGGACATGCTGCCACAACTGATGCATGAAAAGACAAGTTATTTAGACAATGATTTCTAAATTGCCACAAACCCCAACCATCGTAATACATAAAAATTAAATATGCCATTTTTAACAAGCCTGATCTAAAGTACCTTGAAGTCTGTGGCAAGAATTCTATTGGCTTCACCAGAGCTGAAAATGGGTCAATAATCCATGAATCCTGTTTTTATGATATTGTGAAGAAAAAGCCACCCTTCTCTATTCTTCACTACCCAAACTCTGTTCTTGGATTCATACTTTATCTATCTGTCCTTTAGGATTAAACGCATTGATTCCAGCAAAGATTTGTGGATATAAAATCTCCACTGTCACTTCCCTCCTCTCACCGGCTAGAGGTGCTGACATTGATACACTCATTCCTCCAGAGACGCACATAATTTTGAAGTCTGGCTTACACCAGCTTGTGTAGCTTGTGTCCTTGTAGACGCTGCTACAAGGCAAAAGAATCCTGTTGTATTACTAGCTGATACCCCGACCCATGATATTTCTTCCATTTCAAATAGAGACCTTGTAAAGAGATACCATTTTCTAAATTTGTAAAAAAATAAGATGAAAAGTTTCCTCAGAACTTTTGGAAATTTTCCCATAGAAAAAGGTAAAAGCTACCTTCAAAAATTAATCTTTTTATTTGCTCCAATACAGTATAGGAGCTGTCATTATTGTTTTTGACTACAAAAGTATACCACATGGAGGCTCAACTTTGGTTATTTACCCCCCCTTTTATAAAAAAGCTTAATTTAGTGTTTGTCATCTTAAAAAAAAATCACATCTGTTGCACAATTATAAAAGGCACATAGAAATGACTGAAAGAAAAAGGTTCACTTTCCAACCTTAAACTGGTTAAATAAAAATGAGCATTCCAGAGTACCTTTCGTTAATAAAAAACAAAAACAAAAACATATATATAACCAAACAAGACAAACAAGTGGCTAAAAAGGCCATTTTTTTTGCTGGAGTTTTCAGTATTGTTCTCTCTCTCATTATGGCTGTATAGGATACAATGTTAAATAATATACGATCAGAGATGATTTGATCCATATTTTCTAGACACTATCAATGCTGAATGAGCCAATGGTTGAAATATTTACTACTTCAGGAAACTTCATAATGTTTTTCCTTAATACAGCATGAAACCAGAAGTAATAGAGGAAACAGAAGAGAGTTCAAAAAGAAGATCAACAGCAGAAGTGAATTTGTTTCTTTGAGGTAATCCTGACTATGATGTTCACAGCTGCCCATGCAGGTCTCAAGTCCCAGAATTCATTTTCACTCTTCTTCAAGGATCTCCTGCATTACTCGAGGAAAGAACAAGACACACAAACAGCAGTTCCTGTGCCCAAGTTTCCCCTAATTGCAACAGGCAGATCTTTCATCAGTAATTCAAGAATCAAGCCATAGAGCCTAAGCAGAGATTCATTTATTCCCACACCTGATTGGTAGTTCCCAGCTATCTGTAGATAGGCAATCACGTGCAGCGTGGAAGCTGGTCCTTGGCCGAGCTCCCTGTGGTGAGCACTGCAGCAGTGAGATGCTCTGAATCCACTGCAGAGACACGCATTCAAACCTGGTTGGTGCCCAGATCATCTTCACTGAGCTTTGTTCTGCTGCACGTTGGAAATTGCAGCCCCCACTTCTCCCCGTGGCCAGGGTCATCTGCCCTTGAAAAAATTTATTTTTTCAATGGAGGCAAGAGTCAAAGTTATATTGAACTCAAAGTCCCCATCATGGACACCTGTCTTCCGGAAAGCCCCAGCTGAAGCGTTGTTTTCCCAGTAATGATGCCAGTGTCCTTTGCTGTCTGCTCCAAAACCATACACATTCACCTAGGAAGTAAAAGAAAACTGGTGTTATGGCCTGGAAAGCAATTGGCCTCCCTCTGAAATGTTGAAGAAACTCACTTGACTCTCAGTTTATCTATAGGCAGCGGCTTCTGAGGACCTTGGTGGAGTGCCCAGCTATTCTGCTGCATGAGATGATGTCCCTACTCAAGGAACATTACATCCTAAGCTATGCTGAGACCACCACCGTATCTAAACTCAGACAGAAAAGGAAATTTCTATCCATGAATTCTTCTTCAGCAATATGAAAATCACATTCCTGTCACCTAAGCATGATGTTTGACCTCAGGAGGTCAGTGACTTGTGTGGTATTTGGACAATGAAGTGGGATTCTCTGTGCTCAAAGAACAATGAAGACTGGCCTTGCTATCTCCAGTGCAATCCAGGGGAGTGAAGACTCGCCTGGCTATCACAGGACGCAGTAGAAGGAGGGAGCTCTGCTGAGGCAGGACAGCCCTGCTTCTGGTCAGCAAGGACAGCAAGATAACAAGAGCCTGCGTAGTTCTTTGTTTCTGAGAAAAAGCTGATAGCTGACCTTGCCTCATTACTTATGAAATGCATATTCACCCCTGCACATGCTCATGAAGATTACAGAGATCATCCTAAACATGTATGACTATAGCACTTGTCTCTCCACCAAAATCATACTACACGTCACCTGCGAGAGGAGGAACCTCGTAATTTGAGGGATAAAAAGAGGGAAAAGTTAAAATTCGGAGAGAAGAATCTCATCATCTGACGGACCAGTTGATGGGCTATGTTCTCTTCCTCCATCCCACACAGGGACGCCTCTCTAGGTAAGCACCAAACCTTTCACCCTCTGGTGAATGTTAACCCCAGGTTGTGGTATTCTTACTATTTCTGCTAGCAATATTAATCTTAATTAGTAGCCCTATTGCAGTGAGTGAATTTATCAATGGCAATCTTAAATATGTTCTGTTGCTCTCAATAAATAACTACTTTCAAATTTTTGTGAATCTGACTCAGTACAAGTCATTTGCTGGGACTCTGATAAACAGATCAGTGAAAGTCCTGGGACTCTGACAGACAAATATTGAAATTACATTCCTTTCAACACGAGAGCCTAGGATAGGAATCTCCTCTTAGCTGATTAAGGCCACAAAGAATGGAAAAATTTTGGTTTTTGCTCTTCATCTTCCAAATGATGACCCATGTCAACCTCCACTTACATGCTTAATTATATGACATTTATAGTCACTCCAGAGGCAGATGGGCATTATGTTCTTTGTGTGTGTACATGCCTGTGGCCTTTCCTCTCCCAAAGGCTCATTCATTGGTGGCTATGCTTGTCTCCTGTGGTGGTAAAAGTCCATACATCACAGTTTGTTTAAACTGAGAGTGGCAATATGGCTGGGTTTGAATGGGTCATAGACCACAAAACAAGCACCGTAACCCACCCACATCTGGACGCACCCAAATACAAGCTGGTTTTAAGTTATTTTTGGTAATGTTAGAGCTTTGCTCATTGCCTGCTTACGAGAAAACAGGCTCCACCCAAGCTGCCCATCCTATCTGCCTTGACTATGTCAGAGTTTCTGTCAGCATCATTAGGAGTATTTCCATCATCTCTCCAAGCAACATGGCCTAGGTGACAAAAGCTCTCTTTCATCAGCAGATCTGTGTCCAGGCCACAGATTTTGCCAGCATAGTGATTTCTATCCTCCATGCTGACAAGCCCATGCTTGCAGGATTTTGTAGAGCTGACCTGTCCTTATACTAACTAGCTAAGTCTCCAGTCTCCTAGGAGAACCTCACATCACTCAAGCCAGGGAATTTCCTTAACTAACTGCTGGAGCAGAGACATTTTCCATAACCTACTGTACAAACCCACAAGCTGGGGTTTGAAAATGGACCATCCACATTCCCCAAATTGGCTTATATAAGAGCTGGTCATCAAAGTTCTTCAGGTGGGATTATGTTTAAGATTTAGATATCCAAATGGAGGTGCCTAAGCATCCATTACAGTCAGTGGCAATGCAGGCAGCGCAGTCATGGGAAACCAGGGAGCAATCCTGCTCCCCTAGTGTCTTACCAGGAGGATGGTTTGCTGATTTGGCATCACTGATTAGCCAGATAAGACCTCAGTGCAGTTATCCAAACATAAGTGCCATTTGAGATGTTCTTGAGTACTCAATACATCTACTCAAGGCAGGCATATTTCACGCAAGGCCAAGAGATTCATACTTTTCTGGCCTGGCAGCTGGAGGTAGGGTGCATGCCCAGGGCAACACCAATGGCTCTTGGTGCCTTTACAGTGAGACAAAATATAATTGGGACTTCCATTAACAAGACAGGCACAGCCGCTATCCATATTTAGATGTCTTTTGATACCAAGTGGAATCCCACTATGTATGTTTCATTACATTCTCCTAGAATGCAATTTAAACCCTACCACTTGCTGATGTTAAAAAAATCCATCACTGTCAGTTGAGCATATCTGCATGTTACTAAGGACCCTGCATCTGTCTGAAGAAGAAAACGGCAGAGCAGATGGAGAGGTGAAAATAAAGGCTGAGTGGCCAGGGCATGTTCCTGGCACTTCAGTGTGGAATATCCTGATTTTTTATCCATATACCCAAACATAGCCAGGATTTACCTCATCGCATACATGGAGTGCAAACATCAAAGACAGAAGGCCTGTGGAGGGGTATCTCCCATGATTCTGGAGCCAGTTTTCATAGACGTATTTCATAAAAGCTGGATTATAAACCAGGATCTAGGCAACATTGGAGAGAAAGACTCATTAGTAAAATATACTTGGAAAAAAGCAACAGTAGCACGTAATCCCTAAAGGACACTGGGGTAGGGGACAGGGGGAGAAAGGAATAATAGTTATTCCCTGTGCGCAGTTGAAAAGGAAAACTTAAATCCCATAGTTAAGTGCATTCAAGAATATTTCCCATGTGCAATTACAGATGAATATTCCTTCCTTGGTCTTGATATCTCACCTGCTTACCCTAATGTAAATCCTGGGTGATTCCTACTGAACCCAATGGGTATGAAATGGCACAAGTGAGAAGAAAATCAGGCATTTAGCTCTCCCTGCAGTGTCCTGCTGTAGTGCAGATGAGCTCTGGGGAGCAGAGGCCTGAGCAAGGCAAGCATAAGATGCCAAGCCAGATTTCATAGAATCATAAAACTATTCAGGTTGGAAAAGACCCTTCAGATCATTGAGTTCAACTGTAATTTGAGTGGGAATGTAGGAGCAATGGCATCTTCCACACAATATGCCAACCATGTCTTGGTATCTCTGTAGGTCTACAGACCTATGGAAACCAGATTTTCAGGTGTAAACTATCAGGTTGCATCAGCTGCATTTCTCTAGCTTCCTAAACATGCTGCTTTTTCTATTGTTTTGTTTTGTTGGTTTTTTTGGTGGTTGTTTTTTTTTTTGGTCAAAACATAAATTGCCCTTGGTTATCTCCTAGGGGAATTATGAGGCCATCTAAAGGAGACAGAGCATGTAAGATCAGACCTCAGTGTACAGTAAATCCAAGGGCTGGTGCAAGCCTTTGGTTTCAACCCACTTCCCTGAATCAGGCAGAGAGGTTTCTCCCTCCATGCTGCATTTGTCATCAGAGTGACAGTGTTTCTGTGCTATCTGGTTAGCTGCAGGGCTTTTCCTTTTACAGAGTCAGAGGTTAATTGCTGACACTGTATCTGTGTGTGTAATCGCTTCTCACAGGGTGTTTTGCATTGCACGGTGGGGGAGAAACAGAAGCTTCTCATCTCCCTGCTCAGGAAGCTGCTGTGAGTTGCCAGCCGTACCCTGGGCTGGTGCTACTCAACTGTGACGTGAGTTTAACAACCTGCCCTAGTGCATCTCGCAAGGGTTTTGCAGGGGATATTGTGTGCCTCACAACAGGTAGGGATGAGCTAAGTGGCTTCTTAATACCCCCTAGAGGTCTGCAGTTTGAAGTACAGGCATGTAAACTGATACTGGCTAAAGGTCTCATCTGAAGCCTTTGGCAAAACCTGGCCTCCTGAATGAAGGACATGTGCTTTAATCTGTAATTTTAATGCTCTGAGGCTAATGTCATACTTTACTAGTCCTTGAGACATCAGGTGCCTGAGCTCCTTTGAAAGCAACCTCTCCAAAGGCTGAGAGAATGAGACTTTTATTCTGCTGGAAGGTCTACGGAAGAGAAAATCTTTTTCCTTTCCCTACATACTCTGACCTGGTTATGTCCTCAAACCATGCAACTACAACAACAAAAGTCTTTGCATGGTGGCTAAAGGGCCAACATAGGAATGACCATTCTGACCATTGGAAATCCTACCTCCAGCAGTAGGCCATGTCTACTAGACCACACTAGACCACAGCGTACTTGGGCAATGAGCTAGTATGCATGGGATGGGCTCTATTCTGACTGCTGCAGGTTGGGAACTAGGTTTGTCCATCTTTCTTTGACCTTCTCAGAGAAGTGAGGTCCCCTGACTGACTGCCGTTTACACATCCACACGATGAAATAAAATGGGTCAGAGTTGTTTTGTTACCCTTGAAGGAAGTAGCATGGCACAGATCATGTCCACAGGGCTCAATCCTGTCCTTGTGCAAAACAGAGAATATTCCCATGTCTATGCTATCCTCCAAACCTTGCTTGAACATTGTTTGGGAGAGTATTAATACACTTGGGACAAAACCAGCATGACTTGGCCTGAGCCCAGTCTCCAAGCTTGTTTAATTGGGTACAGGTAGTTATTACAGCTGTGGGCTAAGAGCCTTCCTGAAGAGCCATTGACATCATAATGAATTCTCCACTGTGAAAACACACAGCTTTATTTGTTCAGAGTTCACTTAGCTCCTTATTACAAGAAACCGATCTGGGAGTGAGAAACATCCTTGGTTTTCAAATAGTCAAATTACTAAAAAAAAAACTCCAAAGACTCTTCACAGCTCAAAGAGTTGTTACATCCAAATGACTGCAACAGACGGGAACAGAGCAACTGCTGTGGAGCACTGTTGGCCAACAGTGCACCTTAAATCTCCCTGAGCAGTACCAGAGGAAGCAGTGCAACCTTCAGAAGAGTGGTAATGCAATGGCATAGTCACAAGAACAGTTTCTTTCCAACCTCAGTTATTTAGTGGCTGATCTATAGCCTGATGGAACACAGTAGCTAAGCCTTTAGCTTAGCTGAGCCTTGTAAAGTGTGTGTATTTTTGGCTGAGGATTTTATGAATGTCAAGGGGTTCCTTGGATTCTTGCAGTCTCTCAAAGATGCAAAAGACCTACAAGTGGATTAGCAGAATAAACTCACAAAACAGCATCGCTCACCTTTTCTTTTTTGACTTTGATTTTCCGTGGAACTGGAACATACGTGCTATTAAAAGGAAAAAAAAAATCCACAAAACACCAAGATTAATAAAAGCCCAACATATTAATATTTTCATGTATTTCCAAAGAAAGAAATAATATTTTTCATGTAAAGTCATAAATTCAAATTATTTGAAAGTAAGAAATTCAAGAAGTTGTTGGAAAATGAGGCTGTAATTAAGTAATACAGCATGAAAAGAACTGAGCTGCCACTGAAGCAAGTTTATAGGCAGAAATTCCATTTTTAAATTTTCAAGTTAATTATTAACAGTAGGGTACCAAAGATTTAGTTGACAGTATACTGTAGAATCATGATTCTGTAGAGCCCATGACTTCTAAATCTTGGGTCATGACTGTTGCAGTCTTTGCACTTTGATGATGGGAAGGGCTTTCCATTTAATTTCATGGCAGGAAAACCTCTTCCCACCAGGGGGAGACTTCTCCCCTCCTAATACTTGTAGCTACTGCATGATTTTCAGAGTAGGTGGTAGTGTAGTCAGTAACTTCCGTAGTGTTGTGTAACTTGGGCATTCCCAGTACACAGCTCCTCACTAGCAACCTATTCTCCTCCTCCCCAGGGGGATGCTGAAGGCTTCTTGAAGTTCCCTGCATGAAACCTCCAAGACATACCTTATGACTGGGTCAAAATCACAACTTACATCTTTAGACAAAAAAAAAAATGTTTTCTTCCCCATATCTCATGCACAGTGCACATTGGCATTCCACAGCTTGTGAGTGCTGTAAAAAAATCTCCAAGTTTGATTAATGTGAAAAATTTCTGGTTTACTCCGTAATTGGAGTATATACCAAAATATACCCTGCACACTTTTTAGATGGGTTATGGAAAATCACCAAAGCCTTCCATTAATTCAGCCTAAATGTTTTTGCTTTATTTTTGGTAACTATTAGTTTTTGTCATTAAGATTTTACTGCTATTTGAACCATGGGTCATCAGCACTTTGAACCATTAGTCTTAGTCTTCCCAAACCAGTGGTGACCTGGCAATATCCTCATCTCTTTAGGTACTTCTGGGCATCCCTGGCCTGCTATCCATGCTCTGGGCTGGATGCAGTGGGAGAGGTGACAGGTGGGTTCCAGCCTTCCTGAGAAGTGACAGAAGATGCTATTGAGGAAAGGAACACCCATGCAGACTTCATCTGCTCTCAGCAAATCTGCCCCTGCATCTGCTTCCCACACCTGACCTTGAATAGCAACGTCAGTAGAAGTAGGCTTGGTGATCCCATATCCTTTTTGTGGTTATGAAAAAAAAAGGTCTTATTTGCTGGTAAAATCTCATTATTCTATAAATAGCCAATCTTCTCTAAAAAGGTGATGTGGAGGAAACAAGTGGGACATATTTCATGGACATCTAGCTAGTTACAGTAGAAGACCAAAGAGAATGGTGTGCAGTGTTCAAGATAGTATTTGCAGACAGCTCTGATCCAGCCAGGAGACTACTGTAGCTCTTGTCAGATGACATGTTAGTCATTTCGATCATGGGCTAGTTCATTTTTTCAGAAGCAATACCCAATCTCTGTTGCCACTTGGCTGCAGAATTTCATGCAACCGCACAGGAAGTATTGGCAGGCTGATTAAGACCAATGGAGACCTATGCTGACATGATCATGTATATCCTGGGCTACACACCAGTCAGAGAGTTAATGACCCAGTAAGTACCACACAGGAGTGGGACAGAGTGAAGACTGTGATGAAGGTGGCTACAGGTAGAATACATATAATTTGGAGAACACTTCCTACGAGCCACCTTGCAAGGCTCTAGTGAAGTCTGCCATCATTACTGGCCACCTTGTAGAGGACACTTACTGTACCCTTGACCCAAGTGGAAGATGCTGACCATTTTAAGGAATACAAAAATTGCTCTTTGCCAAACCAAGAGGAGGTACTTGGAGCTTTTTTCACTATAGAGGTTCCTAAAAGACTTGCAGAAGGCAAATTAAGGCAACTAGGCTAAATATATGTCTGTCGAGGGCCTGCAGGTTTCCCGTCCCAGAAGGTTTTTCTTGGTCTTTTCTGGGATAATGCTCAGTCTTCAAGAGCTTTGAAACAGGACATCCATCAGTCAAATGGGACATGTCTGGGAGAATCATTCAGCTATCAGTTAAGGCCATCTGCAGTTTGGCTTTTGTTTTGAACCATAAAAACTGCTTGAGTTACAATACCACTGGGAGAAGAATATGATTAATTCAAAGGTTTTGAGTCTTAGGAAGTTATTACTGAATTTGAATGGAATACAGAAAATTAAACATTGAGTAACAGTCTAACCGATACAGGATGCTTATCTTTTTTAACTATGAGTCTACTTTGTTTCTTGTTCACCTAACCTCAGTTGATACCATGCAGCCTGTGCACAAGGCATGATGGCCATGCAGGTCGAGGTAAGGTAGTATTTCTTCTCTTCTAAAATACTGAATGGGTTTTATTTTTATTTAATGTCTTCTCTCTCTTACAAATGTATAGTCAACAATTTCCTTCTACACTGTATCTGACATTGTGTGTTTAGTATGTGCTCATAGGTTTATTCTGCTAGCCTAAAATTATGTTACATATATTGTTATGATTTGTGTGTTTATGATTTTCTGGTTTTATTATTCCAGCATGTCCCAGCTTATTTATTATGCAATTTCCCCGCTTTGAGTATGACAAAAATATTATAATACTGGTATTTATTCCATGTGGTTAAATATACAGTAATTTATATCAGATGCTTACCAAGCCCATGTGTACAATGTAATTATAAATATATAATACATCTTGTAATTTATTAAGCAAATATGTTTTTTCTTTCATGGGCTTGTAGTCAACGAGTTATGTCCTCCTGATGGGCTAAGGCCTCACTCAACTTTACTGCTGCAATCCACTTGCAGCCACTTCTGAAGGTTAATACTCAGCAAAAAGTAGCCAACAGCTTTGCAATGTGGGCACAGAGCAGTGACAGTGACGGAAACATGGATGGGTGACAGTGGAAGCAACTGGCCTTCTGTGGGCTCCTCTGCCTAGTAGCACGGACATGACAAAGATGCAGCAAGGGGCTTCATTCAAAGGCCCTTGGAAGGCAGTCAGGAGCTTTCCATTGCTTCTGATAGGATTTGGATCCAGGCCTAGGGGCAGAAGTTCTCAACCTTTTTTATCAATATATCTTCTACAAGAAAAAAAAAAAACCTAAGCCTTACAAAAAGGTGATATTTTTTAGCCAATTTTCTACGTAGGTTGATTTTTCCAAGTTACGAGTGTGCCCTGAAGATGTATTTTTTCCAAGACAACTTATGACTGTATATACTAAGTGCAGGTGGCAAAGAAAAGGCTGAAAGAGACTAAACCAGATTTGTTACAAGTTAGGAGTATCTTAATAAGAAGTGAGAAGAATCTAAAACACATTTGCAAACAGAGAAAAGAGAAAGAAGAAGGAAAGAAGAAACAAAAACTGCATTTGTTGTCCTATCAAAAAGTTCTCCTTAAAAATGCTAAGTGGTTTTTACGCCCAGTGAACAGGGACGTACTTTTCCAAGTTTTTTATCTTCTGAGACTCTGAAATTGGGAAAAAAGTTGAAATGTCTTGAAATACTTCTCTCTGGAGTAATCTGATCTGCTCTTGCTGTCTATGTGTAGCAGGGTGCCACGGAGCAATCCCATAAGGCTGTGGTTTTACGTCCAGCAAATAATCTCACATTATTTCATTCTCTGGATTAGGAAAAGCTAGTTTACATGGAGGGAGAGAATCTGCTCACAGATGAATAGAAGAAACATATGTTTTGTTCACATTTCTAATTCTAGTGCTGCCATAAATATATCAAGCCTGACAACATTTACATCTGGAAGCACTCATAAAGAAGAAATGGAAAATAAACACTGTCATGGCACATTACTGCCAGGTAGAATACATGAATTTGAGGCTAAGGCCCACAGATGACACACAAAACAACAGTGTCTCTTCTGCACAGCTCTTGATCATGTTCCACCAGGAAAGAGACCTAGCTCCTGACCAACCTGTCCAGGGGAGGATGCTGTGGATGGGGGACTCAGTGCTGCAGTCTGCTTCTGCTCTCACTGCCTTGCATGAGCAACCTGCACATCTCTCGCTGGCTTCCTTGTCCTCTTCTGCAAGTGGGATAATATATGCTGGAGGACCACTTGGCCACTGAAGTGTCTCAGGTGGGAGAATCCAAGTGTCTAGGACCACCACTAAATGAATAACCCATCAAGCACCTGATTCTGCAGGAGGCTTTCTGAGGGGTACCTCTGGGTATGGGCATGCTGACTGCACTCACCGTACTCCCAGAGGACTGGAGAGGAAGAAGGATGAGCAGAAGCCTAAAATGAGGCACTGAACCCCAAAGCCCAGGAAGCCACTGCTCAAACTGGCCACCTCTAGCAGCAAAATCTCCCATTTTCATTCCTCTGAGACCACTGTCTGGGGCCGTGAAGAGCTGGATCTGTATCTTTGCCTCAAATACTGCACCGTAACATTAGGCTTTCCCTAGAAAGCAAGTACTCAGGTCTGAACTCTGAGCTGAGATGGTATGTAAAAGTCCCCTAGGCCTTAACAGAAGCAGAGACTTGCCCAGCCTAGGCTTTGATCTCCTACAGCAATGAGGTGCAGGAGCTCCCACCCTTTCAGCCTGCCCTTACTTACAAGTTGATGGTGCCTGTGGTGAGAGCGGTGACAACCCAGCGCAGGTCCAGGGTTTTGAAGGGGATCAGGACCATGCTCACATTCTCTGCCAGCTCTTTGTAGCTCTCAGGGTAAATGAAGTGGTGAGTGGTCTTGCTCCCAACATCTGATTCATAGCCAGCGGTGGGGGCACGGTTCATTCTGCAGCCCAAAAGTAAGAAGTGAGAAAGTGAAGAAGCAGGAGATTAATTAGGTCGTTACAAACACATATGAATCTTCCCCAAATCCTGCCTGAGGTGGAAGGAAAATGCTCCCATGACTAGGTAGAGTGACTCAGTATGCAGGCTCTTCAGACAGTCTTGACAGGGTGTAGGGGTCCTCAAGAAGCTGAAATGACCATCACCCATGTAGACAAATTAACAGTAAATGAAAGCTCTGCCTTAGTGCAGGATTCCTTGGACTCAATGGGAGTAGATACCAAGCAGGTGTATCTCTGAGCACATTTCTGCATTCCCTTTACAGTTAACAAAGAGCTGGTCAAAAGAGTGATGAGTCCATGAGGACACATCTCCTTTTGCCCTAAAGCTGAAGCCTCCAATAGATGAGAAAGACATTGCCCTGAAGTCCATCAGCTTGACTTCCTGCAGTGCCATTCCCCCTCATCTGCACAGGTGTATCTGGATGTCTAGGGCCAATGTAACAGATCATGTTATGTATGATGAGAAGCAGCAATGGTCCTGCCATAAAAAGCCACACTGCCAAAGCTAGGACCTGCTGTTACACTTAATTTACTCAAATCTTACTTGACAGTTGGTCCTCCAACTTTCGATACATCTGCTTATGGTCACTCCACACACACATGGTGTGCTTTAGGTAACCCTGGGGTTAGTGCATGGAGATCTGCTCAGGGCACACCAGGGCTCAGTCAAAATATGTTGGCCAAACAGGGCTACCTTACGTTGGGTGTATCAGGGAACAGAGTAGGAGTTTCTGAACTCAGGACTGCAGAAATGCCTCTATACTGGGAAGAATGCTTCTATATATCTGGGGACACATCAGCAATTCCTTCCCTGATGCATTAACTCCCCACTGGTAGAGTGCTGCATGTTTCTGTGGTGCAGTGTAATGCAGATTAAGGATCTTCAAAGTGGCCCTGACTAACCTTGCATGAATCCATGGTGCTGTGCAACAGCATGCAGAAACCCCCAAGCTGGCTCTTAGCAGAATGGGATTTTTCTGCAGCCCAGTGAAGTCTTCTGAGGAGACAATAGCTCAGCTCCTGGCAGACATGCAGGGAGTACAAGCAAGGGTATAGCCGACAAGGTGATGAGGAGCATCGTATGTTGCCAGACAACATGCTGCCCTGGTCACTGATAACAGGGGAGGTAAAATCTGTTTATCAAGTCTATGCCAGGCTGTGTTATTGCAGTGCTCCCCTAGGTGAATTCATTTAATTTCTTCTAACTCCCTCAAAGGGAGTTATTAGTGTAGGCAGAATAGCCAGCCAGCCTGTGTGGACTTGTTACTGAGTTAGCCTCTTCCCTGCCAGGAACCCACATCGAACCAGGTAGAAATGCTAGTAAAGCATGACACTTACTATGTTTTATCTTGAGATTAGTCAGTCTAAAGTATAAAATATGGGGCTTTTTTTTTGCACCAGGACAAAGCCAAGGGTGGCATCTTGGTTATCTTACTCACAGTTTCCCCTCAGGTCTATGTACCTTCCCCATCACCCATGGTGGGGCTGCCTGTGCAACATGGCAGAAGGCAGCACTCATACCCAGTCTCAGCAGAAAGGACTGAGCAGCAATTTCCTTGTGTCATGAAAGTAGATAGTTAAACAAATAGAAGAGGGCTGGAATACAGTGTTTGGAAGGCAAGGTGTCCCCTCAGGCTCTCTGGCTCTTCCCTGTGCTTGGCTGTATTGCCAGAGCATGTGCAAGTGAGTATCAGTCATGAGAGATTTTGTTTGTTGGATTACACACAGAGGGGTTACCTTCTCTGCACAGATTTCCACAGTGAATCCTAAAACCTTGTGCCATCCTTTCAGATCTGGCTTGAGATTGCTAAACTATAAATCTGAGACTGGAAGGTTAATTCCAAGTCATATTTCTCCCTTGCCAGGGATGCATGGCTACAGGAAGGGCAAGGCCTCAGAACAGAAACATGCACCTGAGTGTGTTACTCTTTAGTTACTACTCCAAAAAATAGCTTTTGAGTCTAGCAAAGCCTTTTCTGCATGAATCTGAAAACGCAGGCCAGGCAGGATAAGAAAGTCCACACAGGAATGGGGCTGTCTCCATAGCAAGGGAGATGGAGTTAAGCATAAATGCACCTCAGCTGCCTCACATTTGCAACCTGCAGGACTAATATTGAGGGCTCTTCACTTCCCTTCGTGGATATGAAGACCAGGTTGGCTGCCTCTGCCTTTGGGGAGGTCTTTTGGCAGAGGGCAAGGCATGCAACTGAAGGAAGCAATTCCTGAATTACTTATCATTAACATTTAGATGTCATTGGAAGACTCTACAACATGTCCAAGCCACACTGGAAGCCAAGTGACCTAAGGTGTCTTAACAGTTCAAATAGTGTTGATCTTCTGATGACTCACTCTTGACTTCAGTGCACAGCTTCCTACTAAAAGTTATGTTCTTTCTGAGAGTATAATCCCACATGTGCTATTTTCAGTAGTGATCCTTCCTTTTCAGGCCCTCTGGCCTGCCTGTCATTATGCCCCCAAACTGTCCTGAACTGGCAGTTGTGATGTGAAAGCTGTACAATGCACTGGAGATGAACTTAGTCAGCCCAGATATCTGGGCTGTTGTCTGGGTGATTAGCTCTGCTTACCTAGTTCCTGCTTCCATTTCAGTGGGACAAAATAGCCACTGTTCACTGGCTTGAAAGGAAGAGGTGAAGTGAACCTTTACAAAATAGGTGCAGCCAACCAGCTGTCTCCCGTCCATTGAGAATTGACTTTGGCTTTCCCACCCCAGTGTTGCTTAAGAATGAACCAGGGCAAGAAAGTAAAATCTGATACAGTCAATTAAGTGTGGAAAAGATCACTTGTAAGTACTATAGATAATGCGGAATAAGCTACAGTATCAACACCTACTCATGGGGTTTTACCAAACTAAAACATGAGGTCATATCTCCAACACACATAGTTTACATCCCTGGAACTTAGATTTGATGTAAGTACAAGATTTCACTAGATAGCCCATGAAATCTTGTCTCCCAAAATACCAGTGAATCTTAAACAGGAGGGACAACTGGGGTTGAGGTAGTGCCTACTCACCTGAGCACAAAGTCATGAGAGTCAATATCTTGGCCATACTGAGACTGCCGAAGGTTTCCAGAGTTGCCCACAACAGCGCATCGTCTGCATGTATAAGTGCCTCGCTCCTGCAGAGGATCCCCATCCCCGGGAATGATCCCAAACAATTCCTTGAGAGTAGCATTAATATCCTTCGGAGTTTTCTCTCCTTGCAATTTCTGTTAGGGTGAAAAAAATCACTCCAGGTTACCAATAAAGCTTGCTCTTCTGTGAGTAAGACATAGCTTCAAATGTTTTCTCAAAGACCCTTCTTTCATGTACCTGCAGACACTGTCTCCTGCAGTATGTGTTACATGGCTTCAGGTTGGGAGTAGAAGTATGGAAAAAAAATGTAGAAGATCCCTTCCCATTGACTTTTTAAACTTGGTTCTTCTTTTCCTCTCCTTCTGCTTGGATTCCCATACCTCCTCAGTCTTTATCTAGCCATGGTGAAACAGATCATATGTTCTCCTCAAGACTGACCTTCGCAGAATAAATGTTCCTCTGGTTTCTATAAGCCTAATACCACCTTGGGCCAGGTATCTTCTGTTAGGACATGTATAAGATTTCTTTTAACCATCCTAGGAAGGACAGAAGAGTCTCAGGGAATCTGATAAACACTGAAGTGGCCCTTTCACAAATTTTGGCATATGCCTGAAGTGCGAGTGGGAAATCTTACTGTTGCTGTTCTGGATTCCAGAGGAACCAGCTGCTGGTGCAATAGAAAACTACGATGAAGTACAATTAGCCTGAGGGTTGGAGAGGTAAAATCATCTAAATAATTCTCCAGGATGACAAAACCACCCGGACCTTGGTCATTGTATCTGTTGCCATGGAGGAAAACTCTTTTATAGCAGCTCTGTGGTGCATGGTGGAAACAATGGCTGGACTGGGAAGGTATAGGCAAGGTGCAGGGCAGGTGATGGTCAGACACTCCCTTTCTGGGGTTCTGCTCTTTGAGGGCTACTTGCTCACAAAAAACATTGCCCACCCTCGTGGTGCTACTTGCTTGCTTGCAAGCAAGCTCACAAAGGGAAAATGGCTCCTAACACAAAATCTGCCACCAGGCTCTTCCCTCACTCTGTCAGCCCAGGGCAAGGAGAGACAGGGAGGGAGAGAGGAGAAACACCTTTTCCCACGACTCCCAGCAATGTCCTAGGGTAATTTGGCTTTAGTTTCCAATTCGTTTCCCTCGACTGCACCAGGAATTGTTAATTTGTCCTGCTAGCTCGCTCTCTCACACACAAACACAAACAGATGTATTACAGTAATTTTGTTTAAATTCCTTGCTGTCTCTTTGCAGAACTATGTAAAGGAACCTTATTTGCACTGAATTGAACAACAGGTCTGTGGAGCTCAGAGCTACAAGACAGCACTGGGGCCAAGAACTTGAAACAAAGAAGACAAATGTTGCATACATGGACTTAATCTTCCTGCTAATCCTTGCTAGTTTATATACTCATGTGTACACTGTATAAGGTGATTAGGATGCAAGGTAATTAGGATGCCCAGACAAGCACTGTCATTATTACCACATATGTCACCATTCACTAGATGGCTCAATTATTTAAGTGAAAAAGGTTATCATAGAATCATTCTGGCTGGAAGAGACCTTTAAGATCATCAAGTCCAACTGTTAACCCAGCACTGACACGTCACCACTAAACCATGTCACTAAGCATCACATTTACATGTCTTTTATAAATACCTCCAGGGATGGTGACTTAACCACTTACCTGGAGAGCCTGTTCCAGTGCTTGACAACCCTTTGGGTAAAGAATTTTTTCCTAATACCCAATCTAAACTTCCCCTGGCACAACCTAAGGCTGTTTCCTCTCCTCCTATCACTTGTACTTGGGAGAAGAGACTGACCCCCACCTTGCTCCAACACCCTTTCAGGTAGTTGTAGAGAGTGAGAAGGTCTCCCCTGAGCCTCCTTTTCTCCAGATTAAACAACCCCAGTTCCATCAGACACTCCACATAAGACCTGTGGACTAGATCCTTCACCAACTTCATTGGCCTTCGTTGGACACGCTGCAGCTCCTCAATGTCCTTCTTGTAGTAAGGGGCCCAAAACTGAACCCAGTAGTCGGGTTGAGGTGAGGCCTCACCAGTGCTGAGTACAGGGGGACAATCCCTGCCCTAGTCCTGCTGGACACCCTTGTGCTGATAACAAGCCAGGATGCTGTTGGCCTTCTTGGCCACCTGGGTACACTGCTGGCTCATATTCACACAGCTATCAACCAACACCCCCAGGTCCTTTTTCCACTGAGCACCTTTCCAGTGGCTCTTGCCCATGCCTGTAACATTGCATGGGGTTGTTGTGACCCAAGAGCAGGACCCAGCACTTGGCCTTGTTGAACCTCACACCACTAGACTCGGCCCATCGACCCAGCCTGTCCAGAACCCTTTGTAGAGCCTCTCTGCCTTCTCCTAAATTTGTGTGTGATGCTACAAACACATGTTCACATATTTAAATTCTTGTGTATTCTTTATGAATCCAATCTAAGCTGGTTTTACTCTGGATATATGAAAACCACTCTAATGTAAGAATGCCTGCAGCCTTCAAAATAAATGGGGACTTCACAGATGTCTTATAGTGGAGTACCAGGTGTATAATGTAGAAAAATCCAACCTTTTTTTTAAAAAGGAACTTATTTAGAGTTACGTGAACACATATGTGCATACAGACGTGGATACTCCCTCTCTGTAAAGATGAGCTGATTTTAACTGTCTGTAAGAAATGAAAGGTAAAACCACCAAACATATACCAAAGCATTTTTAAGAACATAGTTATTCTGGGGAAAAAAACCTAAACAAACCAAAAACCTATTTTTGAACTGATCTTTTCCTGAGAAAATCCAGATGAGGAAGGTACTTTTCAGAATATTCTAAGTATCCAAGCCCCCTTCTAAGTTAAATTGCCTTTTCAGCCAGAAGGATAGCAGCAGGAAATGAAAGGACCTGGAGTACTGACTTCTGTTTGATGCATTAAAATGCATCAAAACATTATAATGGGGAGGCACCTCCATTTACACAGGAGAGGGATCTGCCTTTTCTTTTTGTTGGTCTAGGGAAACTCTATTGCAACCAAGCTAAAACATGGGCACCAACAGCAGCCTGAAAGCAGGACATCATCATCCTATGATCCCTCGGCTATACACATCATCCACAGCAGAGATTATTACCTATGTTAGAGATTCTCTCAATGACCTCAAAGGGAATGATGACCTTATGGCACTGTGTGCTGAAATCCATACAATAAGATATCTGTCCTTAACTCATTAAAAGTGCTCTGTTTTCCTTTCCTCTGTGATTATCTGATTGGACTATGCTTTTCAGGCCTTATCTTCAATCAGCACTGGTTAGTCTTTGACATTTCAGCAAAACAGAGCAGAGTAGGCAATGAAGCTGGTTAACTTCAAGGAAGATACAGCTTTTACAAGTCCAGACTTCATGTACAGCCAGTTTCTTATCGCACAATGTTTACTTGACTTCTTGAAAAAGACCATTTTAATAGCATTACAATTACAAGCCAGTTATAGTTCACTTTCCCACACCAAATTTTTGTTCTTTATTTTGAGTAATGTTGTCTTTTTTTTTTTTTTTAAGTTAGCTCCCACCAGTCTGGCCTTTCCCATAAATCATAAAAGCACTGGGTGAAAGTCTGTCCATGCTGTGCAAGGCAGAGCTGTAGCAGTGCCATGTAGCTATGCTGGGACAGTCTCCCTCCCACTCTCCTTCCTCCATCCCAAGATGAGTGCCAGGGAGATATATAGGGATATAGCTGCTAGAAGTGGGCTTACATACACTGAAATACCTGTCCCTTGTGTCCTGAGTGAAGTGGCTGCTTTTCTCAGAACTCTGTGCAAGCAGCAGCCGTGTCTAAAGTTACAGTTTAACCTCCTGCCCAAGTCCAAAAAGCGTCTTAACCTACCTTGTGTCCACATACAAAATATTAGATCACCTTGTGTCCTGAGTGAAGTGGCTGCTTTTCTCAGAACTCTGTGCAAGCAGCAGCCGTGTCTAAAGGTGCAGTTTAACCTCTTGCCCAAGTCCAAAAAGCATCTTAAACCACCTTGTGTCCACATGTAAAATATCATTAGATCACTCCAGCTCCCCTCCATAACATACTTCCCCGGCACTTGAGAGTCAACTCTTCACCTTCAATTGTGAAAAAATACTTAAATTTTTGTTAAAATATTTAAATATTAATTAATGAAATAATAATAACCTTTAAAAATTGTTTAAAATATTTAACAAATTATTTGGAGTCCAGATTGAGAAGTTTCCTAATCATTTGCACAGTGAAGACAAACTACCCTGTCCTCCCAGCCTTAGAAACTCCCCATTTCACATACAGAAGCTTACTAGCTGATTTCGCATTTTCTCATTTAAAAAAGCAACAAAAAAGAATCCTTAAAGTTTATGCACCTCCTTTCTTTACCCTTGAATGGCTTTCCATGGAAGAACCTGTTGCTCCTTCTCTCATCATGTGTGCGCACCTCCTTGAAGGATGACAAGGGACTTAGCTGCTTTTATAACTTTCTTGGAAGGCTTCCCCAGACTCTCATCATATTGCCAGTGATTGCCAAGAAGCAATACCCTAAACTCAGCTAAGGGGATGCAAAGGGAGGGTGTGAATTCAGCCAAGGCTGCTCAGAGCTAATAGCTTGGAGTGGTGAGGGCACAGCTACGTCACAAGAGCCTCAAAGGAAAGCTCTTCTGGTGCCTGTGCATACTGCATCCCCAGACAAGTTTGGCAGCATATTAAATACACCTTCAAAATCCCAACTTAACAGTAGGTAGAAATTGTCCTGCTTAACCTCAATCATTGGTGGGATATGGATGCAGATGGAGCATGGATTGAGACACCACCCTCATGGTGGAGAGGCAGGTATAGCTGTGGGTCTGGCCAGGGCAGCCCTGCAAGCACACAGCCAGGCAGCCTGGGGAAGCTGGTGTAGCAATACTGGGTTTTGTGGCTTTTTACATTTTTTTTTTAACTGTTTTTAAAGATAAAGAGGGAACGAAGCCCCATGAGAATGCCTTTTGCACAGCTATTAATTGCCTCGCTGCAGCAGTTTGGAGGCATTAATACTTATGCAGCGCTTCCCAGCTATAAGACATTGTACGAAGATTAATCCTAGCAATAGCTTGGTGGGGCAAATTCAGGTAATCTCCATTTTGCAGACTGAAGGAGAGGTTAAAAGGAAACCATAAATTTAAAAAATGCCTCCTTGGTCTGGAAAATATGGCACTGTTATTGTTATATTTAATGTCCTGCAATTACTATGCATCAAAGAGATTAAGGGGAAGAATATAGGGGCTTTCAAGAGTTCAGGCTTTGTTTAATGATTTGTGTCTGTCATTCTCAAATATGAATGTAATGTGCATATATTATGTAAATAACACACAATAATATGCGTATGCCAAATTGTATGATTTCTGACTTCCATGGCTGGTACGGGTCACCTCCACACTACTCTACGGAGCAAAGGCGCTGCCTCTGCCAGCTCTGTGTGCCCTCGTTCTGGCTGCAGGATGCTTGCAGCTCAGCAGGGCACACTGTAGTTCTTAGGAGGAACCACGAGCTTGGAGCACCTTCAGATCCATTTGTCCTTGTTGTAGGAGACCCTGGAGCTGCAACCCAGCTGGACGTATGCGGAGACTGCCAGAGAGGATAAGAGGTAGCCCAGGGTCAGGTTACCCCAGTATGTCCAAGGCTGGTCTAAATGTCATGCTTGCACCCAAGCAGCACAACACCAGGTGGGACTGGGCATGTAGCAAGCGCTGGGACTAGAGCCTGGGACCCAGGATGGATTTGATACCACCTTCTACTGTAAACACACTACCTTCAGAGTGCTGAGCCCTTTCTATTGCTTTCAAAGCATCACAGACAGTGTCCTAGTTTTAATGAAGACTTCTGGTGATCAAAGTATTTGGGCAAGTTTTCTACAAAGAGCATTCAAAATGCATGACTCAGGTGCCAAGTAGCTCTGCTGCTGTCTTAAAAATAAGTGCAGCTTCCATGACTTCCTCAGCGCATGTGTTGAGGATGCCCTTTTGTTTGCCGTCTGGCTAGCAAATCTGTAAGCCAGATATTACATTTTTTCCTACAAACATAATGACTAAAAGCTAACATTTTCTTTTAGATACATTAATCACATGGTCCCAAGACCTGAGCTTTCTTCAAAAAAAAAGCAAACCCCTCAAATATCATAAGGCTCGAGATAAAAATTGTTATAACATGGTAGTTTATGAACAATGTGCTACAGATAAGATAGCCAGGGAACTCTGAGCCTGATTTTACTTATCACAGCTTTAATCCAACAACCTCAACAGGGTTATTTTGGATTTAGAACAGCAGGTTCTGATCTCATGTTTTTAATACTTTCTGACCACCAAAAACAATGTCAAAAACCCCTGAGAATGAAATAACAAAACTATAAATAAATGCTATGCTGAGTTACAGCATATAATTCTTGCCCTCTTTTCTTATGTACAGGTTACTAAATTAAGTGGAAATGTCCACAGCATTTGTGTCATGGAACAACAATGAAAAGCTTGCAGGTGAACCAGCTCAGGGAGGTGAGAAAGAAAATATAAATAGAAAGGAATGTATCACGTAACATAAGGTGCCAGCTTCCAAAACACTGAGCCTCTCATAATTCCTGAGGGTAAAATGAGGGAAGGCAGGACTCCAATTCACCTTTAAGTCACAAAAGCAGAGAGCAGCTGCAGGGCCATACCCAGGTGGAGAATTCGGGCCATTATTTGTTACCCAGCTAAAGTAAGCAGGGGAGAGTTTATCAGCTGGGGAGATTTAAGCAAATGAAAAGCAAGCAACAACCCCGACAACAGCCCCCTTGTTTCCATGAATGCAGAAACAGCCAGGTACATTTTCAGGTGCCTTCTCCAGAAGCAGCCCTGCCCCATGCAGCATGATGAGCCGTGGCAGGGATGGTGGCACTGACCTTCTTTTCTCTGCCCCTTCCCACTCACATGGGTGGTATTAGTGACTCCAGTATGGACAACACAATTTTATTCACAACAGCCAGGAATATTTCCTTCCAAAACGCTACATCCTACCAAGCTGGAAGAGCTTAAACCGTACATCCTCCAAATAGACCATGAACCAGCCTGGCAGCCATGTGAAGAGCTGTAAGCAAGGGAAACCAGCCTGTCCTTTGGCCCCAAGTGTCACTTTATCTCAAATAGCGGTCATTAGGCTCTGAAATCAGTCCTTGCTTTTCTGGAAGTAGAGGGATACTTAATGCTACAGGACTATTTGGACAAATAATCTTTATTCACATACACAGCAACAAGGTTAATGAGAAGGGACGGCAGACTGAGCTTGGTAGACAGCTTTCCAGCAAGGTCTCTGTCTGTGTTTAGTTCAAACACATCACATGGGTCTCCTTGTGACAGGAAACTCACAGCCTTATAATAAATAGCTCCAGTTCAGTGACTGTTGTCTCAGTTACAGCATAGCAGAACCACCACGCTATCTGAAGTCAGTTGCTGAGAGTGAACACAGTCATTTCTCCCCTGAAATGAAGTTTAAGCAATCTCAGGTCTCCTCATACCTCATATTTTAAGTACAAATATAGTAAAAAGTCACATATTACTGAGTTGGCAAAGCAAGCGAGCGTAAAATGTGGCCACGAGCAATGTTTTCTTTAAGACTGGCTGAAATCTCAGAATCACTTTGAAGACGAGCCTAAAAATGAACAGAGAAAAGGGAGTGGAGACAGGATGCACCTGCAAATTACTTAGTGTAGAAATGACACTTACTCTCTTGGAAAGGCCAAAGCAACATGTATATAGGAAAGAGGTTGCAAAGAGGCTGACTGAGGCCACATCATGCCTGGGTTTACTCCTTTCAGAGGAGTCAGGGCACCTTCTCCATCTACCACAGATCAGGGCAAGTCTTTCCAGTTAGTAACTGACTTCCAATACATGATGCAGTTTTGGGGGACACCAAAATATTGCACACATTCTGGTTGAAGGTAACTTCTGGCTGAAAAAAAAAAATGATTGAAAAAGTACAGAAATCTTAGAAGATTTATTTTTACCATCTAAGAAAAACTTGCTTTGATTTTGTGTTCTGAAGTGGTGTATTCCTTTTGAACTTGACCTGAATTCAAAAAAAGAAAGAATAAACCCACTAAAAATAGGGTTAGACAGCCCTGAAAATTAACGGACAAGTTTTATTTTGGCTGGGAGAGGAAGAAAAAGAAGACTTTTGACTGTCCTGAAAGTCATTAGTTTTTAATTTAGCTGAAAAAGAAACAGCCCTCCCCCCCAAAATATCTGTTTCAGGTTGAGCTGAAGTGAGATATTAGCGCTGTTTTTTTTTTTTTCAGTTTCACTACAAGAAGGAGAATCAGAAATTCAGACTTCTGTACTAGGAGTCTCAAGCTTTTTCTTCCTTTTTTTTTTTAAAGAGAGAACGCATTCAAATCTCATGTTTAAATCAAAATGGGGTCTGAGTGCAGAACACAGCGTGGCTTTGCTCAGAGATGATGTCCACAGAGTCCCCTTAGCAGAGGCACCTTGCCCACCTAGCCATGTCTCCCAGGACTTCTCCTCGGCCCAGGTGCTGCAGGATCACAGCCACCACACTGATGCCAGGAGTTAGGATTGATCATCCCACCCTTTCCCTGAAACCTCTTTGAGGTGTGGAGTGCTCCCACACTGTATTCAAAGGCAATCAGAAGGCACTTGACAAGCAGCCTCAACACTCATGATGTCCATGAACAACCTCAGCTTCTCATCTACTGAGCTCGATTTGGGGTATCCCCCCTCCTCCAAAAACTGCCAGTTGCTAGATAAGCTCAGCTCCCTGGTGAAACCCCATCCCAGGGCAAAGGGAACTAGGACCTGAACTTGCCATCTTCCCTTTTCATGCCTCCAGCAAACCCCAACTAAGAAATGTGGAGACCAGAAGGAAATCTTTGGAGGCTGCAATTGAAAACACAAGTCATTGGAAATCTGAGTCATACCCCAGGGGCAGGTGAAAGGATGCAACACCTGGAATATGTGAGACTCACAGCAAAAAGCAGGCTTTCATCATAAAACCAGGACATCATTTATGCAACAGTTAAAGACATTGGAGTTCAGCGACATCTCTTTTTTGCCAGTAAATGCAACAGCCAGTGGAATGAGAAGTGACAAACCAGATACAGCCTCATTCCCACAGCAGTTGACAACTCTTCCAAACCAAAATGCCTCCACTGCAGAAGTGGGTGCCTGCTGGAGGGGTCCCAAATTCAGCATCAAGGGTTGTGCTCACCACAGGACACCAGGCTGCAGGCTGTTGTGGGTCCAAAGAAAGGCATGCGGAGACTGATTTTTCTGAAAAGGGTGAAAGCACGTCATAATGAAACTGCGATTTGACTGGAGTCACTGCAGACAGAACCTGCACTTTAGCAGCTTGGCAACGCAGGCCACGGGCAATTCATTTAATCAATGTCTTGTCAAGAGAACATAAAAGGAGCTTTAATCAGCCAAATATCAGGATACGCCTTCTTCCCTTCTGTGCTTTTTGAACAAGTTACTCAATAGCTTTCATGATGCTTGGATGGGGCTCATTGGACCACCCTGCCCAAGGATACACAGGGACTGCTCCTTCCCAGTGACCTGCAGATGCTGGTGCACTTTACAGACCCTTTTTACATCATTGGCCACAATAGAGACTGTTCCCATACCTATGGAATTAATACTTTTCCATTTAAGCCAGCTAATTATTTACAAGTCTTACAGCAGGGAGAGCCCCAGAGGAATTACACGCTTCACACGTCTGCTTTGCTACCTCAATGGACAGCAAAAGCCCTTTTGACCAGCTGAAGCAAAACAAGGTGGCTTATGAAACCTAGTCTGTCAAAGAAAAGGGAGAAAAAGGCAACATCGACATTTGCAAAGTCTGGATATACCACCTAACTCTGCCAGGGACTTTTCTTGCTCAGAGCAAGGGAATGAGTGCTCCGAGTGCCTGTGAGCAACATGAATACCCACCTTCTTCCACCTTTGCCTGCCTTGTCAGCTTAGACAGCAAATGATTTTGGCAGGAACCCTCTCCTGCTATCTGCTCAGCATTGCTCAAAGCCTGACACCAAAACCATCGCACAAACTCCAGGCCGCATCCACACCTCCCACTTACCAGCCACCACCTGTAGCTGTCTTCTGGGATCAAGGCATTTTGTGAGGTCAGGAAAGGTTGCATAGTTGAATTAAATCTCTGATCAAACCAGAGGGAATGTCCCAGCTCTGAAATGCATGTGCGACAGCTGCATGGTCTCCTGGGGTACTTGAAGAGTTTTTGGACTTGCTCTGAAAACTGCATGATGACATGTCTCAGATCCCATGTGGTCGTGGTCACCTGATGTGTGTAGTTCAGCAGAAACGATGTTACCGTGATCAGCAAAAAGGCAAAAGTAAACACTTTCACGTTCCTCCTCCTTACAACAACCATCTTTCCCGCTTGGGTTCTGCTGTTGCCACTGACCGAGTACAATGTAGCATCCAATGTAAGGCAAAAAGGAAAGGGTGCTACAGGCACCTGCCAGTTACCACCCCTGGGTTTAGGCTGAACATACCGACTCCACTGCCTCCACCCATAAGGGATGAAGCTTTGTTTCCTCCAGATGGGCTTAAAAAAGGCAAAGCTGGGTATTTCCTTTCACCTTCTCACAGTGTTTCCAAGTCTCTTCCACCTCTTCGTGACCTGCTGCTAACCTCTCCAGATAAGGGTTCCACAAAGATGGACCCTTGTTTTCCCACGTAGCAGAAGATTCAAAGGGGAGAAATATCAGCATTAAAATTTAGGTATTCTGTGTGGGAGCAAATCATAAATAAAAGCAAGCAAATTGTAGAAAGCAAAGGTTTGTTGTTGTTTTGGTTTTTTTTCTTCGAAGGTAGTTCGCGATGGATCAGATCATCCAGGGATGTACATTCCAGCAGAGAGACATGCTTTGACGTCCAAACACAGCCTGGAGAAACACACACACAAAAAGAAAGAAAAATTATTGTCAGAAAGTTTTTTGTATTCCTCCCAACCTAATTTCTCTCCTTTTCTCTACCCACCCCAAAACTTCTGATCAGCTCAGAGCCCTTGACACACCACCACCGGCTGCAATTTCTGCTGCAGTATTTGCACATCTAGAAGTTTCAGGGTGAAATTTCCCAAAGGCCAGACCATCGACCTGAGGACACTGAGTTCCTTTGTACTGAATCAGCCCCGGTGCTCTGGTCTTATTTGAATTATAGTTTGTAACCATTTGAATGGCAATGACTCACCTCCTTCCCTTAGGCTGCCCTTGCTAGCCACAAGACGAACAGCAAAGTGTTCATAACTCAAAGCAGTTGAAGTAAAAGCACTCAGCAAAGGAAGGAGGAGCAAGCAGGACAGGGAGGAAGAGGAATCGTTTCCTTTCTCTTCCTCCCCTCAACTGGCTTAATTTCTTAAGGACTGGGGCTGGACTTGTGATTCAGAGAAAGCCAAGCAAGAACAGATCACACATCCTGGGACAGACGGGGTATATCGAAGTACAAATGGCCTTTGTTTTGTGCAGATTATTGCTATTTTTCCTGCCAAGAAAGGGTTGGTGAGGGCAGGCTGGGGGGATCTCAGCAAGTTCCCTCCAGACCCTGAGGCAGTCAGAGAGGCAGGGAGCTGCTTCGCCTTGGCGAGTCCAGGGATGCAGAGGGACCTGGAGAGCAGGGATGCAGAGGGACCTAGAGCTGCTCTCTGTTCCCCTCCTGGTGTCCCCTGCCTGGCAGCAGTGAGGGAAGCGATTTTTTAAAAGTAAAAAAAATGGATCGTCCCTTCCTCACATGATGCCATTGTTTTGTGGGAAGTAAAACATGTCGTGGTTTTTAAAACTTCGGATGTTTGCAAAAAGCCCCAGAAGAGCCACTGCTTAAATAACAGTCTTTTGATTAAAAAAAAAAAAGTATATAAAAAAACAGAGAAACAGCTGTGTCAGAATATGTTCAATTAATGGACAAGCAAAAGCTCAGCAAGAGAAGTCTCATTCACTGCTCACTCGGGCCAGCAGACAAAGAGGAAAACCACAACTGTTACCGTTAAAAAGACCAACATTCTAACCCATTCTGTGTGCCACACCAATGCAGGATCCCCCTCATTTCATCACCCAAATCCGATGCTTATCCAGGCATGGGGGAAGTGCATGTGGTGGCCACAGTTCTGGGCTGGGCCAGTGCCTCCAGCTGTGCTTCTGGCTTTTCTCCTGGAGACGCATGAGGAGCTGCCCAAGGCCAAGCTGCTTTTCCAAGGAGTTCGACATGGTATCTTGGAGACAGCACAGGCCTGGTATTTAGAGGTGGTGTGTAAATATTTACCGATTCCCGCAAAGCCAAATCCGAAGGCAGGAGACTCAGATCATGGTCTTAAGCCTTAGCTTTGCTTCAGGTTTCTCATCTGCAGCACGTGATGGGTAGTATGTGCCGTCCAATTAGCTGCTGTTTGCCAAATGCCTCGAGATTTATTTTAAGTCTGGCCCCTACAAATGCATTTACAGGAGCTCAAGGGCTGACAAGTGGGTCAGGCTGGATAACAAAAGGCTTTATTAACCCTGGCTACTCAGGCTCCCCTGCACCAGTAAATCAAACAACACCAGGGAACAATTGAAGGCTTTAACTTTCTAGAGGGAAGTTTTGGAGCTAATCAGAAATCTTCCAACCTATTCCTGGGCAGAATTTGGGATTTGGAGCCCAAAGGGCAGTGGGGATGCTGCTGCTGTGCCTTGGAGAGATAGAAAAAGAGCTTAAGAGCGTGGCCCCCATCACGGCCCCATCCATGCCAGCTGGCCTCTGTGCCGGAGAGCTGCCTCAGCTTTACTAGCCTGGATGTAGTTGTTAGTCTAAACAAAAACACAGCCTCTAAACCCACCAAAAATACACCAAATGCCAGAAGCAGATTCATTCTCATTTATGGAGCGGATAACTCAAAAGCTGCAATGCTGGCGGGTTAAACTCCTACTGCTGCTAAGGCTGGGACAGTTCAGTGTTTGTAAACATAGCTCTTGCTCTTTCATTATTTTTTTAAGTGGAGGAGGAAGGGGGATTATCCAGCCTTTCTTGGAAAAGCCTATAAAATTGAGTATTGTTCACAAAAGAAACAGTTCTGGCCTCCAAAACAAACACCCATTTCACCAG
The DNA here is from genome assembly GCA_013400335.1 of Eurystomus gularis. Classification (NCBI taxonomy): domain Eukaryota; kingdom Metazoa; phylum Chordata; class Aves; order Coraciiformes; family Coraciidae; genus Eurystomus; species Eurystomus gularis. The sequence continues at coordinate 464,702 of VZZY01003828.1, forward strand.
ATTTCTTTTTTGTTTTTTGTAACTGAGCTAAGGTTAAACTTATATTTAGAATTTGAAAAAAACACCAACCAGCCACCAAACCAATGTTTATACAGTGGACTGCAGTGTCTCCAAACTCCTAATCACCCTGTCTTTTATAGCACGTGATGGGAAGGTGAGGAACCAGAACTCCCAAGGCCCTTTTCCAGTGTGGAAATAAACACCGGATACCCTATTTTAATTCTTGCTAATTGTTTTCTATGAATGCTCATGTTTCCTATGTATACTCATGAGATATATATATATATAAAAACTGAAAGAAAGGCTCTGGGGACTATAAATATGACTTAGAGCCCAAGGCGAAGGAAGGCTGAAACGAATGGAAAATGCTTTCATTAAGTTCACTGTGACTTGGACTGGGATCATTTTTTACCTTTCTTAAAACACACATTAGATACCCCTCAGACATCAGTACTTTCACTCTTCCCTGTATCTTGTGCAGCATCTCAGACCATCCCTGTGTCTCCTTCTGCTCACATAGATTCATAAAACCTCTCAAAAGGGTTTCCATAGGATTCACCAAAGTGCCAGGAAAGGGGTGGGTGGGGGTGATGCTGAAGCAGCAGCTGCTGTGGGAAAACAGGCAGGGCTGCCAATCCCAGCTGCTGGGAATGCTTTACCTCCTGATAGTTAATTTAAGCCATTACAAGTAAGTAGTGTGATACCAGCCATGGTCCTTATCAGCATACCTCGGTGTGACCTTGGCATTAGTACATCTGTGAACAGGCTTATTTTGGCTTCAGACCCAGAAATGCTTTCTGGGGACATCAGGTACGGAGATTTAAATTATGTGTCCAGCTCCAGTCCTCTGGGAGTTAAATAGAGTTTAAGTCCAGCGTGCGTGTGGCCATGCCTGTGGGCAGCTATCCCAGCTCAGCTCATACTAGCAGCAGGTTAAGCTACCTTAAGTGATTGGGTGCTTAAGGTCTTATTTGTGGACTGGATTTCTTCTGTTACCTTCCCACCTCCTCCTCCTTCCTACATATACCTTGTCCCCATGTAAGACACCCCTGCACACCCCGGGATAACTTATTTATGCTGCCAACATCCCACTGACATGCAGTGCAGGGAAAACGTGAAATGTGTCCCAGGCAAGAGCAGAGAGGGGTAGGTTCAGAAGAAGGGGCAGGTTCCCAAGCTCTGGCCTGAGCGTAGGAGTAGGTCCAGTGGGATTAAAATGGTCATAAAGGAGAGCAGAGCTTAATCTTCTGTCTATGTTTTACATTATAAAATATACCAGGATTAATTTGTTGCAATTGTTTGTCTTCGTTGTCTTCTCGTATTTTAGAAAGGCGGAGCAGAAAGAGCTTTTTTTTTCCTCTTATTTTTTTTCCCCTAGGGTAGATCTTTTTTTGCATTGTAAACTCAGAATCTGAAGAATGTCGCTGGTCTCTTGCCAATTTTTTTTTACAACTCCACCTACAAATACAAGGTATTCTCACTGTACTTGTTAGGTTATGTGATAAAAGCTCATCTGCACACACGCACACCTTTGTGTCTCTGCACAAAGACAATGGCAGGAGGGGTAGCCCAAATAATACCCTGCTCCAAAGGCTCCCAGGCCCATCCCAGGAGCCATTAGCCCATCAAAGTCCAGTCTGCACCTGTCCGAAGGAGCACAAGGGCACAAAGGCAGGTGGGAACCTGAAATAAGGACTCAGAAGAATGAACACCCTGTCTGGGTCCCTCCCAGGGCTGGCCCAGGACAGCTTCAGCTTCAGGCATGAAACTCACCCAGATGAGTCAACAACAGAGCACCTTTGGGTTGCTGCCTGGGGGCATGGGACACGTTATTGAGGAAAAGAGCATTTGGGGATTGCACAAGGTCTATGTGGTCAGCCACACAATATTAGCAGAATGCTTCATTTCTTACTTTTTTTTTAAAGATGGGTGTTAAACAAAAAGTGTGTAGAAAATAATGATTAAAAAAATACTGAGAAAAAAATCACTGCACTTCTTTTTATCGCCCCAAGTTGTAAATGTCCCATGACACTAAAGTAGCGTTTGACCCCTTTTTGATGCCTACTTTTCTAGCAAAGAAGTACTTTGTACCAGCATCACTTTGAGAGAGGTATTTGTTAGCTCACATTAGATGCTGATGCTTCAGGATCCAGCTTTTGCCTTCTTGTCCATAACTCACATTAAAACCCTGGTGTGAAATGCACTTCTCTAGCTTGAAGTTGCCAGCACTTTCCAGATGCAGCATGTCGGGTAGAACAGCACAAAGGCAACAGGGAACAGCATCTCTACAGAGATACTTCCAGCTTTCCATTCATTATTTCAAAAAACCCGAAGTCCTTTAGACTCAAACCCCACATACCCACCTGCCTCGATGGAAGCTAGGGAAGGACAACGCGACCTGTTGCACCTCTCTCATGACTGATGGTGGCCATCATACAATCCCTCTATGACCCACAGTATTTTACAGCTGGAAACTGAATATTAAAGGAGTAAAGATTTGCTGCAATTCAACTTCAAGAGACTGTGCTGAGAAAGGTCTTGGCGGCAGAACTGCAAGTGCCCACTTTCAGAAGAACAGCTCAGATCCCCACACTGTGAAACCTCCAAAGATGAATTAGTTTCCCAGCTAAGCCACTGACAGCTATATTGTTATAGAGCCTTTTGGCAACACGAACAGTAAGTCCTCAAGCATCCTTCCTGCTGTTTTGGAACCTTCTTCCCATCTGCACTCCTTGTAACTACTTGAGCAACGCCTGGTCTCAAAGCCCTGGCCTTGGGGAGGATGGAAGCTTAAATTTTGCTTTACTGCACACACAAAGGCCCAGAGAAGTCTTGGAAGATGTTATCACTGGGCAGCAAAAAGCCTGTCCCTGGAAAAATACACATAAATTTCCACCCCAGGTCTGTACTTTGACCTGGAGAGGAACAACGGTGGGGACTGTTTCACTCCAAACCACAGGCTTGTCTGCCCTGCCCTGGCTCATCGCTGGCTGCTTCCCACTGCCCAGAGCTGGCTGACATTTAGAAAGAAACACTTCATTGGTCTGACACCTTGCCAGAGACCTCTGAGCATGAGGCTTTTGCTATGTGAGAACGATTGTGCAATTATGGGACAGCCTGGCAGCCCGTCAGAACTAAACACAGGGCAGAAACGTGAATCTCCCTTAACCAGATGACGCTAGGAGCTCGTGCAAGACTTCTGGTCATCTTCCTGCGATCAGCCTCACCAAGCATTGAAGGCCACATAAGGGCGGAAGACACGAGGGGGTGCTGCTTGTGTCCCAGCACAGCTTCTGTGACTTCGGCCTGTTCATTCTGTGACTTCCCTGACTTCCCATGTGCTGCTGGCTGCATGGCACCGGCAGGCAAAGATGAGCCTCATGCTTCTCAGACACAAAAAGCCACCACAGGATGCTTTTCCCTTCTCTATGCTTAACATAATTAAAATCACACTGTGTTTTGTTTCTGAGAGCTAACTGGCTCCTCTCTCCTGTCCACTGTCACATCATGCGTAGGGATGACATAGGTGCTACTGTCCCATGTGCCCACAGCCACAGAAAAGCAGCTCCATGTCTCATCTGCCATTTAATGAGGAATAAAATGATCTGTAATTCTTCTGCCCCATCCCTGACCATGCTGCAGGGCATAAATCTGTTTGACTGCCACTGTCAAATGGGGTTGCAGCACCAAAGTTGGGCAAGCTTGTTGGCACATTGCTCTTAGATTTATTAAACTGCTCACCCCAAGCAACTCCAACTAATCATATCAACACTGCCTAGAAAACAAAACCATTCAGGAACATTTAAGCCATGAGGAAAAAGTATGGTTTAGACAAATTAGAAAGCGACAACTCCTCCATGCTGCTTGAATTTGGAGCCAGCTATTGGGCAGTGTTTCATGCATGAGAGTGAACAGAAGAGAAACTGGAGATGGTTTATGGAGCATAACTGCATGGAATTTTAGGTGCCAGTGATCTGAAAAAAAATATCATTACCTACTTGTGTAGGTATCAGTGAGCAGGTCTGCTGGCAGGCTCCAGCTGGCTAGGTAGATAGGAGATCTCCCTGATACCCTAACACAGCCTGCCCTGCCTACGTGCAGAACAGGTCTGTGAAGTGAGGGTAAGCAAACAGCTTTTTGTGCAAGATGTGTATAAGATTAACAGAAACTTGGGTGGGGAATTTGCATTCTGTTGCCTCAAAATGAATCTTTATCTTGGCATGCTTTACCAGACATGTTGCTGAGTGATCTTGAAATTAAAACTCCCTTGCAATGCTTGAAGAAAGGGATGGAGGCTCTGGCTCAGAAAGGGTCACAAGCCTGCCCCTACCCTTGGATGCTGAGAGCTGCCATCCCTGCCTCCTCCCAGTGGGGTGAAGACATTTTGTCCTCCACCACCTCCTCTTCCCTCACATACCAAGAGTCAGTTCCTGCAATCCGTGTTTGGAGAAATCACAGTGTTAATATTGAGGATTAATTGTGTTGTCCTCCATCGGCTACAGTTCCTACTCATGTCTTCAGGCCAAGATGGTCTGGCTCCAAAATCTCTGCCCTTGCCTGTTCACCATGTCTATGGCAGAAGCCATAGGAGCTGAGCATGGAGAAGTGTGGATGCTCCAACCACCTCTCCTGTGGGGCTACAGGATAACTTTACTGCACTCCTGGGGAGACAGTGCAGCCAGAAGTTGGTCTGAAACAAACTATGCTCCGACCAATGAAGCTTGCATCATACTCTAAATGAAGAACTGCCTAGGAAAAAGAGACAATCTGAGCTTAATTCTTTGCTCTCCTGGGTTGATTCCAAAGCTCTCCTTGATGAATGGTCCAGATGGAGATCAGTGACGAGTGGTGTCCCTCAGGGGTCTGTACTGGGACTAGTACTGTTTAGTATCTTCATCAATGACATAGTGGGACTGAATGTGCCGTCAGCAAGTTTGCAGATGACACCAAGCTGTGTGGTGCAGTTGACCTGAGGGATGGAATGCTATTCAGAGGGACCTGGACAAGCTTCAGAAGCAGGCCCTCATGAGGTTCACCAAGGCCAAAGTGCAACCCCCAGTATCAATACAGGCTGGGGAATGAAGGGATGAGAGCAGCCCTATGAAGAAGGACTTGGGGGTGCCAGGAGATATGAGCCACAAGTGTGCACTTTCAGTCCAGGAAGCCAAATGCATCCTGGGCTGCATCAAAAGAAGTGTGGCCAGCAGGTCGAGGGAGGTGATCCAGCCCCTCTGTTCATGGACCTGCTCAAGCGGGTCCAGAGGAAGGCCATGAAGATGATCAGAGGGCTGCAGCACCTCTCCTGTGAAGACAGGCTGAGAGAGTTGGGAGTTTTTCAGCCTGGAGAAGAGAAGGCTCCAGAGAGACTTTGCATATTGCAGTCTTTCAGTACTTAAAGAGGGCTTATAACAGAGATGGACCCTGTAGTCATAGGACTATGGGTAATGGTTTTAAACTACAAAAGGCTACATTTAGACTAGGAAGGAATTTCTTCTGATAAGGGTGGTAAAATACTGGAACAGGTTGCTCAGAGAAGTTATAGATGCCCCATCCCTGGAAACATTCAAGGTCAGATTGGACAAGACTTTGAGCAACCTGATCTAGTTGAAGATGTCCCTGATCACTGCAGGAGGGGTTTGGAACTAGAGATGATCTTTAAAAGTCCCTTCCAACCCACATCATTCTAGGATTCTAATACAAGCCACGGGCAGGAACAGGGGTGATGTCCCTCTCGTTTGTCTCAGCCCTTGCTGTAGAAGAAGCTTTTTATCGCTGTGGGAGGTTGGCTTGGTTCACACCACCAGAAGTTTGGGCAGTGGCTAGATCCTTGCATGCCACCCAGCCACCTTGCCTGCAGCGGTATGACCCATATAAGGGTTAATTCCAGCTGTAAGCCCTGTCAGCCAGGCAGTAAACCTGCTCCCAGACCCTTCCTGCTCCCAGCTAATCCAGGCAAATCCTCTTCCTTGTACCTTCTCCTTTTTCTTCCACTACCTTGGGGGAAAAAGGTGAGGATGAAGGAAAGATATGGAAGCACACTTTAACTATTTTGCTATGTACATGAGAGCAAAGTCGGTCTCCCTCAGGTACAGCATAGACCTGCTGTCCCTGCATATGGCTGTGTGCAGTCTGCACAGCCCACATGGTCCTCCCCAGTTGGCCACCTGGCCCACAGCATCCTGGGAATTTTTCCTATCATTCCCAGCATAGCATCACTTCCTGTATGATTCCATCAGTTAAAAATAATGATGCTGCAAAATCATTCTGGGACCCCAAGCAAACTGGCACCTTTTTGATAAACGCTGTTTCCCCTACTGACATTTCTTCATAGAGCACCTGATCTTCAGCTTTGAGAGAGGAGCGAAATGAGCTCGGGGTGAAGGTCAAGGCTGTGGGGAGCCCAGCTCCCTCCCCCGGTGACACCAGCTATACAAGCATGATGACATTCACCTGGGTACCACTTATCACAGGGAAACACAGGGATGACTGACCAATTTATTTCCACTGGGAGTTAGAATGTAAATAAGTTTATATAATAGACCTTTGTTACTGTGACCAGGCTCGATCTCATGCCAGGCTTGATGAAAAAGCCCACTGATAATGTACCAAAACGTGCCAATGTAAGCCTACTTTTCCAGGTTATTATGGTGCCAAGGGAGAGCTCAGCCACATCTGCAAACCATGAGGCAACCACTCCTTGCAAACTGGCCCCTTGGTGTCTTCTTTATGGGATAAACTGGGAGAGGCCAGTGAAAAGGGTAATTAATTCGAACTTAATAGGCAGCTTCACTGATGACCTGTTTATTGTCCATTCCTTTGGCTCGACCCTCAGATAAAGTATTTTCAGGACAACATAGGAGCACCAGAACGAGAGCACTGTCCAGCCAAGATGTGAAAAGTAGTGATTATGGCCAAGAGGCTGGAGGCTGCCAGGTTTTACCAGATGTGCTGAAAACCCACAGTGGAAAAAATAAGCTGGTGGAAAGTGCTGGCCTTCCACAGCCCGTCTTGCTAGAAAGTGATTTTGGAGGAGCCCTACTTCTTTGTACACAGTCTTTTAATTAAGAAATGGCACCTCTGTTTCTCTGGTGGTACTTCATTTTCTTTCCTATATTCTAAATTCCCTTCCCCACAGTCACATTGATGCTTTAAATAGCAAATATATCTCTACAAGCTCTTTAAAAAATATAATTTTTCTTCCTCATCCCATAGTTTGCAATGCTGGACAGATACATAAGTTTAGCCTGCCTGACTACATGAGCTTTTCTGTGGTGGGCTGATATCCACTGAGCTGAGATGGAACTTCTGTATTGTCTTAATATAGGCCAACACTTCAGAAGCCCAAAGTTGGGGGAAAGAAAACAATAACTCTCCAGTGAAAATCCTAAATTAAAATTAACTTGCCCACCAAAATTCATTCACTCTATCTCTGTGAAATGCTCTGCTTTGAAGAGTTCTTCAAAAACATCCAAGCAGATAACGGGACACATAAAAATTGCTGTTTGATTCCTGTTGACAACATTTGATGGCAGAGAGTCCATGGTGGACAGAGTGCTGTTGTACTCCCACAGCCTTCCCATGCCATTAGGTGATTTGTTGGCTGAAATCACAGCTCTACCACCCTTTGCTTGGGAAAAATAAGCTATCAGAGGGATTTCTAGGACACCTACGTGTGTTGGCATCTAACATAATTTTTTAATGGTTCATGAGAGGACAACTGTAGAGCTGGAGCTGGCAAGGATATTTCAAGCATAGTTTATTTTTCTTTCTTTTTTTTTTTTAATCAGTTTGTCAAAATTGAATATTTTCGTGGATAAACTTATTTTCTCTTTTGATTGTTTGCTTCAAGAAACTTTCAAAAAAGAAGGATTTTCAGTATTTTAAATGAAAAAGTCCAGTTTTCATTTCGGAAAAAAACTTCTTCTACAACAGGTGTCATTTACGGTAATTAAAGGAAAGCAAAAGATTTAGAAGTTCAAGACAAAATAAAATTTAAAAAGCTCTTTTTTCACTCCTGCTAGGAGAGGGGTGAAAAAAATTATCTCCTCTTCTTTTTGAGCTGCTTCTTCATATTGGGCTGACTATGTCTTTTTTTTTAACTCTTGCTAATTCCCCAGAGACAGTAAGAACGCTACCTTCAGGTAATCTAAATACAGGAAGACAAATTAACGATAGCAACAGCAGTAGTAGAAATAGAGGCAAGGTAAAAGTATTATAGAAGTAAATTCCTGTACATGCATTAGTTTCAGTTTTACAGGATTACAGGAGAGGATATAGGATTATTTCAGATTGTGGGACACTCTAAACTAAAGGTGGAACTCAATCACACTGACAGTAGGGGTTTTGCTAGACTATCTATGAGCATCCAGCCCCAAAATCTTCAATCTATTTTTTTGTTAAAACTGTAAGGAAATGTATGTGACTATAAATACAGTTGTTCATGTGCAACAGAATTCAAAGAATACATTGTGAGGAACTCTGCTTTCTGATATTAAGAGAGTGATTAACACACCACAGGGAACATCATAGTATTATAATTCTAAATGTAGAGAAAAATTAGATGATAATGATAATATTGGCGGTATTGTCAATAATCCTTAGAATCTAGGAAAAGCTTCCATGGCCATGTGAGCATCTCTGGCTTTCTTCACTGGGATTCCTGCCCTGAAGCAATACCGAGCAGTTTTTGGCACCATGAGGTTGTTAACTCGTGTTCACACTGATGGGCTCCTCATTAAACCAACAGCGTTTCTTTTACAACCAATGACACCAACTGATATTGCTCTGCATTAAACATTTATTCATCAGACAGGCTGAATTCACTCTGGAGAAGGCTTAATGACACCACAGGGATTTTCTCCCTCATTAACCTGGGATTTACCTTCAGTCTTTCTTGTTCTACAGAGGTGTCGAGCTGCCTACAATTAAATTCAGAGGTGTTTTAGCAGCTGTGCCTAGTCTGGACCTGGCAGTCAGTGCAAGCTATGGCCAGTACAAAACAATACTTTGAGTTTTCCATTTACTGGGCACACTTCTGAGAGTTTGACAGCCACAGCAAGTTTACAGGGAGTCAACAAATAATACATTAAACATATATCACAGATATAAGTAACTCACTTGATAATTAATATACTGTGTTACAAGCAGGAATTACGAAGTCATTAGGTAGCTAATTTAATTGATTGATCATTTATATGTCCCTAAAAGGAGTACTTGACCTATTTGGATCCAAATGCACTTCCACCCCAGGCATCATCCAGCCTCTGTGCATATGGTGACAGTCCTATTCCAGCTTCTGCCCTAGCTCTACAACAGTGTTGACAGTCAAGAAAGAAATGAATGGTTCAGAAGGCCTTTTATCCAGAGGACTGCCAGCTCTTAGGTTGTCTCTAATACCTGATGGATAGAAGTAGCTTCCCAGAGTATGAAGATGGCCCTTTGGTGGAAGCTTTGCTTTGGACTATGTGGTACCCTGGCTACAGAGAAACAACAGGATTTCAGCTAAGGAGAAATTTAGTCTTTTTGTCTGGACTTTTAAAGTGTTTTTAGAGAAACAAAGATTAGCACACATCAGAGTGGCACAGGAAAAGCTTTCCATAATCCTGAATATGAAAATATGCCAAGAGCTGCATGCAAAATGGATTTGCATACATCAGAGCTGCACAGACAGCTGCTCAACTGGGCATCCTGAAGTGCATTAAAAATGCTAATACTGAATTAAGTGGATACTGATAATTGAATGCCGGAGAAACACACACAGACATGCACAAAACTATGGCATCTTTTCCGCTTGCCTTACTTGGTTAAAACATAAAAAGGGAGACTTCTAAGGTAGACAGAAATCCTTGAATATTTCAGAGCTTTCTGGTTCAAAGTAAAATTCAAAGTATCACTTACCCATCCAGCAATAATTAGCAGGGGAAGAGTTATTTTATTTAGTAGTAAAATTTTCAATTCTAAAATGGCATCATACTGTCATCCATCAATTTTGTAAAAGCAGAAATTTTAACAGAAGAGAGTGACGATCAATTCAGTACTGATTTGCTCTTGCCCTCTGCAGTGCCGCCAACCATATCCTACCTAGAAATCAAGCTGTAGCATGCCAGATGCTAGAAACATCAGCCTGGATTTACTGTTTTACCAATGACAAAGAGTGGAAGAGGGAAGATCTCTGGCCTTCGGCTCTGATTATCGAACCAGGACAGGCAAGCTGCTGCTTCTTACTTTTCCCCAACAACCATTTCCAACATCTGCCCAGCTGGTTGTGCATTAGAAAACCAAGAGCTTTTTCTCCTGCATCAATAAAAGATAAAGACCAGTCCTACATGGACTCGTTTGGTGCTGGTCAGAAACCCGATCTTAAGCCTTAGGGTCACCATACTTAAGTGACCGTAAGTGTATCAGCACTATGTCAGCGCAAAACCCACAGAGGAGCAACATCTAAAGCTAAATCCTATCTTTGGGTTCAAGATCACATCTCCCATTCAAACATCGAGAACGGGACCCCACATTCATTGCAATATCTTCTCCCCACCTAAAAAATCCCTCCATTTTCTGTGGCATAGGGAAGCTTTTTCCTTCTGTTGCCAGCTTTTATTTATTGCTATTTATGACTATTAATTTATTACTATTGCAATGAAGGTGGCATCCTGTTCTCACTCAGATGAAAAGTTTCATGGTAACTTTTAATACAGGGCTTACAAAAATGCTTGCTCTAGCAGTAAAGCTCCTAGAAAGTTTTAATGGGCATAGCGTTAAAAACTAACAGTCCCCAGTGATCACAGGCAGCAGAGCACTGGAGCTTTGGGGTTTTTTTTTAATAAGCCACCAATTTGTGTCAAAAAGTTTGCTTTGCAAGTGGGCACTACAGGATTTTTATTTCTGTTTTGCCTTTATTAAGTAAAGGAAAAAGAAAAGTCATTTCACCTTTAATTAAAATCTCTCAAGGTTTTGCTGGGAACTGTATACCAAGAAACTCTTGAAAACACACTGTTCTGCCTGGCTTCATTTTAAACAGGGTAAGATAAATTTTCAATCTCTTTTATTATGACTCTCTTGCTCGTGAATGCTGAAAAATAATGACTGCATCCAAAGGGAAGTCATTACAAATGGAGCTTAAAGGTTCCCAGAGGAGAACTGACCTATGACTCTTAGGGAGGAGATGCAGCATCAGCTGAGAGGCAACACTGTTTTTAAGTTGCTCTAAAAGGTGACAAGAGTCCCCAGCCCCAGAAGCATTGTCACACTCAGCTATAAGGGGTTGATCGAGTATGTAGTAGTCATTGTCGCTGGGGTGTTCCCATCCTTGGGAAAAGACAGCAGATACCAGGAGATCCTGTGCCCCAACAGATTGCTAGATCACTCCTACACATTCATCCAAAAGATGGGAGTTTCCAGTGACCAGCATCTCCACTGCAGAGACATTTCCAAGCATGCAGCTGATGGAAATGGTTCTCAATTTGCAGCCTCCAGTATTTCTTACTTTTGAATTTCATTGACCCTGCTCAGAGTTACATGCACAGCAGATTGGTGCATTGTTGATTTGCATAAGAAACAGTGAGGAAAGTGTGGGAGACAGACGGCAATGGGGCTCACGGTGAGAGCACATGGCATACGAAGGCAAAATGATCTTGTCTGAGCTTTACAAATATGTGCAATCATTTCTATTCATGGAGATATCATCTAGAAAGGCACCTGAGGAGAAGACTACTTACCCCTTGCAGCCACTCAGGAGAGGTGCAGCTTCTGGCTTACACCCAAAACTGAGACAGTTTAGCTTTAATTCTGGACATTCATTCATTCCAGACATGTAGGAGGCTCACATGGGTGAGGTGCTGAGAGGTCTCCTCCCAGGCAAAGGCGGCACCAACCAGTTACACACAACTATTTTAATAGAAGTTTGTCTGACTCCTTCTGAAAACAGCCAGCAGCAGAAATTCTCCTGCCTCTCTGAGCAATTTGTTCAGTACAACACCATGGCTGGCTCAGACAACAGCAAGAAAAGCCCATCCTCAGACTCTCATTTGGGCTAACAGTCTTAAAGAAAGAAACTGAACCAAGTCCAGCCTTCAGATGACAAACAATGCAGCAAACCATTCCACCCTCCAAACTCTTTGGGAACACCTCGGAGCATCTCCCTGCAGCCTCTGTGAGCATTCACCTGCTGCTGAATCACCTCAAGCTGCACCCTGGCTGGCACAGCGATGCAGGGGGGCAAGAATCATAGAATCATTTAGGTTGGAAAAGACCTTTAAGATCATTGACTCCAACCATAAGCCTAGTGTTGAGTCCACCACTAAATCAAGCAGCACGTCTATACATCTTTTAAATACCTCCAGGGATGGTGACTCAACCACTTCCCTGGGCAGCCTGTTCCAATGCAATTTTTCCCAACGTCCAATCTAAAACTCCCCTGGCACAACATTTACTCTTAGCTTGTTGTTTGTTACTTGGGAGAAGAGACCAACACCCACCCACTACAACCTCCTTTCAGGGAGTTGTAGAGAGTGAGAATGTCTCCCCCGAGCTTCATTTTCTCCAGGTTAAACAACATCAGGAGGAATATCCTGTTTCCAGATACAGGTGTCCTGGGAAACAGCTTTAGCCTATGATCCCATCTCTTACTTACAGGAAGTGACCCAGGATACTGTGGGCCAGGTGGCCAAGTGGGGAGGACCGTGTGGGCTGTGCAGACTGCACACAGCTGTATGCATGTAGCCCACAGGGATGGCAGGGCTATGCTGTACCTAAGGGAGACCGATTTTGCTCTCATGTACATAGCAAAATAGTTACTTCCTTATATCTAGCCTGAATGTCCCTTCTTTCAGTTGTTCTTTAGCCCTTATACCATCACTACAGGCCCTAGAGTATTACTGGTACCCTCTCCAACTCATCTTCTGCAAAGCATCAGTGGGGTGAAACCTGATTTACAGCTCAACCTGCTCAACACAGGCAGGATAGAAATGGGATTTACTTTCAGAAACAGTGGTACAAAAAACATGGAGGTGAGCTGCACGCTTGGTGGCTGAGCTCCACAGCATCGCCGCAGCAGGTGGAGGGAGTGAAGAAGCTTTTACAGTCCCACCAATGCTACTGGGGAGAAATAAAGCGCCTTTACTGTCCAGAAGCACATCAGCACTGTTGTCATGCATTCCGGTGTGGTTCCTGTGGGTGATACCTGCCCCAAGCCCAGGCAATATGGCTTTGTGAGAGCACACGTAGCATGTACATGCCCTCCCAACTCCAGGCTATCTAGCCCTGATTGTATAAAGCCCTTGGCTTGACAGGTGTTGCACATTACTTCAAGTTCGCCAGACATCTTTGACATCAAATGACTGTAGAAATACCAAGCTAATTAAGAAATGAAAACAGAGCTGTCTTCCTGATGAGTAAGTGAAAAAAGAAAAACCCTAATAGTCCTAGACAAAAATAAAAATAATTTTAAAAAAATCCCTTGCAGTGCCAGACTTGAAGTGACAAAATCCGTGTGGCATTTACGGCTGCATGATGATGAACAAGTAACGGTCAAAGCACTTACTGATTTTATTTGGGGTACTCCACTTAAGATGTTTGGGGGCTGAGTTTCCAGAGATGCTGAGACTTCACCCTCACTGGTTTCCACAATTTTGTCCACTACACACTCCCAAGAAGCCAGAACAGAATCCCTCAGGATTGCAAACTGAGAAACTCCCAATTTACCCCTCTCCAGCAACATCCAACTTTGGTCTAAAATCTCTTCCCATGCTCATACACAGACACCGCACACACCCCAGCTGAGACAAGGCTTCGCTGCTGGTTTTGAAGCACATTGGAAAGGTGTCACAAAGACGGATGTATGTGTTTTAATTTCTTGACCATCGAGGCTGGTTTGCTATGGGAGGATTGAGCTGGTGCCAGGCCCTCAAAGAAGGGGGTGGCACACAGAGCCACTTATTCAACCCCCATGACAACTCTTCACCACTAGCCTTTTATTGCCCCAATCCTTTCAAATACCGCTGTGCGCAAGACATGCTGCTGCCAGCTCTGCTTTAGAGATGGGGAGGGGGTGAGCAAGCCTGCAGGCATCCATCTTATTCCTACCCTTACAGGGCTCAAGGCAGAAACGTAACAGCCATCCCCAGCTCCTGACTCCGCTCCTTCCCTCTCCCACTGCTGCTCAGCATTTTGAAGGTACATCATTAGGAGCAGGAAGCTGGAGCAGTAACAGAAACATTACTTTGCCCTCGGCAGCTCCCTTCACGACTCCAACCTGCAGCTTTTTCAGGGCTGGTTCAGCTTGGGTCCTCCGAGCTCTTGTTAGGCAGCTGTCCCTGGCAGGGGTAAAAATTAGTTTAAGATGGAGTTGGCTGCTGTTTCCACTGCTCTTTGCCAAGTCTGATGCGGCCCTCAGCAAATTTTCTGGCATAATGGGCCATGATTGGACTGAAAAAGAAGCACAGGCAATTCAAGGGCTACAGATAAGGGCAATTTAGTTTGCAAATGCATGGCTAGCTATCTGAACACCAAGAAGGAGATTCAAAGTATAAAAACCTATTTTAAAGCTTCCTTGGTCCAGTTCACACCCTTGTGCGGGGGTCTGTGGCAAGTCAAGCTGAGTGTCGTTTACGTTCACTGGCAGTGCACAACCTGCAGTTGCAGCAGTCACTCCCCCGTCATTAATGATCATAGAATCATTCCGGTTGGAAAAGACCCTTGGGATCATCGAGTCCAACCATCAACCCTACTCTACAAAGTTCTCCTCTAAACCATATCCGTATGGGGGTTTGGGGATCCACCCAGAGCCCTGTCACCACTTCCAAAGGTGCTCATTTTGCAGTGACTACCACAGCTCCTGCTGCAGAGCTTTCCCATCCCCATCCACTTTCACTGACACCAACAGAGCTGGTAATTTGGGTCACTGGCCCCTGCCTCCCCTACAAGAATCCCCATGTGTACGAACCCCAGAGTTAAAGGTTCACACGCTGCTTTTTATAACTTTACCACCAAGTCAGTTTTCAAGGGCCTTTTCTTCCACTGCTCTGGACAAGATTAACTTGATTGTGTTGCTATGGCAGTACTAAGAAAAAAAGTTGTGTTTTTTTTTTTTAAAGAAAAAGAAATCAATAATTGGTATTACTGTGTAAGGTCCCCGACATTAATTATAAATAAATGTTAGAACTACTAAAATAAGGGTGAATTTACAGCAGCAGGCTGTGTGCTGCTGCTGAAGCCTGTGTGGCTGCCACAGTACAGATACAAAATTTTAAAAGTATCAGGGACTGCAGTTTGCCTTATATCACCTAAGAAAATGAATGTGTAAATAGCAATAAAATGCACAATTATTTAGCACAAAGCCAAAATGCTCCACAGCATTCACAGCCTGATGGATGGCTTGCCCGCCTGCTCTAATTTACCATAAAACAAGGAAGACAAGGACAGGAGAAAATAAACAATGGCTCCTGTCAATATGATTTGCTGCGAGATGCCAGGTGAGAGCAGCCGGGCTCCAAAGAGGGTAACACTGCACCACTTCAGCTGGCTTTTGCTTCGGTAATTTAGCCCAGATTACCATGCTGCTGGCTTGGCAGAGGCAGCAACGCAGGAGCTGAGCTGAGAGGCAGGAATTGCTGCTCCTGGGGTCTGCATGGCCCCATCCCTGGTGCCTCCAGCAGAAGGATGGAGCAGCCGCTCAGGGTGGGGTGAGGCAGAAGGAGGGGGTTATTAAGCAGCCTTGTAACAGATTGGTTTCTGGGCAAGAAAAAAGCTTGCTGGCGCAGAAGTCAGCGGTCAGCTGTCAGAGGCATCACCCGTGACACGATGAGAGGCAGGGAGAGCCTAAAAAAGACCAGGGGAAAAAAAAAATGGTAAAAGTCCTTCAATGCCATCTGTTAAAAAGCAAGGAGAGGTGGGAAAAAAAAGCATTTGAAACACTTTATGGGATAAAGCAAACTGCAGACGGAGCGAGTGCTACCAGCTGGCTTGCTGGCTGCCATTCAGCGACCTGCAGCGATGCCTGCAAAGAAGCCACCAGGTCCCAGGCTGGGTCCCAGCAGCAGGAGACTGCCCAGCACCAGCCACTGCAGTTATCTGCTGCCTCCACCTGCATCTAGGAGACACTGTGCTATTGTCACCCACCCCATTCAAGAGCATTTCTGAGTGTGACGTAGGTGCATGTTATTAACTCAAGGTTTTTATTTATTTTCTTGCTATGTAGGCACAGAAGCCCCAAATTCATGTCTTGCCTTTCTCTAGGGCAGAGCAGCCATGTGTGTCTACTCATGTTTGCACTTTTAGGTTACTGAGGTCGTAGAGACGTGAATCTGGTTTAGTGTGAGATTACCCGCAGGTTCCTTATGCAAACAGTGGTTCTCCTGCGGAGGTTAATATGTGTCACGAAGGGATGCTGGAGCAGGTGAATGGAGGTGGATAAGCTCTCAGGTCGCTCAAACAGCTGGGATGAGCCAGGATCTGCAGCTCCAGCCTGGTACTAAGACACACGCCTCCATCTCATGCTTCCAAATAGCACTTGTAATTTGAAAGTTGAATTCCTCCACTGAGCAACTATGGCACGGGGGCTCGCTCCCTCCATTGGCCATGTGGGGAGCCTTCCCTTCTTATTTACTGGGCTTCTAATTCAGACATCAAAATCAAGTGCTTAAGGAGAGGCAGTGTGAATAACCCAGAGTGCAGGGGAAGGATACATTAGCTGACAGCAAGCAGATTTTTTGCACTGCTGGACTTGTCAGTGTATTTTGAGCTCGCTCCAAGTTCATGTAAAGCCAGCCAACTCTTCCAAATGATTTCCACCAGCTGTTTGTCCCGTTTTTCAAAATTCAGGATGAATTCTAAAATTGCTCCTGTTTACAACAGTGGTCATTACATGCAGGACAGCTCTCTATTCAACAGAACCAGGACAAAAAAATATGAAGCAACAGAAAGGGGGCAGACACTTTCTGTCCGTGTCTACTCCATGCGCTTCACTAAGAACTCCAGAAGCAGGTTCTGCAAGAAGGATCTTACACAAGCTAGAGCAAGGACCCTGTGAAGGATTCCTGATGTGGCTTGTCAGACCTGGTTCAAAGCACAAAGCCAAGAGAAAAGTTTCTAGCAACATGTGCCAAGATCTCTCATCGATTACCAAGCTGCAATGTAGAATCTAAAGCAGAATGCTAAAAACTGAGTTCTGTCCTTCCCCACATTATAAAAGGAAAAAAAAAAAAAAAAGGAGTAATCATCAGTATGCCTGCCTACTTGGATTTGAAAGCAGATAATAAATAGTACATCCGCCTTTTAGTTATTAACATAACTAAGCTTATTGCATAATACCTGCTTATTTTTGGAAAGCAGCCCTTTCTACCTGTCCCAACAGCACATTACTGAGCTGGCAAGAGGCAGAAGCTTATGAGTGAATAAGAGAATTTCTTCCAATTCATACTCACTTGCCAAAAATTTAATCTCAAAAGTCTGGGTCACCAATTACACAACTTTTTGAAAGAAAAAGTCCCCTTGACTCAAGAGTCCCCTTGTAATGCTCTCCTTGACTAGCTTTGCTGGAGCTTCCATTTCATTTGGCTGTGTGTGATGCTTGCAGTTTATCTCATAAATGATCACAAAGAAAATTTTGGTACAGAGGAGTCCTCTGCCAGATCACACACTGAGAGTGCTGAGATGACACATCTCCTCTCATCTTTCTTGGCTCAGGACAAAACCTGTTGCTCCAAACCCAGGGTTAGACTCTCAGAAAACAGTCCACGATGGCTATCATCCTGCACTCTGTGCTGGTCCTGCTCTGTGGAGCTGGAGGCTTGATCCAGGACCATGCAGCAGATGAATACCTCAGAATTACTGTTTGGGCTTGGCCCCCAGAGCATCTCATTCCTGCATCATCAACAGATCTGCAGCAACTGAGAACTTCCTGGAATGTTCTGATGGCTTGTGCAACCTGCTGCAGGTGAACCTGCTTTAGCAGAGGGCTTGGACTAGGTGATCTCCAGAGATCCCTTCCAACCCCTACCATTCTCTGATTCTCTCTGCTGTGCTGTGCTGGCTCTCAATAACTGGATAGACTGGCGGTATAGTCTGAATAGCCAGTTCCACTGTGCCTGTCATCCAGTGTTTTTATTCCTTAATTCAAGCCTCATAAAACGCCCAATTGCTGGTCTTGGAGCGATAAATCAGCATTTCAGAATTTACTCTTGCTTCGATGCAGTGCTATCAATCACATCCAATATGTATTTTATAGTGCTTCCCTTTGACTTAACCTTATCATTGTACAAAGCATAGCACTGGGGAGGGAGAACACCACTAGCATGCATCTGAATGCAAACAATTACAAGGTTTTAGAATTTAGGGTGTTTTGCTGGATCTCTGTCCCGAGTTCTCAAGTTTTTATGAAGACAATAAAGCCCCTGCTCCGTGCCTTGGGATACCTTAGTCCTCTTGTGCTCATAAAGCTGATAGAAAGAAAAAGACCAAACACATTAAGCTTTCTGACTCTGCTTAGTCTAGTTTTGTCCTAGCAAGGGAGAGTCAACACTGCAGGAATACATTTGCACAACAAATAAGGCACTAGTTGGCACTTTAAGTGGCTCCTAAGGTCCCTCCATAACAGTGACACGTGCTGTCATCATGACAAGCCAGGCAACAGGTGCCCTTATTTTAAATTGCAATGAAGAGATACTGGTCTTACTGACGGCTCTGCCCAAAGGCAAGGCTGGTCATGGCCCCTCCACCGGCAAGTGCTGCTCTGAGATATCCCTTTCCTGCACATAGAAAAATGTTTCTAGTTCATAAATTCATGGAGTGGGTTCAAATGTCTCCCAGAAGCTCTTTCAGCCACAGCCACGAATATGGTTTTGCTCTTCAAATGCTGCATTGGCAGCAAAATCAAAGCTTCACCACTGCTTGGCTGTTCCAGTTTGGAAACAATTTTTTTGGCTAAGGCTTCTCCAGTCAACCTAATTCCCAGTAGCCATCAGTCACAATGATCTTCTCAGATGAAGGCAATAGTCTGAATGCTTTGTCCACAGAGAAGTAACCCCTTGATTGTGGTGGTCTTGTGAGCTTTTCCTCAAAGGTGAATTTCTCTCTGTGCGTGTTTAGATAGAACCCTTCTCTCTTCTGGCTTGCTATTGAACTGTCTAGGAGACAGCATTTAAATGCAAGAAGGCAAAACAATAGTATTGACTGTCCTTTGTCCGTGTTTATTTAATTCTGTAAAGCAAACACTTTGCGTGAAATGCACTCCTGGTAATAAAATCGTATTGCACGTTTGCGTAGAGAGGGTCACCGGGGAGAGCAAATGCGCCTGTACTCAGCAATAAATGTTTGATTCCATGTTGCACAGCAATTATTCAAAATGAGAGACTATTGGATCCAAGACTGCTGCCCTTTAGGACTCCGCCTGTCAAGCTGAAGTGCTCTGTACTTTTTATCCAAGTGGATTTCATCTCCACACTCTTATTGCTGGGTGATATTCAAGTCTAAGTCCAAGTTGCACCAAGTTTGAAAAGCACATTTGACTACCAGACTTCCCTTTCTTTGTTAAAAGGAACATTGCTTTATGATTCTTATTATTATTTATCAATATGCCAGAGAACACTAAAGGAGTAAAATTTAAAATGCATGGACGGTTTACATTGAGAGGGCAGGGAAAGACAGAGATTTCAATTTAATCACCTCTAAAATTGCTTCTTCCCTAGCTTTAAAAATGCCATAGCTTTAGTCATCAAGGAGAATTTATGATGCTATCATACATTTACTTTCTCTGGGGTTTGTACATACTTTGGAAATTTATCAGGAATCTGGTATTTTTCTGTCTTCTGAAATTAAACAAGAAGTCATTAATATATTTTACACACATAACCCTCTATGGATACTTCCTTGACATTTATTACCTATCTAGCCTTGCACTTTGACACAGTTTCACATGTTGCTCAGAGAAGAGAAATATAACAAAATTCTACAGAGCTTAAGCGTGTACAGCATTTCCCCTTCGACTAAGATTTAATCAATGCAGTGCCACCTCAACCCTGACCAGATGATCAGTCAACGCAGCTCTGAGTAATATCTTGGAAAATCTGAGTCTACAGACAATTACAGACCACTTAATCACAAAATTTAATCAAGATAATAATTAGGCACTGCATCCTGTTTAATGCATAAGGATGTGAGCCTTCCAGCTCCCGCTGCCAGATCGGAACTAAACACAGGAATGGGGGAAAGAATCAGCAAATTCAACAGACTATATCCTTGATGCTAGAATAAAAACTAAACTCAAACTGCTTGCCAAATCCTTAAGAACTCCAGCACTTCGTGCCAGTTGAAAACCCAACTCTATGAGATTCTTTCAAAGCTCTACTTCTTCAGAAGACCAACTTAATTTTATTTGAGCATGCTCTAGAGAAAAAGCTCAGTATCCTGGCACAGTAGGAGCTCTACTGATGCTTAGTAAGCATTTTTTGCTCAGATAAACCTTGCCCTGCATAATGGACAAGGGTGGAAAGGGAAAGCTCTATTAAGTGACTTTTTAATGGTGAAAATGAAGAACAGAAATCTGTCAGTCATCTTTGCCACTGTACCTTCTGTTGGGTCAGCTCTGTAGGTATAAGCAAAGAGTTAGAAGACTCTGTAGTTCATGATTTTTTTTTAAGTACCTCATAGTTACTGCAAACTAAGCAAAGCCACTTTCTGGGATAGATGCTAGTAAGAGGATTTTTCCGTATTTCCCTCCAACTTCAAAGTGCCACATCAGTCTCCTTGTTAGAGCCAAGTGACATCCACACATCACTGAGCTGGAGAAACAGCAGCAGCAGCAATGCATCTGTAAACATTAAAAAGCCCAGAAACAGGAAGACTTGGAAGAAAGAGCAGAGGGGTATAGAAAACGGACTGAATAACCCAGAATTTCCATTTCTAAATTCTAGAAAAAAATTGGATGAAAAGTAGATTTTTTTTTTTTCTTTAAATCGGTGCTATGTTATAGGTTGAGGTCACAAGTAAATAGAGGGTCACAAGTGATTTATATGCTCTGTCTGGGCAGAGAGAATGCATCTGGGACAGGGTGCTAATCACTGCCTTGTCCACAGGGCAAAGATGGACATGTTTTAAAGATCTGTTGGACAGCTTTATTTATATTAAAGATCATGTTAGTCACAGTTGTTGGAAATCTGGTGCCAAGTCATCAGAAACAACACCCCAATGTTACCTACATGCTCTCTTTTCTTCTGTCTACACACAGTTTGCTGTAAAAGGAAGAAGGGCAGAAAAACCTAAGAAAGGTACACATCTTCATCCCACCAAGACTCTACCTCTGCCATTGTGCTGCTGGGACCAGCTTGCACCAGCTTGGGATACTGGCGAATATTTTAAATTCAGTGAGTAATTTCTCACAGGGGCCAGCAGAAAACCAACTCTACAGACTGACAGAGAAGTTAAATCCTTTCTTTACACACATGAGACTTTAAAAAAAAAAAAAAAAGTAGAGCTGAATGATGGTAGCATTTCAATCTTCAGAGCCGCTGTTAGCTGCGATGAATCCCTGTTGTAAATTCAGTGTCTCGAGCTGCAAATACTTATCAAGAGTGTTATTATCAGCCATTGTGAGCCTGCAAACAAGAATTCCCCCTGTATTTTAATGGCTGCTGGCCATATCCATCAAAAAGGGGACTCTAACAGATATACAGTTATCATTGTTCAAATTTTAATGAATATATGGCATTCCCATTCATTATTTAAGTGACATTCAGACAGTTTCAGTCAAAGCCGCCTCTTCATAAATGTTATTAGCTACAAATGCGCCTTTAATAAAATATTACACTGTGCAAAAATAAAGTGTTGTACTGATAATCAGAGGAAAAATGAATAGAAGGAACTAAAATCCACAGTGATACAGTCTGAACTCCTTATTCACCAAAAACCTCTTTGATTTTAATAGCAATTTCTCAGAGGCCAGCACTGGAACACAGGGTCAGACCCACCGAGCACACACACAAAGGCAGAAGAAACACCTACTCCAATCTCTCGTGGCTCACACGCAGGCTGCTGCCTGATCATTTGATTCAGAACAGGTCTATCTGTGGTCAGTTTGACCACAACTCAATACTACTGTCTGCAAATCCAATATACATGGCTCTCTGGACAGCTTTACATTCATTATCCAACTGCGTGAACCACACACTTCAGAAAACACTCTGTAAATTAGTGTTTGGGCTGTTGAATGTGGTTCAATGTGGTTAAGGCTCTGCTTTTCTCATGGGTGCTTGTATTTTTTTGATAAACTTGTGTGCTGAGGCATCTCAAGTTAGGCACTCAGAACTTAAACATCCTAAATCTAATCAGGTTGCAAACACTGGCCCCAGACTGCTTGCTATCCAAGACAGGAAGCGGCTATTTATTTTCTCTAAATTAATCCCAGCTCAGCAAGACACTTAAGCGTACATCTAGCTTTATAAAGACAGAGTATGTTTCCCACTCACTTAAGTAATGCAGATGCAAATGCTCTGCTGAATCAGGTTTATAAAAATCCAATAGTAGTCTGTAATAAATATTGTGACACACAAGAGCAACCTCGGCTCCGCAGCCAGGAGGTTGGGGAGCGCTGCTGGGATCCGTACTGCAGTGTCCTCGCTAGCGCCGTGGGATTGCCTCTGCTCCCCTGTATCCTCCTTTATTCCCTGGGCCAAGAGCCACACGCACTCCTCCTCTCTCTGCCTGGGCATAGGATGTGTCTCTATATAGAAAGTATCTATTACACAAGATTTATCTTGGGTTCCCCTGCCCTGCTCTTCTAACCGTGCACTTGAGATGAAAATACTGTTGGCACTGGTGTCTGAAGCAGGAGAGGCAGAAGCAGAGGTGGTTTATTTGCTAGAGCACAAGGCTTTACTTCTGCAGCAACTTTGTATTAAATTGGTTTTATTTCTACCAGGATAAAAAAGCAAACCAACACTCCACTGGAATTGGGAACCTGCCCCCACTAACAGTATATAAGGAACATCCCACAGGCAAAACCGGTCCCTGCTAAACCTGGTCAGCTCTGATAGACTCTGCTCTAGGAAAGGGTCAGAGACACAACAACAAGAGATGAAAAAGGATGCCTGAGGGCACACTAGCACATCCTTTCTGGTTAGCAGCCCTCTTCCCACACTGGCACCTAAATTCTACAGGGACTTCATCTTACAGGAAAAAAAAATTTAAAATTTTAAAAATTATAGTAGCAATAATAATGTTCCCAGAGGTACCTGGGGTGATGTCCCTGCATGTTGCACCTTGGCAGGAGTGACTATTTGCCATCTATCTCATGGCTGCACACAACAAGCACCCAAAAACGCTGGAACATCTGGAGCACTGGAACAGGCTGCCCAGAAAGGTGGTGGAGTCTCTTTCTCTGGAGACTTTCACAGCTCGCCTGGACACGTTCCTCTGTAACCTGCTCTAGGTGAACCTGCTTTGGCAGGGAGGTTGGACTAGATGATCTCCAGAGGTCCCTTCCAATTCCTACTACTCTGTGATTCTGTGAAAAATCAGGCAGGCACTCTGCCTGTGCTTCCTCAGGGTTTCCACATTGTATGTATTATGCCCAAATGTGGACAGAACGGGCTTTTGCAGCCACAGGCATCAGTTTTGTTGAGAAAAATTGAGGAACATCCTCCCTTCCCACCACTGATTGCACTGCCCAGCATCTCATCTGCAGGATTAATAATCTGTGCCCTGAAAGAAGATAGCCAGTACTGCTTGTTGGTTTTTTTTCTTTGGGGGAGAGGAAGATCTTGGAAGGTACTTTTGGGTGAAGGTTCAAGGTGAAGGATCTGGAGCACAAGAAAGGTAGCCTCTTTGTAGCCTTGAATAAGGCCTTTAAAAGGCATGACCTCATGCACGTACAAGTCCTGTAAAGGATCTGGCCATGACTGATGTATGATATATAAATGATACTTAGTGAAGAAAAACAAACAACTAATCAACTCTCTAACATTAGCCAATCTAATACTTTTAGGATCAGCATCAAGAAAGACAGGGCCATGGAGAGACGCTCCAAGGCAGAGAGCTGTTTTATGAGAGTAAATCTGGATTAATGGAGCCATTTTCACTGCATACTCATCCCAGATAAATACAAGATTTTCTCTATGCATCAATAATTATTTTTCTCCTATGCTTCAGATAAGCCCTTCACAGTTATCCTCTATTTGATCCTGAAGCTTCTAATCCATAAAGAAGTTGCAGTGGGAGGAGGTTATCCTCCAGCGTGGTGGAATCTGCCACAATCAGATCATTTTAAGATGTGATCAAGAGAAGGCATCTCATCCAGGCTGCAAGACACAGCATTTTAATCTTGAAACTCTTTCTGTTTGGTAGGATAATTTCCATGGACCCAAAGGTAAGAAGCACCCTCTCCACTGCTGCTCCTCAGGTAGAGTTACAATGCTCTCCAGATCATACATTTATAAGCAAAGTAACTTCTCTGTGCCTTTGCTAGATTTAAAAATGAAAATTAAAGCATTATTAGGGGCTAAGGGTCAGGCATACACCCAGCCAACTAGCTGGCAATGACTCCACCTGGAACAAAGAGATTCCAAAAGAAACTTTTTTAATGAGAAGGATGGCGAAAAGCCAAGCCGAAGTTGCAGAGGATACCTCATTAAAGAAATTGATAAGCCTAAGTCAGGTCAATCTGTTTAAGTAACTCAATGGCTTCAGTTAGATAGGAATAGATCTGTTTAATTTGCCTTCAGAGAAGCAGCAGCACAGTGGGAGCAGAGGAGGAGACCTCACAGGGAGCCATAAGTTTTCCATAAAAGTTGGTAATCGTGTGGGAAGTCGCATCTGTGGTTTTACTCACTTGGAAGAGAGACATCTCACACAAAGTGAGCTCAAACACTTGTAGGCAGCAAGAGCAGCTGCACAGGAGGAGCAGACCTGCCTTCAGCAGCGTGTGCTAATACTGGGGGATCTTCCCTGCACGGCCATGGCCTGTATGGGCAACACCGGGCCAGCCAAAAGAGCCCATCTGGCAACTGCAAAAAATCCAATTTAAGGCGTGAGCCAGAACCCCATTTCTCTGTACACCTTTGCAGCACTAGGGGAGCTTCGGTAGGAAAAAGCGAGCCAATTTTCTGCTGGATCTAAAAGCTCAGAATATGGTTCTTGTTTTGAAAGTCAAGCCTAGGGGCCCCAAATGGGAAAAATAAATTCTTGCAGTTCGAAAAGACTGCACGGCGAACTGAACAGCCCTGCCTGGCCTCTGTCAGGATTTCCGGGATGCTGAGAACAGCAGAGCCACCAGCGTGCCGTGAAACTGGAAACTGCCAGGAGCCAAACAGCATCTTGCTAATGATTGCTGCTTACAGGGCACCGTATCAGCAGTAATTAGCAAACTGCTGCTAAGCTCAGAGACCTCATTTGCAGGTATCTGGGTGACCTCGCTGATACGACTTTGGGGTTTATCTCATCATTGAGCTGAAAAATAATGTCTTTTAAGTAATTGCACAGTTTGGTAATAGGTAAATAAGAATTTTGCTTCAAGAAAATTAAAATAAACCCAACGCTGGTTTCATTGGGCAGATCTCAGCAGCAAGCTAATAGGAGGTTTTGTCATGCTTGGACTTCATCTACCTTTTAGAGATGATGTATAATAAATTATCATAATGATTAAGAGCCAAACAGTGTAAGTGGAGTCCCTATCACCCAGGCTTCAAGTAAACATTAAGCTTTATAATATATGAGTGTACACAGTAATGAGTAAGTATGTCTCCCACAGGCTTTTGTTCCTTGCAGGCATCCTCTGAGGGGTTTGGTGCATGTCAGCAGAGCCAGCGATTAAATACTCTTCAGTCAGGCCTCAGAAATTATGAGGTTTTTAGTTCTTTGAATAGACCTTCTGGTCTCAGCACTGGGAATCACACCTCAAAGCTTCCCCTGCTAATACAAAAGTTAGAAAACAACTTAAAATGTGAAGGAAGAGATTCCCACATTTCTACCCAGCCTGAAAAGGAAGCATTTTGATGAAACATCATTAAAATAACCATGACAACATCATTAATCTTATCAACACAGCAATAATACACAAGAACAAAATCTGCAGCTCCTATGCCAAAGTGAAACCCATTTGTCTGGAATTGAGTAGATTATTTTTTACCCTGGGAAAAGGTACTACATCCCAGTTGAAGGCTCTCCTAATTTTCCTACAAAGGCAATGTTAGGCAGGTACTCCACCAGGCATGTGGGGATCCCAGGGGTCTCGGCCACCTGTTGCTGCACCAATATCACCTGCCCGCCTCTTGGCATAAAATCATAGAATCACTGTATGGTTTGGGGTGGAAGGGACCTCAAAGATCATCTAGTTCCAACTCTCCTTTCCAGTAGACAAGGTTGCTCAAAGCCTCATCCATTCTGGCCTTGAACACATAACAGGTCATAACAAGGACCCTCCAATACATCATAACACACAGAAATGTTGGCCCCTTTGGGGTGAAAGGAGGCAAACGCAGGAGCTACACAGGTTGGAGGGATGGGGATATTTTAGCCAGAATTTTGGATAGATTATTACTATAGACCACTAAGCTGTACTCCTCTGGCTGGATTTATTGTTGACAGCTAAAGGGCTGAGTACCTGCCAAGCCTGTGCTGAGCAGTTGTGCCAAACGGAAAATAAGAAGCCTGTGTAAAATCAGAAGGAAGCCACAGACACTTGTTTTCTCTCACACCTGCAAAACCAAAGCTAACTGCCCTTTTCACTCAATGGAAAACCTGCAAATGCAGAGCCTTGGGAGAAAACCATCCCCCATACTGTGAATATTTCAAGCGGATGTTTAATAATCCCATTCCCATACCAAACTTCACTTCCTGAAGTTGAGCATATTTTGATTCACCTTCTGCTAGGAATTTGCAGCTTCTCTTCTAGGGCACATGAATGATAAAGCAATGAGAAGGGGGAAACGCAAACCTGACAAATGCCCACCCCCCAAGACAACCAGCTCTGTGCAGTTGGACCCAGAAGGAATCACTTGCATCTCAAAAGCAGCGAGAGAAGGGTGATCTAGATCTGCAGAGAGCTTGGGTTACTCAAATGACTTTTTCAGGGCTTTGTGCCAGAGGGAAGCACAATGAAACAGAGATCATCCACTGAAAGAATGTTCCATACAGCAGGGGAACAGCCAGATGCTTCCTGCGCATGAGATTCCAGGGTAGCAGAAGATACACATCAGGACACAGGTTCAGTACGGTCAGCAGCAGCAGGTCAGAAGGGAAAAGAAAAGGTAAAGAAATTTGGAATATGACAATGCAAAAGCAAAACTACAGGGTAAGTGCTTTGTGTTAGGATACTGTCACTCCCTGAGGTCTGGCATTGAGAAATGGCAGTAGCCAGAGCACTGGAGATCCATCCCAGTGCAAAGCTGCACAGGAGCGGACAGTAATGGGGAATGGTGAAAAAACAGATATTCATGACTGGTTCAGCACAAACTTTGGAAATAAGGAAAGCACAACTGTGCAGCAGACTTAGCATTCCCAGTAACCTGAAATGCAACTTTGGATTTAAAAGCTACCAAAATAAAAAAAATAAAAAATAAGAAGTAATAATCACCCAGCAAAAACAGCATACAGTAGAAGTTGGTTTGTTTGTTTTTCTGGAAGTAGCTGTACTTTGAAAGTCTAAGGATCATCCATCACACTCATTTTAGACCTCAAAAGAACAGCCTGCAACTTATTTTTTTATAACATAATTCCTTAAATGCCCCAAATTAGGTAATTAAGCAAATAGTGCCTCTAGCAGGCATTTGGGCTTTCTGTGGTCAGACTTTCCAGTTACATCAAGTGCTCTTTAGCAACATTTTTCCTTGCCTCCAAGTATTTCAGTGTCTCAGAGGATTTTTAGATCACATCATATCTAAGGCTATAGCCGTCCAGCTAGTCACAAACACTCAAAATATTATGAGTTGAACAGAGAGACACAGAGGAGAGCGTCGAGTGGCAGAGGTATGATGCAGATTTAAAACCCAAAATCTCCTGAACGCAAATCATGTTTTCACATCCCATAGCTCCATTTGCAAGGCAGTGGACCTTTTACTTCTCTACAGGAAGACCAATACTTTTAGCTTTATTCTTTTACATATTTAGTCATTAGCAGAGAACAGAAATGATGTTTCTGTACTAATTTCACTTCTGCATCCCCTCAGCCCTTCCTGAGAAAAGCCAACTAAAGCACTTTTTTGCAATGACAGTGAACACGTGTAAGAGCAATGGGCTATCAAATTAGACTGTTAAAATATCAGCGATGACTTGCATACACAGCAGAGCTGTGCTACTGAAAAAAGAGCTCATGAATTCTCTGCTACAAAACATCAGACAAAAGCATCTGAACGATGTGAACAAAGGGAAATTGCCACAAATTTCAACTGATGAGAGGTTCAAGGTTCAAAGGTTGGACTAGACGATGCTAGAGGTCTTTTCCAACCTGAATGATTCTATGATATGCCACTCACAGGTTATCGCCAGCAATTGATGCCTCAGAAGACCACCAGAAAGTTGTGAAAGGCTCTTTAAGATAGGAAAAGCCATCTCCTCCTCAGCCTTTTGGAGACAATACAGCCCAAAACACGAGATACAATATCTGGCATATCAGAAACCCTGCTCTTCTGGCTTGCTCAAAACTGTAGCACAGTTGCAAGTTTTAGGGTCAACTAGACTTCAACAAAGCAGCAACGCCTCACTGGAACTTAAATGTTACCATTCTTTCATTTCAGAAAAAAAAAGTGAACGTTTGCCCTGTGGCAGAGGGCTCGCAGCATCCTTTCAAGCAGTGACAAGGACAAGTACTAAATACTGGAGGAAGTTGTTTTCTCATGTGGAAAACAAACACTTAGCAGAAGGCTTTCACTCATTGCACATGCAGGGATCGGGTCAGTCCAGACCTGAGGGAGTTGAGGGGTGTATGCACGGGGAGGACACTAGTTGAGTTAGTTTTCAGCTCAGCCCTGCATCTTAGCACGATTATTTGGGGTTTGACTCTTTGTTTCTATGAGCAAGCTTTTACGAAACAAGAGTCTGCGTCCTGGGGTCTGCAGGGCAGCTCTGAGTCAATCAGGCCAGTAATATTTTTTTCCTTCCTACAGGAAAAGTAGCAGATCCTGTTAATTTTGGGCCATAAAGAAGTTTCTCCATCTCTTTCACACTAATCTGCAAGAGACAACACCTATGAGCTGGATGTTTTTTCAAGAGATAACACCAAAATAAATATTTTACTTTTTTTTTAAAGGACATAAAAGAAGCGTGCAGGCACACCTCTCACTAACTTTCAGTTAGGCAAAGACAGCTCACTGCTGTTTGGCTCTGAAAGCTTCCCATCAGCTTACCTGATGGATGAAGCCTTAAGGGCTTCCATTCTCCACAGAAGAAACCCACAAAACCAGTATTAGCTTCCTAGGTTTAGATGCCCCAGCCTCCACCCTCTGGCACTTGCATCCCTAGCAAAGGGGTTAACGGGATCTCACTCTTAGCCATGCTGGGGCAGGAATCACCTGATCTAACCTCACATCTCAATGCCTCAGCAAGTCATCGAGGCTTCTTTAACTGTCAACAGGGATCAAGTCCTACCTCCAGAGCCAATTTTTTCAATGTTTCCTCTAAAATGAGACAAATCACATGCACGTACCTATGTCTCTTTGCGACCTAGAAAAGGAGGACAGATAACCATCTCTGACAGCAGTGGATGCGTTGCAGATGCTTGTACTTGGTCAGATGCACTCCCCACCTCTCCTGCACTCTAAGCAAAATCCCAGCACAGGAACTGCTTCCCCCCTCCCCGTGCCTGTCCTCTATGCATTCCCTTTCATTTCATAAGGCGAGCAGTTTTCTCCCAATTAAAAGAAACCAGAGTATTCTTAAAAGAAAAATGAAGCTCCAATTTCCTTGGCAATGCCGGAGAATGTAATCCCTTCTGAAAGGTCATTTTTAAATTATGGGGTCACAGCAGCATATCATTCCCAGCATCAATTCTGCCAACAGCTCTGTCAGCCAGCAGCACTGAGGGGGCAGATGGAGTGGGAGTCTTGCCCATGAGAGCCACACGTGTGTGAGATCTAGAAAGAGATGTAGAAACCAAGCCCTACCCTCAGCGCTGAAAGGCAGGGCCTGTTGCCAAACATGAGTATGGTTTCCCTTCATATCTTAGTAGCCCATGTGGCTTTGCTTCCCATTGTACTTCCTAAGGAAACGAGTCCCAGAAGCCAGGCTTTCAGGCTTTTTTCCTAGCTGTTTGTTTTCTCGGCTCCTCTGAGCACTGACTCCATTTGACAGCTTTCCCTCAGCCCTTTTTGTCCTCACCGCCAGCCCAGGACACCTAAGAGAACAAGGTTCTCAGTGCTTCCTCACCTGAAAAGCCATAGAAATGAAGAATAAAGACATTTATTGGGGCATTTATTTGGGAAAAAAATGTACTGGAGCTGCCTCAGTTAGGAAGCCCTGCAAGCCCAAAACCACCTTCCCTGGCACAGGTACCATCACCACATCTCCATCCCCGTTCCCAGTGCTGTGACCAAGTGGAGACAGAAATCACACTGTTTCAGGTTACACCCTGCCAGACAAGAAAAGCTGAGTGTTTTGGCAGCAGCTCACTCCACTCTCCGTCACTGCATGTCAAGTGAAGTATAAGAGTAACATCTCTGAGTAGGTACCAGAGTAACTGCAGTCCATACAGCAACTCAGATTACAGAGTTGCATGGGCAGCAGTAATTCCTCACCCACCAAGGTTTTCTGCATGAAAGGTTGACACCTTTGCAGTTACTTTGGTCCTGGCAGCCCTCCAAACTACAATCCCATGAGACACTGCTGTGCCCATGGACTGATTCATTCCTGTATCCACGCACCTTCACCGCCCAAGGGTCATAAAGGCTGGATTTCACCTTTGCTTTCACATGCAGGCAGCCAGCAGCATCCCACTTTGATGCCTACTCCACAGATGTTCCACCTTTTTGCCAAACAGGGCCGCCAAATCCTGCTGAGGGACACCTATTCTCAACACACTGTCAACCACATGCGTTCGTTTGCAATGATGTCTACTACCTTGAAAAGCTATTAATCATAGAATGCTTTGGATTGGAAGGGACCTTAAAGATCATCTAGTTCCAACCTCCGTGCCATGGGTTGGGACACCCTCCACCAAAACAGGTTGCTCAAAGCACCATCCAACCTGGCCTTGAATGCTTCTAGGGAGAGGACATCTACAGCTTCTCTAGGCAGCCTGTTCCGGCATCTCCCCACCTGCACATTCATTCTTCTCATCTAGCATATTAAGGGTTACAAGGTTGTAACCTTGTAAAATCATTTAGTTAAAACTCTGGTGTATTGAGAGCTCAGGTATCTATCATAAACCACTAGTCCAACAAAAGGAAGCACACTTTTCTTTTACAAATACGTACATTTAGAATCAAGTAAGCATTAAGCACTCTCTTCCTCATCCAAAACAGTCGAGTCTCTAGGAATATTACTCTGGCACATTTTAACATCCCATCAGTCATGTTTGCACAACATGGGATATGGAGAACCCTTAAACAGAAAAAAAAAGAGCCCACAGTGTTATTTACCTGACCAGAGTCTCGTTATCCTGCAAATTCAAAGGCTGCCCATATGTCTTCCTTACCTTAAGCTTTTGGCATCTGTGACGTCCCCACAGAACAAGCCATCTGCATTTCAGCTCTTCTACAGTAGATGCCTAAATATCGTCAGTACTTCAGTACCCTGCAGAGCCATGCAACTCTGTTCCAAAAAATTTTAGCGTGATAGCACATTTAAAAAAAGGAATAGAAAAGAAATATTAATTAAAGCCAGACAAGCTCTGAAAGAAGTGCAAAGTAGCAGCTACAGTCTATAGCTGGCAAAAATCACACCAGCTCATCTAAGGCAGAGATAGAAATGAAACTCTGTCTTCAATCCAGTGTCCTGTCCAAGGTCTGTTCGCTTTTGTTCACTTTAAAAATAAGCAGAGTCTCTATTTGCCTAATTTCTATGAAGAGGATCCCTTCAAAGGTTAGAATCAAAATATCATATCACAGATTTTGTTGGAACAAAGACAAAGTAAACACTACCTTGTTTCCCTGAAACTCTAGGTCACCAGTGCTCAGCCTGTGATTATACAGTAGTTAAGAATAAGTTTGGGCACTGAATAATACTGCCACTGAAACCCATCCTTTCAAAGCAGTGCCTCCAGCAGCACTGCAGGTAGAGGGGTCAAGTGTTACGAGATGTTGTTGGAAAGTGAAGTTGGGAGGCTCACAATTCAGGCTTCTATAAGCAGAACGCATTACATATTTTGGATATTTCCTGAATAACAGGCTTCAGGAGCGTTTCTCCTTGATCAAAGACGGGTTGATAGATAGTTGTATGTATGTATATATCTATATATCTGTGTGTGTGTGTGTGTATATATATATATATACACACATATACATACATATAGTTGCGTGTATATCTATCTATCTTAGATAGATAGATAGATAGATAGATAATGTCCTCATCTGCTCTAAGAGGTACCTTGTGTAGGGAAAATCTGTGCTCAGCTTGCCCAAATGCTCATCTGAACTTGCCTCTATTTTTCTTTCTCCTACATTAGAAGGCAAGAGAGGTCCTCTCATTTTTCCTGTTGTAGTTTGGGACCTCACCATGTAGGCCTTGCTAGTTTTTATTCCCACACATGGCATAGTTCCCCTTCCCATTGTTATCCATGGACACATTGTCACTGCAAGGGAGAAAGGAAGGAAGGAGAAGGTAATGACAAGAAACACCAGGTTTTAACCTGAAGTTTATTCCTCTTTTGCTTTCTGAGGCTGCTTGAAGCATGAATCTAGTTCTGCTGTTTAAAAAAGGAATTATGCGAGCGACCCACCTCTTACTGAGAGAGACTGTGCAGCTTGTTCGTCATATGCCAGCATTTAGAGCACGCCACTTGTCCGTGCTTACAGCAAGAACGTGATTCCTGCAATTTATTCCTAGGTCTGCCATGGATTGCATGGCTCTGGGGAAATCACTGTAAAAACTGGAAAACCTGACAATTTTAAGCTGATGCTTCCCTTCCCTACAGACTCTTCCTGTACAGATCTGTTTAAGTTCAAATACTGAAGCTGAGATTTTTAAACATGTGATTACATTTTAGTTCTTGTTCACATAGTCATTAGTAGCACTAAACTGGGGGAGAACCTGCTATGAAATTTAGTCATCTGGCACCATGAAAAAGTGCTGGCATGGTTGTTTGATGTTCTTAGAGGGCCTGGTACTCTAAACCAGTAGATACCAGAGCTTTTCAAGTCCTGCTCATTATTTGCTTTAAAATGACACAGAAAACAGTACAGGCTTTAATTTGTAAATAATCTTTCCTTCAGGTATCTGAGAACAATCTACAAGACATACAGCAATTGCATTTTTTTCCTTCCTCTATGAAACGCTTCAATAAAAGTACTGCTTCGTTAATAACAAGTGTGGGGAGAAAAAAAGAAAAAACAGAAGAATAAGTGAGGCGTTTTTATGCAAAGTCATAATTCTTGCACCTCTTTGCTCTTGTTGTTCTACAAACAGCTTGAGTTGCAGGAGATTTGGCTTTGCATAAGAATGTTTCACAGAACAAAGGGGGAAAAGGATTCTTAAACACAAGGGAAAAATTAAGAGGGAAAATGCAAGATAAGAAGGCCAGATGAGCAGCTAAAGCCTCTGACACCTTGATCTTGGCACATCAAATAGAATACATCTGCTTACATCCAGACTGAGCCCTTTTCCTAAAAGCACTCTCTCCCCTCAGTGCACAGATATTCAACTTCAGATCAAAGCATTCACAAGGATTTTTCTTTTTCAGCCACTTCCAGTCACTTCCTCCAGTCACCCTCACTCCTTCTGACACCCCTTGATACATCGGATACAGGGCAGCGCTTCAGATTTGAGTTTTATTGCTGTACATCACCATGATTGATCAGACTTCAGCAAAAAGACTGTGTAATGATAATTTCAGAAAGAGGAAGGATTAATTCTGGTGCGATGCTTCAAATCAATCTTCATTTTAGAGTAATTAATTCCAGCAGCTACAAGACTGGCAACACAGATGCTACTGCCGCAGGTACCCAGGAGCAGTACCACCCAGGTACCCTGCAGCAGCACAAGCTCCGGGCTTTGTAACTAAGACAGATTTATGAAGAGACTCTTCTGCCCAGTAAGGCCCACTAGTGAGACAGTATTACTGCAACAGGTTGCCCAGAGAGGTGGTAGATGCCCCATCCCTGGAAACATTCACGGTCAGGTTGGACAGGGCTCTGAGCAAGCTGATCTAGTTGAAGATGTCCCTGCTCACTGCAGGAGGTTGGACTAGATGACCTTTAAAAGTCCCTTCCAACTCAAATCATTCTATGATTCTTCTACCCTGCCAGCCCACCCTCCAGATCAGAGGCAGAGGACTATACTTTCAGGTTAGAGAAGCAGCAAATACAAGAAATACCCAAGGGAGCCACATTTGCTCATCCAAGCAAACTGGGGTGAAATTCTTGCCACAGTAAACTTGGTAAAAGCTGCAGACAGAGGAAGGAACTCAACAGACTGATTTGTGGTGGTTGGTTATATTAGGGATACCGGAAAATGCATTGATGATCCTTGTTCAATAATAAAGAGCATCAAACTTAAACTTTGGGCCAAATTATGTTCCCATTTTAGTTCACTTAGATATGTGAAAATGAATTGAATTACTTAAGATCTTCATCGACGCAATAAAGCTGGTGGTTTTGGCATTGCAGTCCATGGGTACTCATTACAGAAGCTAAATCACAGGCTCACTCCAGATGGCTTGTCTCTACAACACAGCATACATCCAAGGCTCTTCACAAACTAATCACCTACTGATCATATCCCTTCAATTAAAAATTACTCAATATTTCCAAGTGCTGGCATGCATTTCAGAAATACTAGAAAATAACAAAGTGCTTGGCCAATAATATCCCGCTTTTCCTATATTACAGAAATGTCAGCTAAACAACATTAACCAGTTTGGTAAGGCATTATAGTTTATATCTGGCACATGGTGTATTTGGAAGTTTCTCCACCTCTACATCTGCTGTGGCAACAGCCTTAGTGGGACCAGCTGAAGGATAGACAAATAGGAAAAAAAAAAAAAGTCTCTTACGCTACAGTAGGGATACAGATGGAGAACATTTTTGGAGCAATTAGATTCAATCAAATTGCAGAAGTTCCAAAGGAAGCTCCAGCATCGCTCCTTTTTGATAAGGTAGACCTAGGTTGATGCACATGTTGCCACAGAGGAGAGGACACAGGAGGGGAGAACTTTGCTGAGTGGTGCGGGGTTAACCAGGAGGTTTCATTCCACCACTAACTACTGCATTTGCTTACATGGCTGTGCCACTTATTCTAGTTTATATCAGGTTAATATAGAAAAGTAGACGCACAGACCTGAGAAGATGATGATGATGGTTGGGTTTTTGTGGAAAAAAGAAAAATACAGAGCACTTACTACACAGTTTTCTGCACCCCGTATACAAAAATACAGATGCAAAACTATAGAAATCAACTGGGTATTTTATCATAATGCAAACTCCTCAACTTCTCACCAGCTATTTCAGTTTAAATCAATGAAGTCTCTTCCCCAGGAATACAGTCATTAGCTCCTCCAGCCTCTGCTGATAGACACGCAGGGCTTACATTAGTCATGGCTAACAACTTGGAGCAACTAGCAATAAAACTAAATTAAGCCTTTGATGAAGTAGCAGACTTCCTTACTTGTTGTAAAGAAAATACAGGGTATTCTCCAGTCAAAGGGCTTGTGCTTGTCAATTTTGGTTCAATATTTTTAACGTTGTAGCCATGCCTTCAGCCAGGAAATGGTGGCTCAGCTCCACAGCAGGAGCAGATGTTTGTGTGGGATAAGTGAACCAGTGTGAGAAAAATCTTCCTGTACTGCAAGTCTTTTTGGCAAGTGTCCCAGAATTCAGTGTTTTTTCACTACACTCAGTGACTTATGGGCTATAGGTATCCTATGGTCCATAAACATAGGACTCTTCACGGTCATCTAAAAAAACCTGGTATGTGCCTTGCCACTTCCCTTTTCAAATACACTCTGCAAGTCTGCTGAGACAGCCACTTACCATCTCTTCCCAAAGATGAAGGCATTTGATTCAGTCACTCATGTCCCCCATGCTTTTAGTATTTATAAATATTAACAACCCTGATTACTACATAGCACTACTGCAGTTCAAAGCTTGGAGAGTCTCAAATAGCCATGGCATAAGGACAGTTATTGGGAAATCAAAGCTGACAACAGAAGTCAAGAATAAAATTTTCAAAGGGAGTAAGGCAGATCATTGCATGAGGCCACCCATCTGGCTCCCTGACATTATATGGCTGCATTTAGATAGTTCAAACACTGTACAAGTGTGTCACAACACTCAGATTGTGCTTTGTAGCAATGACAAATGTGACTTGAACATTTGGGAATGTGCATGGATAGTAATAACATACCAGTTTCCTTCAGAGCAGCCCTATGAAAGGCTGCATTCCACTTTCCTTTTATCATGATACAGACAAGTATGATAGAAACACAGCCTTAAAAATAAGCCTGTATACAATCCAAACAGACAAAAAATCTTATCAATTTCGGGCTGTAAAGGAGCTGGCCATCATGATCTAAAAGCAACCCGCGCTTTCCCACACCAAAACAGCATGTTTGCCTTTGGTACTTGTCTCAATGAACACTAGCTGAACTTGTGCTAATAAAGATCAATGTTCTTCATAGCACGGAGGTATGCCATAGCCTTTATTGCAGAAACCCTGCTATTTTCAGCTAACAGCTTCACCCCATTCTAGGTTGCAGACCTTTTCTTACAGATGCCACTCATGACCAGAGACCTCGTGTACTAGCTTATTTTTACTTCACTGCTAGCAACTACAGTCACTGCAGGTCACTAAAGAAACTTGTCTGGCCAAACAGCTTCCAGAACTGCAAGGAAGTAGTTATTTAATATCCTGAGATGAAATGTACTATGTAAATACAGAGCATTGTGTTGTGCCAAAGAAGGTCCTCTGATTACCATCTCTTCTTAGTCCAACAGAGGTAAAGGGATTCTAGCCTGAGTTTTTGCAATACAGTTTCCTCAACAAAGAGTCTTTAGTTTAAAATAAACCCTGCTAAACAAGCTATAGTCCACTTGGCTTGACAAATTCAAACAATTAGCCTGTGGGAAGCCAAGCTGCTTCTTCATATTTGCAGGTCAGCTGCCTTAAGACCATATCTGAAGTACAAATAGGCTTTCAGGGCCAGATTCTGATTTCATTCCGCATGGTGTAAATCAGGAATAATCCCTTTAGAGATTAGTAGGAGTGAGATCTGATTCAGGCTCTTGGAATTAAGCACAAACCCTGTGCTTGCTGGGCTTATTCTAATTCTGCTAAGTACAAAGCAATTCTCCTTCAGCCTGTCCCTTTTCCATTCTGCCTAAAGCACTCTGAGCTCAGGCGCAAAGGAAGTGCTGCTGATAACACCCAACAGAAGACATTTGTCCTTGCAAAAATACTGTTGCCTACAAAGTTATTTAATAAATCTTGCAATTAAACAAAACAAAAGAAAAAACAAACCAAAAAAACAACCTTCAAATTACACAGGCAGATCAAAGTTGTTTAAACATCCCTCCTGACCCTCCGCACATGAAATGAACTACAGTAACCGTCTTTTATAAGAAATCAACTCAATTACTTTGATTTACCGCATCTGTCTCTGGTTCTGGGTATATATCAAAGGAAAACATAAGCAGAGCTTTTGCCAGATGCATGTAATGTGCTTAGGAATCAACAGGAATTCCAGCATTGATGCGAACAAATGTCATGTCATCTGAAAGTCACTTGTGTCCTTCCCCTGCCACCGCCTCCTCTGAACAAAGACAGACAATAAAAAGACAAACATGCCACTGAGTACCTTGCTTATTTTTAGGTAAGATCAAAAACCAAGTCGCTGCCCTGATGAAACTGTGCATCACTTTGCAACTATACCAAAAGGATTAATCTTTCACCATTCATTGTGCTTGTGGTGCATTCCTGCTAACACACCAGTCTGAGTGGGCACCTAGAGAATCCTGGTGAAAGGAGCTAAGATATGTCTCCATCTCATTTAGAACAAGGTACAAATCTCACAAGTGATGGGGAACTATGGAGTTACCCCCTGAGAAGGATAGCATGAGCCTGCATAAATACTATTCTCATTTGGTGTGCAGTAGTTTAGTCTCTCTGCTATGATGCTTACTTACATGGTTTATGCCTCCCAGAATAGCCTACTGAGCAGACTGAAGGATACCTTTAATTCTAGAGGCCAGCTGTGTGACTTTTGACAAGACCTCCTGAAAAAAACCCCACAATTTTAACTTTCCCGATACCCAAGTCACCCTGCATGTTCCTCCTGCATGCCTTGAAGATCACTCATCAGGTCTGAAATCTTTTTTACCATGTACCGTTGACAAGGATCCCTTATCCTGTGGCCTCTGAGGAAGAAAAAAAATTCTTGTAGCAATCTCACATCCCAACAACTTTGGACAAGAAGCTGAAATTCAATAGGAGCTATAAGTGGACCACCAAAGGATGTTACAACCATGGAAGAATTTCCTTTGGGAACAAGGTGGTGGGGATGGTAAGGAAACCACCATCAAAAAGCCTGTTCATAGAAGTTCCATATGTTTTAAAGATTATGAGAAGTCACAAGCTTTGTAAGTCTCATTAAGCAGATGACAGTTTCAGCAACTGATTCTAACACATGTGCTGAGCAACATCCTTGTGCCGACGCAGAAGGACGTATGCTATCCACTCTGTCTCCATGAGATATTTTGGTCTTGCCTTCAACAGTCTACAGGTAATGAGCAGATCAAGCCCTAATGAGCTCATTAGATATGACAAGTCTATAGTCAAGGTTACTGTGCACGACCCTATTCTCTCTTGGAGAAAGGTGAAACCGTCATGCAGCATTTGTTTTTGATGGAAGAGAGGATTAAAAATAAAACAGCACTTGGTCCAAGATGCAGAAACACCTTAATTTCCTTGAAGTCAATATTGTTGGTGCCAGCCAAAGCGATACTGCCACGTATCTGCTCAGGAGCAGCAATCAGCTCAGAATGGCAGCTGGAAGGGGAGATCTGAAAGATTGATTCTGACAGCTACAAAAGCAAGAGGGTTTTTAATATTCAGAAAAGTGTCAGTGCCCTAATAACAGAATTTCCGTCTCTAAGAGCTACACTTGTCAAGTGAAACCTGATTAGATACAAAAGCAAAAAAGGCATCCAGGCTTTGACAAATTCAGAACAGTTCCTTCTGTAGAGGTGAGGGGCTGTGAAGGAGATGCTTTTCAAATGAGCAAGCCTCGCCTGGTTTTACCCTCAACTTGACCCTCGAGCACCTATGGCAAAATGCCACATTTCACATTTAAGTGAGGAAGATGCCAGCAAGCACAGGAGCAGGCACCACCAGTTCAAAGTTTCACCTTGCAGAAGAGCTGCCTTGCAAAGCCATCTGGTTTCTTCCAGGAGAGGAAAGACTTACCACCCTGGTAATCCCACCCTCAGTGCGTGCATCTCTGCCAAGCAAGCCTGAAACTCCATAGGAAGCACAGCAGGTTGCCTCAGGGTCTCTTCCTCCACCTCCAGTCTGTTCCCTAAGAAGATCCTCACTGAGGACACACACCAGTACTGTCTGTGTATCATAGCCAGTAAATTTCCAAGCAAGACAGTAAGGGTGTAAAATGTTTACTGGCAGACAACAGCCAGACTCATAATACTTCCAAATTCAGAAACATGCCAAAAATGTGGCTAGTGGCTCTGAGAACAACCTCAGGGGAGAGTTACACCTTGATGAAATCCCATTTTCCAAAATGAAGCTGTGCTGAGTTTTTTTTCAAAAAATACAGAGAACTTCTAAGATTGCATGTTGTAAGATAAATCAGGGATATGGCATTGAGAAAAGTGCCTTTGTGAATTCATACACATACAGAAGAAGAAAAGTTGGATGTGTGGGTCCCTGACACCTCGCCTGACAAAGGTCTAAGGATTGTTTTCTGCTGCACTAACATCTAACTCCTAGTCAGGCTTGTTCCCACAGGAAAACTGTCCTTTTTCCAAAATAATAACTTTAAATAGGGCAAACTTCTTAGGATTGTTTGTCAATTAGTGCGATGACAGTCCCCACAGAGAGGATTTGGGTATTTTCAGCCACAGGGACAAAGAGCTACTATCTAAACCGGGGTGGGGGAAGCTCTGCAAAAAACAATAGAAGCAGTGACCGCACTGAGTACTTCTGGCTTAATCTGGTAAAATTTTAGCTTTGTAAAAGCCCTCAATGAAGAATGCTATATAAGTAAAGGAAAAGTGCATGACCGCCTTTTAAGCCAGCAGAAGCAAAGCACAGTAAATGAGCCCCGCTCCTATGCCAGCAGTGGGTCAGATGACAGCAGAGGAAGAAATGAGCAGAGTCTTTCTGTGGAACAGGCACCCCCCTCCAAACAAGCTGTGGTGGTAATTTAACCTATTGATTCTTTTCCATCCAAACCTCCATTTTTTACCCTATTAAAAAGAAAAAATAATCCCCAAGTGAATTGCAATTATGTCGCAACATGCTCTGCCAACACTTACACCCAACTCAGTATCAACAAGACTCTTGCCTTGCGGAGAGGCAACTTATTCCTTTGTTTCATTAAATGTTGTGGCCACCTCTGCAATTACTGTACCAACTTGTATTTGTCAACAACCTTGCATTTTTTCAACAGCCAGCATCCATCTCCTGCTTCTTCACTTTCTGGCCTCACCACCAATTACGTA
This sequence comes from Eurystomus gularis, assembly GCA_013400335.1. Lineage (NCBI taxonomy): Eukaryota > Metazoa > Chordata > Aves > Coraciiformes > Coraciidae > Eurystomus > Eurystomus gularis. Next base: position 505,501 of record VZZY01003828.1, read on the forward strand.
GCTGCTTGAGGCTTACTTCTGTTTGAAGCACCAGCCATTTTACACGGCAGAATTACAGTGCTTTTGGAGAAGCCCAGGGAGGGCACAAATCAGTGTCTTCGTGTTGTGCTGGTTCAGCCATCACCATCATTTTATGCTGCCATCAGTCACCTGATCACACAGGCCAACACCGAACTCAGCAACATCCCCTCACAAGTCTTCTTTCAGACGGTTCATAGGTTCCTGTGGGCCCTGCTCCTCCACCGCCCACTGTGGTGCCAGCATCACCTGCTGGACACAACGGACACAGATGGCTCCCTCAGTGGCCCTTCACATGGAAGAAAACCACTGAGAAAGCTCAGCAAGATGCAACCGGCCCCAACAGGAAGGTCATCTAACTGATCAGCTCCCAGTTAAAGTAGCCCTGGTCTCACCCACCACCCCAGTCATGACCACTTGGGTGAGGACAGAGACACAAAGACACAGGTGGGCCAGGTTCTGCCTCTGGAACATGAAGCCAATAGGAAAACCAAAACATTCTGCTAGGGTGTGACTCATTCACAGGTCAACTCCAACTTGGGGCCCACAGCTTGTGCCCCACCACTTTACTTTGCCGGGTATTTACACCTAACTCTTGTTGGTGTAATTTAACTGTCTGAATTGTGAGCATTATGTCAAATCACAGCAACGCTTGGATGGCCAATACATACTGACTTTTTTTTTCTGAAAACTTCCATGATTTTAAAGGACCATTAAAAAAAATAGAAGTAGGTGTTTCAATTTCTGTCACATTTATTTCCTGTAACTTGAGAAAAAATTCCCACTTGTAAAAGACCTAAATCACCCCATTTCTCCTCATTCTGGAATAAGCATCACAGTTCTCCAGTGTCCTCAAATATTTTACAGTGCATATATCATACAGGTGAATGAAACCCTTCCACTTCCTCAAAGAGGTCAAATATCACCCTAATATCGCACACAAATATGTATAGAGTTAAACAACTTCTATCAAACCTAATCTGGTGGCCTGGAGCAAAGTCTGTCTGTAATCAGTATGCTTTTTAATGAGTTTGCTTTATTAGGTTGTCTCCCACACTTTACATACATGTTGCTGCCCTAGCAAGTTAATGAAGTGGCCATTTGAGACAGGACAGTCAGGCTCCAGCATCCCTGCAGTTTTATCAGTTGTATAGCTGCTTATATTTCACGCATCCTGCTACCACGACACAGCCTCTTCTTCTATCATTTCTGGTCTGGAGCAGTTTTCAATTTTACATATCTATTTCTGCAATATTCACAGAAAATCGGCTGCAACAGCCAGTGAGTCAATGACACTTTATATTCCCCTGCAAGGTCTCAGGAACCAGGCAAACAAAAGCAGAGTGCCAACAGCCACCAAATGGCATGACCCTTGCAGCACTAGGGTAATAACCTCACTGTAGCATACAAAGCAGAAATACAGGTGATTTTTGTTGCACCGGTAGTGCTTTTGCATATCTCTGATGACCGCACTACTCAATGGAGCGACAGAAAGTGAATCACTAAAGCCAACATCCTAAAATCGCTAAAACTCTTCTGTTCGTGCGGTTGAAGATTTCCTTTTACTTTCCCTATTCAAATTCAAGCTGTTGGTCAAAAGGGCAGTGTTTATATCTTTACCAGAGTCTCCACACACTTTACAGCCTGAACTCAGCCTCCAGGAAACCAAAACACTACCATTTACAGCAGGCAAGACTGGAGCAGAGAGCTAAGATGGGACAGGGCTTGGCTCTCCAAGCTGAGTCCAGGTTCTCTGTCACAAGTGTGTTCTCCCACTATCATGTGCTTGTCCTCAGATAAAAAGTTGAAACACTCCCAGCTCTCCCGATGTTTTGGTTTTCTCTGACCTTAGCATGCAGAGAACAAAGCACGGCAGAGGAAGCGGAGTGGTGGGAGCTGCTGTTTGTTCTCTAGCAAGGAGCAGTTGTTGATGTGAGGAAGAACACATGCAAAAGAGGGGTAAAAAATTACAAAGGGTACCAGAAGAGCAAGACATTTAGTATCCACTGGTGGAAATGGAGGTGAAACCAGGAAAACTCTCCCTGAAGCTCTGAAGAAGCTCTCAGCATCTCACACACGCTTTGTATTTCTATGGGAACCTCACGTCACCACATTGCAACCACCAGAATAATGTCAGTGGAGGTAAGGTTTTCATCTTGAAGCAAAGCCATATCTTCCGCCCCCATAGCCGCACCTCCTGTCCAGTTGCTCCCTGTGAATCCATTACAGAGTCCTCAGTTACAAGGGTAAGCCACACCACGTGCATTTTTAGTAGCCCAAAAGAAAGGAGCTGCTTTTGCCCAATTTGTAAAGCATCCCCCCCACTACCAAACTGTTTTTCTCCTCTCTGCACCATAAAAGATGGCTTTGATTTCCACATGATATTTTGTAAGAGCTAGGCTAATGCAATTTTTCCTTGCATTTCTGTGTTGCCATTACAGCATAATCTCCATTACAGTATGAGAGAAACCTTCATCATAACTTACATAACTTCATTGCAAAGGTTATGGCATTCTCAGCTGCTGAACTGTATGTGCCTCCATGTCCTGTCTGTAAACTTAATATCTACTTCATGTTTCCACTGGTGCTGCTGCTGGATGACCTAGAGATATTAGGTAGACTTCAGCATTAACATTTGAAGTCTCATGGTGAGCTTTTGTCAATGCAATACAGGGCCAGAAAAAATTCATTTTTACTTTTCAGGGAGAACTTTTTAGGCTAGAATTCAGTACACTCTTTGGAAAGAGCTGCAGGTCTGTTTGTGAGATGCAGAGTGAAGCCACAGGAGACCTGATCATACAGTCATCACTTCTCAACAAGAGCAAATTTTATCTGAAGGGGAAAAGCAGGGGGAACAAGAAGAGATCAAGAAGTAAGATTTCTAATTCTTCTAATCATCATTGGACCGAGAAGCAGGAGAGATCTTTTCTGTACTTGAAATGCACAGAATTGCCCCTGAAGAGAAAAGCTGGGTGAACCTTCTGAAGAATAATAACTTCAATACAAAAACAGTTTCAAAGAGACAAGAAACAAAGAATCAAATTCAGGTATAATATCAGTATTGCCATCGGCTAACAAACTGTGTCGACGCAGGTCACATCAAATTCAGAGGAATCACTCTGACATTTCCGAAGGCAAACTTTCTTCTTCGCTCTTTCAAAATCAGTAATTTTGACTACCTGAGTGTTTGAAATGGACCTGGAATTAAGATTAAGTAAACCAGAGCAACCTTCCAGTATACCCTTCAGGGGGCCTGCAAGAAAGCTGGAAAGGGACTTTTGACAAGGGCATGTAGTGATAAGGCATAATAGCTTTAAACCGAAAGAGGGCAGACCTAAGTGTAAGGAAGAAGTTCTTCCCTCTGAGGGTGATGAGGCACCGGAACAAGTTGCCCAGAGAAGTTGTGGATGTCCCATCCTTGGAAGTGCTCAAGGTCAGGCTAGAGGAGGCTTTGACCAACCTGGTCTAGTGGAAGGTGTCCCGGCCCATGGCTTGGGTTTGGAACTAGATGATCCTTAAGGTCCCTTCCAACCCAAATCATTCTGTGGTTCTATGAATACCTCACTTGATCAAAACCATCATTATCTTGACCAGTTCAGACTAATTAAGACTAAATCTTAATTAAGGTTTACTTTGATTCAATGTAAAACAGTAGTTTTCTCAATTTTGTCACCAAAATAAGTCAGATCATCTGCACAAACTGATTTAAATCAAGATTGAGTAAAGGAACACTTTAGATGCATGACGTAATACTGTTAGCAGCTCCAGTCTTGCACTAATGCAGGCTGCAGCCTGTGTACCGGCCCAAGGGCAGGTCACGTAAAAGACAACGCCATACCCCATCTGGCCAAAGAAACGTAAGATATAGGCATGGATGCCCTTATCACACCCTGACAGCTTCAGATGCACTGTAGAGTGTCATAAAAGAGACAAATTCCGTAAGGTCAGCTCGGATTCAAGTTGCAGGTAGCCCTATACCATGTTCTCTACATATGACTTTGTAGAAGTCTCAGGATGAAGTAACACAGGTCTCTGCTTCAAGACCAATCTCAAAGGGCTGTCTGTAGGACTCAAACTGGTATGTTACAATTCAACTATTCAGATGATAACTTCCAATTTGATCTATGGTTTTGCAAGCCATGATGTAAGCAGGCATCTTAAAAAAAATAATCCAAATCTGGACACATGTAGTGCCCACTGAATTTAACCTGGAGACAAAGGAACCTGATTCCTACCTAAAAAAACTAGAGGTGACGCCTTATGCTTCCCTGGCAGGGTCATATTAACTGAGCTGGCAGATTTGATAGAATTAGATTTCTTTGTCGAGCTGGTACAGCACTGTGATGTGTCAGCACATGCAGCATTTCAGGTAAGTAAGATTAAGTCACTGATTGAAGATCCAGCCTCCAGAAATAATGTAGTGTCCTTTAAAAGGAAAAACCTTTGTTTTTTGCTGGTGTACCACAGCTAATAAATAAATAAATAGAAACAACAAAACCACTGATCCTGGGAAAATGTCAGTAGCAATTATCTAGTCCAGAGACATTTTTTAATTGCATCTAATGCAATATCTCAGCTTCACTGTGCCAGCTTTTGCTCTGTGGAGCCATCCTCCAAAGGGATGGATAAGGGCTGATCTGGCTCAAGGGAGTTTTAGGGATATCCAGAGTATGTGTGGTCACTACCATACCAGCAGCAGTCCTGCGTCAGGCACCAGCAAGGTGGGAAAGGTCATGACTGGACCCTGTGAGCTCTGACCACAGCCACTCATTCCTTCGCTCAAACCCTTTAAGGCAGACAGGCTGAGCCTGCATTAAAAACTGCTGCAGGGAGAAAGGACTTCCAAAGAAATCGAAAAAGCTACTGCAAAAAACAAAGGCTCCATTGAGATGATGTCCTTAAAGCGAGGAAACTACACTTCAAACATTTGTCACCAGACACAGAGTACAACCATTTACATCGTGCTTCTTTTGCACTCTGCGATACCTCACAACCGGCCGACACAAACAGCTGTGGTTTTGTGAGGTTTACAGATTTCTTGAAATAATACACCCCCTCTGTGCCCAAAGCCTTCATTGTCCTGTACGCAGGGCACAAGTCTTCTCCCAGAGTAAGTGCTTGCATGGCGGTCCAGAAGAAACAATCAAGAGCACTTCAAAGCGCAGCAGAGCCAGGAACAAATTGCTTTCCACCCTCATTTCCACCCAGAACTGCATTTTAACAATCGCTACAGTCTTTACAATTGACAACATCCCTAATCTTAACTCATGCTTCAGAGTAAGCTTCTACCGATGTTATTGGGAGTTTCTTTTAAACATAGCTCCCTGTTCCCCAAGGCCCCCCATTTTCCACACTCCACGGCTATTTCACAGCTGTAGGTGTTGTACAGGAGCTTTTCAAAGCCTCATAGGACATTTTCCACAAAGTGACTTGAGTTTGCCACTTACCCAGAGCACAGGAAATTCAGCATCAGTGGAAAGAGGAAGTTGGGGTAAGAGTGGAAAAGGGGACCAGAAGGGTGACAGCAGTTCTTCTGTGGCTGCTGTTAATGAACGTCAGCATGGCCCAGAGCCCTTATCAGAACAAGGGGAGTCACATGAGGTAGAAGACAAAGCCTCTCTAATGAACTTACAACTCCTAAATAGAGGCCACTTACATTGATAACATCATTTATTTCGTAAGCTAAAGGTTAGCACCCAGAAAAGCACATCATGCTTCCACAGGGTCAATTCAGTTGCCAAACACAGGTTTCAGACGCCACTGGTGATACCCTAGAATCAAAGCCACCTTCCCAGGGTCTCAAATATGCCAGAAGGAGACAGAGACTCAAACCTCTCTGGACTAGCTCCAGAAGGCCAGGAAAGATAGTTCAGGGCAGTTCAAATGGCACTAAGTGACTCTGGTTAAGAAGCAAAGATCCCTGAAGTCTGGTACCTGACTCACAGCTCCCTGGAGCAGATAGCGGTTGGGTTATGCAGATAAGACATCTACTGGGTGATGAGTTGAATCAATCTTCAAACACCATGCTAGACCAGAGAGGGATGTGGACCTGCTCTGGCTGGGCTGCAAAGGTATTTATACATCTTACCAGTGGGACCAGGCATATGGTTCCTGCCAGGACTCAAGAGCCAGACAGGACCTACCACCTTCCTCGGCTAGCCAAAGCCTCCATTAGCCTGTTGTCTGCTGCCACAGGGACTATGGCAGTAACAGCAATACCAACATTTACAACAACAATTTGTCTGCAAGTTTGCATCTCCTGCATTAGTCACAGTCCTCAGTAAACATCTGTATGGGTCAAGGAAGCTTCTCACTGTTGTAAGTAATTCCACTCGGAGATGTGAGCTGACAGACGGTCCTGAAATTATTTTTAACTTGCATACCTCTGACTTAGATTTTCATTTAGCATAACATAAACATGACAGACAGGCTTTGATGCAGTTAGGCAGGACTACATACTTCAGAGATGGATAAAGGTATTTATGCCACACTTGGCCTTATTCAGTGGAATTTATGCCCACGTTTTAATGTATATCAATAACCTCAGATCACTCAAAAATGCAGCTGCTTCTCTTCTCCTCACAAGCTTGATTGTGTGCAGGCTGTTTAGCAAATATTTTACAGCAATATTTCTATCAAAATTATTAGTATAAAGCTAACCGGGCTTGCACAGAAAGGTTTCATCAGAGTATCTTGGAAGAGTGGCTGGCTTTTGAAAATAATTCTTCCACTTAAGAAGTGGTGAAGTAGGTGAAAAAAAAATAGCTTCTGGATGCCTGGGTTACAGTAATGTTCTATACCAGCACCATATTGCCTTTAAAAAAAAAAAAAAGAAAAAGAAAAACATGTGCTGCAAGGGGAAGACAAGGATGGGAAGGAAGAAATTTATCCCCTACTTCACCAATTCATCTATCTACAGAGGAGTGCTGTTTCACATGAAACTCCAACAGTCCTGTGCTGCCTTCTGCAAAGTACAGAATATACAGAAGGTACAGAAAACTAAGTCTGGTGTGAGAAAGAAAAAAGTTAAAGAAACGCTACATGTGGCATCTGACAGTGTTGAAACAAGACAAAAAAAACACATCCTTATTCAGAGTTCCCTCAGCCAGCATCATGAAAAGCTCCACCAGGTGGTGGGATGAACAGCACTTCAAATATGCTGTGGAGCTGGATTTGCTCTTACTCCTTGGCTTTTAAAAGCACATTTCTGCTTTGCCATGCTTTTGAAAATACTTCTAAAAGAAGCTCCTAATAAAACCGTATTATTACTATCATTTAACAGCAGCAGTTGCAACGCACTTGGCATAAAAGATGCTGTTATAACCTAGAAGATGGAACCGCCATCTGCATGACCCTGATTTCCCCTCAAATTACTCCCGTTTTACATAAACAAAAAAGCAAATTGATGTGCAGATATAAAGCCATATATAAAATGATATTTAATTTTAAAAGCTACCTTCCTCAAGTGAGATGCCATCACTATTATTAATATCATCAAGTTTGGAAGAAAAACTACAAATGAGGCTGCAAGCTCCTTTCTGGCCAGGACGTGTGAAAAATTCACACAAACAGGTAATCAGAACCAAGCAATCTTTTGGCACCAAGCAAGTTCACACAGAGAATAAGGAATTGGATTTTTTCTATTCTTTTGCTCTTTCAGAGACTATGACACCTTCCTGTTACTAGCAGGAAGGTAAAATAGATTTAATTAGACAGAAGCGTACTCTTAAAATCCAGTGGTAGCTTTAAAGATGATTTGGCAGGACCATAGACTGGGACTTTGTTGAGGCACAGGATGTAAACCTGCTGCTGCTAAAATGCTACCCCACAGTAGCACAGAAATAGAGTAAATGAAGAGAGAAACTGGCACAGGAACGGAGCACCAAGCTCACCACAGACCTATGCTGGGGTTTTGTAGTTTCCAGGATAATCAAGAAAAGTGCCTTTAACTAATAAACGAATCCACCTTTTTTGTTCATAACCAACCTGGTGCCACTGCCTGAACATGTGTTCAGATAAAAAAAAAAAAAAATCGCATGTTCCCAGATGAGCCCAGAAAGGACCGCAAGTGTAGCTGTGCCCTACAGATAAGACCTGGGGCTAACCTCAGCTTCTTCAGCAGCTCTCTCAAGACATCATGAACAGCGGGCTGAGCACTGCGGGCTTTAGATCGGGCCATAAAAATTGAGGAGGGGGTGAACATATATCAGCTGCAGAAGGCACTGCCTGGCATGGACCACACAGGACACTACGGATGTAGCGATCCAAGTATTTCAAAGCTTCACACAGAGCCACCCCTCCAGCTAAGGCCATGTAAATAATACATAGGAGGAGCGTGCTGCTAATTGAGTATCTTCTGAGCTGCCAAGAGGCAGGAAGACTCCAGTTCAAGGCAACTCTTCAACTTAGGTCACTGAAGAACACCAACGTAAATGAACTCCTGAGGACAGGATCAAAGTAGAACAGGGACTTTCTTTATAATATCCTTGAATTTCCTGTCTCCTTTCTACACTAAAATTTAATTTCCTTTTCAAAGAGAGCTTTTAGAGCTTATGAAAATTGACCCAAAAGATTACAGGAGCTTTGTAACCCTTCCAATCTCCCTGAAAGACCCATAATTAGGGAGGTTTTTCCTCTAACATGTGTGCCCAGCAGGCAAATACATAATTCAGACTTACAATTATATATACAATTAGTTATTTCAGTGTATGGGATACATACAAGCCCAACCGTTACCGAGTTGACAAATCTCGTGTGTTTCAAAGGGTAAATACCCATCCAGGCATTTTTTTTCCACCGGTTTGTTTTCCTTTATGCCAAGACTAAGCAATCCCACTGAGGACCTGGGATGTACGTCCGCCATAGAGAGAAACATATCCAGCCTAACAAAAACACACCTAACAACCAAACTGCTGACCTCGAAGATTAGTTATTTATACTCCACGAGAAATTAATTCCGCAACCAGAGATGTGCGAGCGGGTACCCGAGGCAGCCAGTCCGCTCTTTTCCCCTCTCACGGAGTAACACCGGCTTTCCTCCCTCGCCGCACAGCCTACCCAAGGGAAAAAAACCAATACAATAAAGGAAGATAGCAGGGTCCGGGACGCTGCCAAGGCGGGTCCCTCCCGCCCGCCCCGCAGCCGAGCGGCGGGGCACCGGGCGGGACCGCTCCTCCGTGGACCGAGGGATGCCGGGGGCAGGTCAGCGGGGTGCACGGGGCACTGCCCGGAGGGGAGCCTTGCTCTGGACCCCACCTCGGCATCCTCTGCACCCCCTTCCCCCCGCCTCCTCCACCGGCTGGATGG
>VZZY01003828.1:515001-601087 GCA_013400335.1 Eurystomus gularis
TAGCGGCGTCCCATCCTCTCCTCTGAACGGGGTGATGAATCAGAGCCCTCCCCGGGCGACGCAAGCTGCCTTGCGCTGCCCGCCCTGCCCGCGCTGCCTGCCTGGTTGCCTGCCCTGGCTGTGCTGCTTCCCTACCCCGGCTGCCCGCCCTGCCCGTCCTGCCCGGCGGGGCTTCCTGTGCTATATGCGAGCCCCCAGCCACGTGGACGGCGCCGGGGCCCCCGCGGCTCCTCCTCGAAGCCGGGCAGGGCGGTGCCGGGGCGGCCTCCCCCCTCCCCTCCCCTCCCTTCTCCGCTTCCTTCCTTCCCTCCCTCCTTCCCCTCCACACCCCCACCGGGCCGCGGAGCGATGCGCGCCCGCGGAGAGGTGCGCGCCCCCCAGGGCACCTGAGGTACCGGTGCGCTCACCCCCACCCCGAAACTCCAGGACCCGGACTGGGGCTGCGCGGGTCCCGGAGGTGATCCCGGGCAGGGGAAGCGGGAGGAAGCGCCGCGCTTCTCAGGGGAGAAAGCGCCGTTTGCGTCGTTAATGAAAAAGAGCACGGGTCTGCTCGCGGTGCAGCATCGGGCGTTCTAATGATGACTATAAAACGCTGTGCAATTAAAAAGAACACAGCGTCATTAAAGAATCCCCCAGACAGATACAGTCAACTGATAAAGTGTCTCCCAAAACTATCTAACAACAAAACGCTGGCTTGTTTAGTGTCGGTGTGTGAAGATGGGAGCTGAGATGAGAAGCGGGGGGGTTGCAGCACCTCCAAAGAAGCAAGCGATCTCGGTGGTCCTCTCTAGTCCCCCCTCCCATAGGCAGTGTAACATGCACAGTGAACGTGCACGGCACATGCCAGAGGGAAGAGCTTATTCCTGAGCTCTGAAAAACGTGGTCCTTAACGCTGGACAGCCGGTGCGTAACTCCCTTTTGTGAAGCGGATGAGTTTACAGGTTATTAATCTACTTACTGGAACTGCCCACGCTGCTTTATTGCATCCAGCACAACACACTTCCACTGGAAACTGTAACGTGCTGTGCAGGAGCTGTAAGTCATCAATCATCACTGAGCTTGTTTCCATAGAGTTATATTAGTAGAAGTGTGAATTTAGACCGGTGTCACATCGCGTACCACGCTGTGCAGGGATTTGCATTCGGGTGTGAGTACCGGTGACAGGCTGAGCTTTCTGTTTAGGAGCCCACGCCCATACAAAACTTTCAAGGGGCTCACTCCATCACTTAGTCCTGCCCTTGGATACTGCAGAGCTTCGTAGTATTATATCCTTCATAAACAGGGCTTGGAAGGGATTTAATCTGAAGTAATGAGGGTAAAAAAAAAAAAATCAGTCTTTGTTTACAAGGAATGTATCAATACAAGGAATTACTGGGAGCAGGGAGGAAACCGTGTTATTAAATAGCTGTTCACTGCTTCTTCCCAGGAGCGGCTTGCCGCTTTGCTGGAGGTGGGATAGGGCCCTTGAGGAGCTCCAACTTGATCACCTGTGACAGTTTCTGTAACCCTCTCGACTTGATACTCTGGTACTTTCAGGCAAATTAGTTGAGTTTGCTGCTTCATTTCCTTCCTGATGATTGTGGGTCGGTCCGTTTATTAGAAAATCACTAGGGAACAGCTCACCAGCAAAAGAGGCTGTGCATCAGGTTTGGAGATATCACCCTAGCATTTTTGAGGTGATGGAGGGAGTGAGAGAGTGATGAGGACTCCAAAGAATGTCCTATGAAAGCAACAGTGCCTGGGGAAGGAAGAGGCTGAGCATTCTGCATTTCACTACCTGTTGTACCACACTTGGTCTGTCCGTGAGTTTAACAGAGATCAAGAATGATTCTAGGAAAACAGGTGATGTCTCATCATACAATATATAAAGTTTTAGCAGTGTGTCTGCAGATTATATCAAGGAAAGCACCCTGCAGTCAAAAGTGTCCTAATTAATGATAGTTAATCAAGATGACACTGGAACAGATTGCCCAGAGAAGCTGTGGATGCCCCCTCTCTGGAAGTGTTCAGGTCAAGGTGGATCGGGCTTTGAGCAACCTGGTCTAGTGGGAGGTGTCCCTGCCCATGGCAGGGGGGTTGGAACTGGATGATCTTTACGATCTCTTCCAGCCCAAACCATTCTACAAGTCTATAACTGAAAAAAAAAGGGAGCAGGAGATAATATGAAGTTTTCTTTCTACTTTCAGTCCTATCTCTGCACCAGTTCTTTGTGGGGGGTAAGATATGGTGAACCCCCTCCAGCCACACCAGCCTTAGTTACAAGTTGCAAGGTGGAGATATATAAGCAAACTCTTCAGTGACTAGTTTTGGTCAGAAAAGCTCCCTTCTGTAGAAGGCAGAAGAGAAAGGTATTTGCCCCAGGGGTGCCTTGAGGAGGCATGACACAGCAACATGGGTGGAGCATGGAGAAGTGCAGAGCATGGAGAAGTTTCTCGGGTCTCTGCTCGTGCCGGGCTGAGCAGAGAACAAGATCAAATCCTCCTGAAACAGCAAGCGTGGAACCTATTTCTCTTTGTTATATCGGTGTTACACTTAGTTAACTCCTTTGGATGCTCTCAGCTTCACCGATGCACCCCAATGAGTGTGTAGGTAGGAAGCACTCTCCAATAATGCTGTAGTAATTACAGCAGGATCCAACCCAGAAGGTTGGATCCGCTCCCCTTTATATTGTAGCATTTCCCTAGCAAGTGTCATTTAGATGTTTTTGGGAAAGAATCCAGGATTTGTTTCACAGACAGTATTTCCTCAACAGCTCAGTGAATATGAAATATTTTGAACTAACCATGCAAATCTCGCTTGTCTTCTTATGTAGAGAAATGATATCTATTCTAAACTCTGGGCCAAGGCTTTCAGCTGCTAATGGGGAATAGCTATGCAGACATCAAAGGAGCTGTATCAGCTTTCACCAAGTGGGGATCTAGCCCTTTATTCATATTTTTAAATTCAGAAGCTGTGTCTAACTAAAAAAATTTTCTCTATATTTTTAAGTAGCCCATGCTTTATTTTATGGCTGTTCCCTCAGTGGTAGGATTGTTTCCCATAGTCAATGTTTAAAGGCCCTTCAAGGCTGAAGGAAGATGAATAATTTAAAGCTGGTCTATGATGCAGAATTTTTAACATATGTTTTACGGGTCATGTAGAACAATTATTTTTGTCTTGTCAGTAGATATTTTACAAACAAGCTGTGCTGGAACCAAAACCCTATCCTATTTAAGACTGGGATTTGAGCCCTCCTATGCATCAACACAGTGGCATGCTGGCGTCTACAAGCCGTAACAAGGAAATCATTATCACCAGCACTGATCAGAAAAGAGGAGAAATGAAGCAATTTCACTGTTTTTTCCTTTGACAGACACTGGTGACCCAGATGTGGGCAGAACTGTGGCTTTCCCATCTCAGAAAGCCTCATCCCAAGGTAGAGACAGAGGAGCTGTAATTTGTTTCACCTAAAGCCACAAAAGGTCTGGATCCGGTGGCATTGGGAAAGGAGGCATGAGACTGTGATGTTCACATGTTGGCTGGAGTATTTTTTTGCCAAGTTCCTGTTAACTTCCTAAACTGGGAACGCCAGCTTAGTCAATCTTTGCAGTTTTAATAGGCAGTGCTAAAGGATGGTAAACAGCTGGTGATTCACCTTTTATAGATTTCATTTCCTGTCCCTTCCTAATTCCTTGCAACAGCAAAGGGAGGAGGCATCTACTTTGCAGATGCTCAAAATCGGCCCGGGTTTCAGCCTTATGGGTTGATTTCCACACTATTCTTTGTTTTCCTGGATTGTCCATTTCTATTTTATAATTACTTTAGATTTGCAATTAAAAAGAAATTGTTTTGATTCTTCTAAAAGCTCTTTGGGCCTCAAACCAATTTCAAGTATTTCAGCAAGACGTAAGGTTAGGCACTGCACTGGGAGAATGCCGATTTGGGCTTGTGTTCGCTGTCCCCTCATTTGCTCTTCCTTCAGTAGGTAATCTGTCATCTTTCAAACAAGCCAATTGCCATCATGTCTAGGCCAAGAAGAAGAAGTTAAAATAGAAAATCAGCATTTGGTGTGTACACAGTTACCAAGAAGATATTTCTCCTCGCCTGTGTAAATAAATTGTCATTCAGAAACGGTTGGCTTGTTCTAAAAGGTATGCTAAGTCCTGCCGCCGCACTGTGCTTCCAGTGGCAGGAAAGAGGAGAGGACCCAGGAGTGTGGCCAAGTAACGCCCCATCCCCAGCTTCTCCCACTAGTTCTGTTGAAGGGACTATTCCTCACACAGGCCGAAATGTCGTTGGATAACTGCTGTCTCAACTAACACAGTGGGAGTGATTACTGACCTTGCCAGTTATGTCTCCAGTTCAGGACCAAGCTCCATGCAGGTGGAGCCCTTTCCAAGGCAAACGGTTTTACTTGTAAATCTATAGATTTTTATGGAGCTAATCGTTTGTGTTTATTATGTATTGTACCGAGACACACCTATTGATCAGCACAACCAGCTATGAAAGAGATTAAATACTTCCAACAAAACTTTATAAATGAAACTTTATAAATATTGGCCATAGATGGAGTCAACTTGTTTATTCCAATTGGCAAGAGGGAGAGATAGTCTAAATATATCTTATATCACTGAAGAGATAAAAGATGTTCTGTATTTGAACATGTAAGAGGCACTGCCCTTGTTTTACATAACTTGCTACAGTGATACATTATACCTAGTGAGAACAAACTTTATAACGCTATCTGTTGAAAATTGAGTTTGCCATAATTGATAGACAGTTTTATCATGTCTGGTTTGGTCTCTTTGTCTTTTTTTTTTGTAAACAGCAATCTGCACAGATTTCACAAAACTGTGATAGTCTCCCCTGATCCAAAACCTACTCAAGGCAACTGGTAAGAGCTTGGAGGTTTAAAATGGGTTTTTAGATCCCATCCCCAGCCTCCATACCTCACAGAATCAGACTGTGGCATTCAGGTGTGTTAAAAGCAAAAGAGAAAAGAAACAAAAAAGAGCCCAGCATCCTTCCCTACTTGTTCTCAGAGTTCAAACGATGAGGAGCTGCAGGAGCCCAGTCACACTGACATATGGCCAGTACTCTCAGCATCTGCTTTGCAGCACCTGGGTGCAGGACCACATCTGAGATAGCTTTGACATCAGAGCAGGGTTCCTTTTGAGGCAAAACTATTACTCAGACATGTTTTTACCTTCTAGGACTCATTAGTGCTGTGTAGGGGAATGTCTTCTGTGGGTGAAGGTTGTGATATGACAACTCTCCATGAGTGTCTGAGAAAGTCAGAGAAGCCTTTCAGTATTGCAGCACTTAAAAACACACAGTAAACACCAAAAGCTCGATTTGCAGAAATATTTAGCAAATCTGGAGCTCAAGCAAACTCACCTAAAAAAACAATCAGAGTTATTAAATACTTTCTTGCTTTGGTACTCTGAGATAAATGCAGTTTTTTGCTGTAAGGACAATACAAACCCTGAAAGGAAAAATAAACTCTAAATAAGAATAAAACACTGTGAGGATATTAAAATAGATAAAACCATAGTACAGCTGTCAGGATCCAGGAAGTTAAATTCATGTACAAACTTTCATCAGCCATCAATAATTTACTGCAGAACAAACAAATGGCATAAGCACACAAAATGAGGATAAAGGTAAGCAGCTATGGCAAAGAGAGACCGATTTTGTATACTTTTTGGGTGTTTCATACATATGTAGGATGTTCAATCTCCCCAAGATAAATGGCCCTCCTTGGTAGTTCAGGTGTCACCTCCAGAAAGGCACAACAGTAAAATTCACCTGGTGTACCTTTGTGTATCTTGATCCCATAGTGCCTTGAGTGCCCTATATTTCCAGCTATTTCATTGGAAAATTCTCAGCTTTTCCCAAGTAAAGACATGATAATGTGTACATTAATTGGTTGTGAAGTTGTTAACGTTGTTTCATTTTATTTCATTTCAGCTATCCCCCAGGATGGTCAGAAATAAACTGGAAGGCGAGATTAGACTCAGAAAATAAACGCTGTTGATTAAGTTGAAGTGTCTATTAGGCTTGTGTTTGAGTTTCCAGCCTACAAGAAGAATGGCAAGCGAAGCCTGTTAAAGAAACATTTTGACAAGAATGCATTTTTCTGTG
Organism: Eurystomus gularis; assembly: GCA_013400335.1. NCBI lineage: Eukaryota > Metazoa > Chordata > Aves > Coraciiformes > Coraciidae > Eurystomus > Eurystomus gularis. Next base: position 521,125 of record VZZY01003828.1, read on the forward strand.
GCTCAAACAAAATAAATATAGTAACGCAGAAGAACCTTTTCAAAGTCAGGTTTATGTGCTTGTCTGATCACCACCAGCTAACCGTTTCATCTCTCTTGAATGTCACAGAAGCATGCAAGCCGTGCCATCGTGCAGTTTTCAAGATAAATGTTTTTCCTCAAAGGACATCGCACACATTCCAAGGGCTGTACATGCTGTGTTAAGTTAAACACACTAACAAAACAAAACACTGATTGCGTGTGGAAGTCATCCCCTGGGAAAATTATGAGTAAAACAGTGAAGCACACCTGGCAGATGTTAGTCACATGGCTTAATTTAGTATGGAAAGGAATTTATGTTGAATGGTAGAAAATAAATATAATAAGCTAGATACGGTAGAAGTTTTTTCTTGCCTAATATATAGGTTAAAATAACATTTTGCAGTCCCTTCCAGCTGGTGGGACAGGCTGGGATAAACGATGTGGGCAGAATCCCTCAAGGGAGAGACGGTGAGCAGTTGTGCTGCAGCAGTGCTGAAGATCTGCTGTTAACCCACAGCTTGGAGTTCAGTGTAGGACAGAGTATCTGAGGTGTTACTAGAGAAAAAAAAAAAGTATGTCTAGAAATAAATTTTCCAGATGTACACTGGAAAATACTTAGGTCGCAATATTTCTGTGTGCAAAAGCTAGCAGAATTCATCACTAAAGCAGCACTAAATCAGCTGAAACGCTGGTTTAGATCTGGTATTAACAAATCAGCAAGTATGGAAGAGCTTGTCATCAAAGATGGCTTTGGAGTAACTGATCATGACTTTTTTCCACTTAAGTTGCGTGGTAAGATAAACAAAAGCAAGACTACAAATACAGTTTACTGATTGCAGAAGCGCAAAGTTGGGTAAGCTAAATAATTGCTTTAATGATTAGAGACAAGAGATGGACAGATTTCAAAGACTTGAAAATGGTCTTTCTGTAAACCAGAGAAGTGCTACATTCAGAACATAGCCTACATCTAAGAAATTGAGAAAAAAAAGTGATTTAGGAAACCAGAGAACAATTAGTCTAAGCTAAATACAGTGTGATTTCTTAAAGTAAATTTAGCAGGAAAAAAATAATTTAAGATCTGGAGATAAAACCAAAATCACATAAAAGGCCAAACCTCTATTTACCAAAGAGAGATTAAACAAGATTAATTTGTAACTTTATTTGAAACAAGAAGTGATTCTCAGGAAACGCTTAATGTAGTAGGTTGTGTTTACCTGGTCTTTGTTGAAGCAGATGAAATGAGGCTACTCAGACAATTGGAAGCTAAGGGCGGAACAAGACTGGTGATCCAAAGTCCATATGTCCTGAGCATGAACTATTGGAAGTTACAGGCACTGCCTTTGGTGCTTTATGTAAAAGTGGATTCAAAATAGCTCCTTAAGAAGATACAGGATCCTCTGCACTTTTCCCAGTCTCCTGACATCTAATTGGACGTAGTGGTTTGCCTGATGTTGAGGTGCTCACCTTAAACACCACAGCAGCTCAACTGAACTACAAGGCTCTGTATGCAGCCAGAGTGCAGAAAAGGGGTGTCTCCCCCAGACATGGAGCAGGGTGCATGTCCAGTGTGATTAAAAATGCTGCATAGCACATCTCCATGTTGTCACAGGCAGAAGGATGTCTTTCCATCCAAATCAACCTGAAAGATGAGCCCACCAGTCAGAGAAGGTAGCCAGCTAAAGTACAGCTCTTAGGTGTGTAGGAATTGTTACCTGGACTAGAGAGTCACTTGCTTCATGGCTGGAAAGCAGTCAGCAAATTTGAGGGGGTTGTCAAGGTGCACTTTAGACCAAGGTAAGTGAGGTGAACCTCACCCTTTGGAATGAGTAAAGCCATCTGTCTTGAGATAAGAGCTCTTTACTTGCTTCCAGTTAAGGAGGGGGAAGATTGTGGTGTACAAGATGACTTTAAGCTGCCAGCAGGATGAAGCCATGAAATAGGCAAATGAGATTTGCTCAGCCTTGCAAAATGAAAGCTGAGGAGGAACCTAATTGCTGTCAACTGATTGGGAAGAGAAGGTCAGGGAAGGGGGGAATGTATAGCAGCTAAAAGAGGAATAAGTATCAGCTGCAGGTGGATGTATTTAGGCTATAAATTAAAATAATGTTATTAACTATCATATAGAGAGACAAAAAGATGCAAGAAAGTCTCTAGTGGAGAAGGGAGGACAAATTCTCCTAAGTTTACATATGGGGCTTGATGCATTCCTGGGGCATATTTTATATGGTTTTCTTGATGAGAAAACAACCCACCTTGACAAACTAGACCTGCACCTCCTTGTATACGGAAATGTAGCTTGATGTTGCATATGCTCAAAGATAAACATCACTAGCAAGTGGCACCAGTTATGCTACAAGGAGTAAGAAACACATGATAAACAGCCTGGCAGAGATATGGCTGGCCCTAGCAAAGGCCACCATCCAGGACCCATCCTAACTTCTATGATGGGCAAAGAGATGCCTGGTTTGCTCCTTCAAGAGCTCTGAGTTTGCAACTAGCCCAAAGAAGGCTGAAAATAGGGAGCTGCTTGTCATGGGAAGTGCTGTTGAGATCTGATATTATTAATATGGTCATGCAAGCAGTCACCTACAATGCAACATTAAAGAAAGTTTCATACAGATAAATTGTTGCAAATGTCATTTCTAAAGGGCTGCTTTTGGGCAGAGGAGGGATTTTTTCATTAAAAAAAAAGAAGTAGTCAGTACAGCATAGTAGTGTTTCCACACCATAACATGAGCTTCTGTTCCATTTCCTCTGCTACTCCTAGTTTGTGTCATCAAATGTACTTTTTATATTTTTCCTTACTTACATTGTACTTTGAGCACTTTTAGACATCAAAATAAGTTTTGATCAAGATACTGGGGTGGGGGGGGGAACCTGCTGTGATACAGACTGACATTGCAGTTTCATCACTGTTAATTAAATAGGATGTGTTTCAAAGTAAGCTTCATGAATACATACAAGATTGCAATGCCTTTGCAATTGTCCCTGTCTCCTACTATTTCTTCAAGAGGACATTTTTCCCTGTTGTAGGACTCTCCCACATGGTGTGCCTGAGCATTGAAATTTGATCTGTCTATAACTTCAGAGTATCAATAACAAGAGCTCCAACCACAGCTAGCATAAATCAGCTTTTTGGAGCCTTCCACAGATGTATGATGATCTGTATCATCCAGGGATCTGCCATCACCTCTTATTTTGTAGGACACTCATTATGTCTTTCTACCATTCACATCTTTAAAAGTTCCATCCAAATATTAACCCTATGTAAAGTATACATCATAGGAATTACCTCTCATAGACTAGGAGCTGAAAATATACAGTTGTTTAAGAAATAAAGCAGTGGGTTTTTACATTCCATGTGTTTTCCATGGTATCTTCATAGATCTTGTCAGTGATATACTCTAACTCTTTTTGCTTCAGAAATACACCCATCCTAACACATATAAAAAGCTGTTACTCTGTTGTTTCACTTCTCCATACTGTATTAAAGCCTGTGTATCATCATCATTGGATGATATCTGTATAATTTACACTGTCATCATTTCTAGCAGTTGCCATCAAGGGTCAAGGACCTATTTAATACAAACATACATTTCCTACTGAAACTGGCTTATACTCCGGCCACTCCTTCCTGAAAAGCTGTTGTATTAGGAGCTGAGATACCATCCTTACGGGATGCTCTTGTGTCTCTGAGCACTGAGAAGAGAGATGCAGCTTCTCACAGAGCTATTTCTCTTTTTACACCAAGGGCAATGAGCAAAGCAGGAAACAATATGTACAAAGATGTAAGAATAGAGCACAGTACATGCATCACCCCCCAGCTGGCCCCATGATGTGTTAACTCTGCTCCACAAAGGAGTCAGAGGAGCTGGTTGGCAGCAGTTCACATAAGGCAGTAGAACACATTCTACTGAATTCTCTAAGATCTCAGCTGAGCCTGAAATGCAGAGCTCAGGGCAAATATTTCTCTTTATCTCAGAAACTAGAAGGTTATGGACGCTGGTACGACCTGAAAGGGGCGGAACAAACTCAGTCCCTCTAATCTCCATTTGTCACTTGAAGGAGATATAAAACTGAAGAACCTTTGTTTCCACAGGCAGCAGCTCAGAAAACTTATCCTATTTTGCTTGCAAAACTATTCCTATCTGTGACCAAATCCTTGTGATCATTCCCATGACTATGTAGAATGTAGTTATGTTCAAAAAGGATTAGCTGTCTTTTCTAGCAAATAAAATAACCTGCTATATTTTATTTATTTATTTCCCCTGCAAAACAGGGGAGAATGTGGACTTTTAGGTATAGAAAAGTGTGCAAGCTTTAAAATAAATTTAAGATAGAGATCAGCCAGAAGATCTGGACAAGTCATCTGATCTGACTTCTGGAGCAGTGCAATCCACAGCAGTTTATTCAGTTAAACTTTATTAAGTTTAACAAGGAACATTGGTCTGGACAGCTGTTTCAGAAAGACATCAGAGGCTCCCAGAGACCAAGAAGCCACCTCTTCTCTTGCCACTGTTTGACAATGGTTTATCAAACTCATTGTACAAAAACCCTCTTATTGTGTTTTCTTTGGATGTATCTGGTTTCAGCCTACAGCTGCTAATTCTTTTTTCTCTCTGCTGGCTAACAATGCCTATTGGAAACAGAATTGTCTTCATTTGAAGGTCCTCCATGCTATGATCTGTTTCTAATTAATTCAGTAAATTGAGCTTTTTCAGCCTCCCATGCGGAATGTATCTGACCAGATGTGAACTTCTACTCAACAGGTGGCTGAGATAAGGGTGGGGAGACACTGGAACAAGTTGCCCAGAGAAGTTGTGGATGCCCCATCCCTGGAAGTGTTCAAGGCCAGGTTGGATGGGGCTTTGAGCAACCTGGTCTAGTGAAAGTTGTCCCTGTCCATGTCAAGGGCGTTGTAACTAGATAATCTTTAAGGTCCCTTCCAACCCAAACCAGTCTGTGATCCTATATAGTACGTCACCATCCCTTCAGAGTCAGCACAGAGAAATGAGCCCTTCCAGACTGAAGTTCATCTCATCTGAAAGTGGATATTTAAAACAAACCAGATAAATGTGCCTCACAGCATTCCTATTGCTCTCTAGCAACAATGGAGGAAGCCTGTGCTACCACCCATGTCACTGCCTGTATTACAGACCTCTGCATTTAGGCAAGATGAACCTGACTCTTTGACTGAGTCATTTTCCCATCTTTGAACCATTTCCTTGCTTTTCTTCTCTGCGCATCACACTGATAAGGCTTTGCAGCATCTCCAGTAGATGCATGACATTAATGCTGATGTATGAGGAGGCCTCACTCTTAAGTGCTGGGACTGAACACTGGGACTGTTCACTGAGAATCCGGTTAGGGAAATATGGCTGGATTTCAGTATGTCCATAGCCTGTCCTTTCTATTGATTGTACCTGTTTAATGAGATGCGTGTAGCACTGATGGAAAATGCCTTAATAATTATGGTCCTCCTAGAAAAAGATGAGATTATGTAACTATCAATCTTGATATTTTTGTTCCCTATCTGTTTTCCATTTTTCTGATCCTAACAACCCCTGCAGCAACACAGACTTCAGCTCCTTCCATCCAGCTTGGTTTCCAGCATTAGCCATTCAGCTGTATCTAATCATACCAGGTTCACCACTAGTCCAGACAGACAGCTGCCAGATGTTTTATTTTTAAATATATACTTGCATCTGTTGAGTTATAAAGCAGAGAGCAATGAATCTATTCTTGATGTTTTTTTTTCTCTGTCACTTGAAGAAGACAAACTAAGTATGACATAATCTCTGCAACAAAAGACAAAAGATTCATGTATCTGGGCAGGTTCCCTTTGATTTATATGAAGTGTGTTTAAGTGTTGGTGTGTTAACCATCACTCCACAGAGGTTTATTAGGTCTGAAGGAAAGAAATGTAATGAAAATCTTTCCTCTTGCCCAACACCTTATCCCTGTTTTAAGCATGGCTGGTTATAATATTCTTAGGTGACAACTATGATTGCTATAATGTATTTATATATTGCTTACTCATCTGGGTGGCAGGCATGGCTGAGAAGGAACTTGCACATCTTTCTGGTTGGAAGAAACAAAGCATTTTCCCATCAGAGCCCTGCTGTTCCCTTTGGGGGGACTTCTGCCACAAACTGTGGGAACAGCTCAGGCGTGCCCTATGCCAGTCTGTCCCTCGCTCCCCTAGGTCTTGTCCTCTCTCTCTCCATCCCTGTCTTCTTCACTCCATTGTGTTTACTAGCTCTGATTGCACTTTCAGGAAAAGAGACAGCACTTTTGGGAAAGTGCTGCCATTCTTTCATACCTGTGGCTGTGCCCCTGAGGTGTACAGGCCATGTTGGAGAACCAAATTGCAGCCTACACTTGCTGTATCGATCTCATCTTTACCTATAAACTGGTCCAATACAGATAATGAAGGCAGACTGTACTGGCTGTTAATGATGTTGTCTTCTCACATGCTCATACTGTGGCTTTCTTTTTGGGGAAGCAAGAATTAATCATAGTAAGAGAAGAGATTCCTCCAAAGAATTGTCTTTTCTTGCTAAATTTTGCTGCACACTGTTGTGACCAGTGAGCCAAGATGCTTCAGGTGAGACCACAACCCCCCCCTGCAGCTCCCTCCACATTGCTCTAAAAGTCATTCGTACCCATTTAGTTTTAATTGGTAGGAATCAAGTTAAATCAATAGAATGTGAGCTTCCATTGATTTGAGAAGGTTCACACAATGGGTTGCACTGATTTAAACAATAATTTTAAAACTGTTTGGTACTTTAAATTAAATATTGGCACATAAGCGAGTTCGAGAAATACAGATAAAACAAGTATTTTTAATGGTGGTTCATCACAGGGGTAGTAAAGACTAGGTAAGAGTGAAAATCTTGTGGGATAAATGTAAAAGTGTTAGAGGCATGAAATAATTCGTAAGAATTCAAACCGTGTCTGGTATTTTAAAACTAATCTTTACTTAGCTAATATAATTCTGCAATTAAAAAAAAAAAATGCAGGGTGTTCATTTCTTCCCTTATTTTTCTGCTATTTATATCAGAAGAATTTTATAATCATCTGTTCACAACACCACACAACAACCCTGTGACAATTGGAATAATGTTTCCTAGAGGATTAGGGGAATTTGTAGAAAGAATCATTGCTTCATGTGGGAACAATCAAACAGTCATTGCAGGCATCTTTGTTCCTTAATTTCTTTGTGCCAGTACCTTGATTTGTTTCTCAAATTTAGAAAGAAGGGTACAAAGCCACTAAAAATCTAAAATTACAATATAACCATATGGAAATATTAAGTTTAGGAAGTCTAAGCACTTAAGCCAACTGTTCAGGGTATTTTCCCCTTAATGTGCTTACATAAATCACATTAGTTTTTATGAGAGTTATTTTTCAAATTCATAGACTTTTTCAGATGGATCTTCATCTCCCAAGGTAGCATATGCAGAGACTGAGTGTGTTTCTGCAAATTAAAGACTATGGAGTTCAAATTTTACCTCTGACACTGGATTTGTGGATGCCATTGCACACACCAGTTACACCTGGATATTTGGAGGCAGCTTTTACTTTTTAATGCTCAGCTTTAGAAATCTGAATTGTCATTCCTGAATACCCAGCATTCAAATTGCTCATGTAACATGCAACATTTGCGTGGCAGTTTTAGAACCGGTTTGTGTTATGGCTTCATCTGTAACAAAATCTGAAGAGGAGAGAAATCACTGTCACAGCAAACACAGTGCATAGAACTGCTGTCTATCTTGAGCTTCTCATCAATGTTGCACTGAAACCCCTATTTCTGGAAACAGCTGGTTTGGAGGTGTTGTGGTTTAACCCCAGTAGGCAGCTCAGCCCCTCATAGATGGGGAGGTAATCGGAAGGGTAAAAGTGAGAAAACTCATGGGTTGAGATAAGAACAGTTTAAAAAGTAAAGCAACAGCCGTGTGACCAAGCAAAGGAAAATAAGGCATTCATTCACCACTTCCCATCGACAGGCAGATGTTCAGCCCTCTCCAGGGAAGCAGAGCTCCATCACTCTTTACCTTGGAAGATAAACGCTATAACTCCAAATGTCCCCCCTTCCTCCTCCTTCCCTCAGCTTTTATTGCCGACATTATATGATCTGGAAAACCCTTTTGGTCAGTTGGGGTCACCTGTCCCAGCTGTGCCCCCACAGCCTACTGACTGGTGGGGTGGTATGGGGAGCAGAAAAGGCCTTGAGTCCATGTCAGCACTGCTCAGTAGTAACTAAAACATCCTGGTGTTATCAACACTGTCACAAATTCAGAATGCAGTACCTTATGAGCAACTAAGAATAAAATTTAAACTATGCCAGCAAAAACCAATACAAGGGAATATCTCATAAATCAGAAAAATAATATTTGTAGCTTTGATGAGTTATATTAATTACACATTTAACTTTTTATACTTATATAAGAATACTTCTATATATGTATAGTAATCATATTTTTTAATATATACTATTTCTGGTTTTGATAAGAACACGTACTGAATGTGCCATAAAGGTTCAGAAAGCAGAAGGCAAATCAAAAGTTTCCAACATTTATTAAAATATTGAATGCAGAGTTATTTTAACATTGATTTGGAGATTTTAGGAGGATAATCAAGTTCACTCATGTTGAATTTGGCATTACTGTGAAAATCAGTGAGAATCTCTTGAATGCATTCAGTTACACTGAACCCAAAAGAAAAACCAACACACAGGCAAAGCTTCCTCCCCATCCCCCAGCAATGCTGCCCCAGTGCAGGTTGATTCCCAGCCCTTGGGGACAGAGGCTTGTTCTTGACCCATGTGTCATTCAGTGCTTAAACATCTTTGAAAGCTGGTTATAATCCCCTATCTTGCCCTGGTGAGACTTGGAAATTCTTCAGAAAAAGGAGAACAATAGTTCATCAAAAGGTCAAAGTAGTCATCAAGAAGGTTTTTTCCACCTTTGATGTGGATAGTGACTCATAAAAACACTCAGCAAGCAGCAGCCATGATAAGGTGTCCTTAGTTGTTGTCCTTAGCAAGGCTGATGGATGGAGAGCACAATCCCTTTTCTCCTCTGGAACATCCTCCTCAAGGAGGATTAACTCCTTAGGGCTGGGATGCATTACATACTTGAAGTCTTTTCTTTTGGCTAAGAGACATCAATAGCATGACTTCTGAACAAGTTCAAGGCCTACCATCTTCCCTCTGAGACAGGAACCAGGCCAATTTTTGTACCAAGAGGTTGTTAGTTAGGACATGACAGCAGTGGGTGAAGAAGTTTTCCAGGCCAAAGCTAAGCCCACCCTCTAACATCTCCTTCCTGAGGGCAGTGGGGTGATACCCATCACTTCATATCTCTACCCAAGGCTTAGAGTTTAGGCTGGCTCTGTGACATCCTAAAGACACTCATGCACAGGCATGAACCATGGGCTTGATGTGGGAAGCATTAGTGAAACACTGGTGTATATTGCACAGGCGTTCAGCAGAGATGACTGTGATGACTCCTGCTAGCCTTACTGCCTCTATTACTCTTCTTTTTGCCCTACTTAATGCTTGCTACCAGCTAATCTTTCACTGACTCAGGGCTCCTCAGACCTTAGTTTCTCAAGCATCATAGTCCTACCAGACTTGAGAAAGCTTTATGACTGCTTGGATCCGGGTTTTAAATACTTTGCCTCCAGCTGTAGCCCATTTCCTGCATCTCAAAAATGAGCATTTCCATTTAAGTTCAGGCTTTTGTGGCCATGAAGTGTTTCAAATAACCAAATCCTCACTTTGTTTCTTCTCTGACATGAGTGGGTTGGACTGGTCAGCATACATGAGAAGTCACAGCTAATTCATTGTATTAGTGATGTGAACGGGTGATTTTGCAACTCCTGCTGAGACAATGTGGACATAGAAAGATAAGGGCAGAGACATTTTGTGGTTACACAGGATGGGTTTTTTTTGCCTGGAGGTCCAGGCTTCTGCTTCTGATTTATTTTAGGGAACATTTTTTTCTCTTTCTTTGCCTAAGCAGTTAAACGCAGCAGTAACTTGCAATCTGCAGTGTGGGAAGCAGGCAAGGAGATCCTGAGCTGGGCAGTTACCTGTATTACATTTCAGAGAGACAAAAATCACTGCTGTGTGCTAGAGAAAAGAGCAAATACTTTTTTCATCTTAATGGCAGGTGACACCTGTACTGCCAAATGGACTGCTCAATAAGCTTTTAAAAATAATCACTGCTTAGGGTAGCTCAGATCTCATTCCCATCTCCTTCTTGGTTTCTTTAGCTGCCACGGGAGAAGGGCTGTGCTGCACCAGGAGGGCAGCAGATACACAGCGCACAGTAACAGCCACCAGATTCCTTCAGCTTAAATGGTATTAAAATAAATTCTTTCACTGAAGGAAAATCAAAACAAAGAAGGATAAGAGGAAAGCCTCTGTGAGGGAGCACAGCATGTTAACGAGATGGGTATATTCCATCCTGTGCAAGGGGAAGTTTCACTGGAGACAGTTCAGTTCAAAATGCAGAAGTGTGACAGAGCTGAAAGCTCAAAAACATCAGTGTGTGTCCCAGTGGGCTTCTTGTTGCATGATCACTGTGCTTCTTTAGATTGTTTTTTTATCTTAAAATTGTTGACTTGATGTTGCTAGAGAACTTGATGTGTCGAAGCTACCCTTCTCTGCAGGCTTTCCACTTTGTCACCCCTATCCTCTCTCCAGAAAACACTTTTGAAACAGCTTGAGCCACTCATTCCTCTTCCTCCCTGTAACTGTGGGTGAACATTTTGTCACCCTCAAGGGTCTCCACAGAGAACTGCCTCTGAAGCTCACAGCACCCTCCACTCTGCACCTGAAAAGAGAGCACCTGAAGAGCTTCAAACTCATTGATAATTGGAAGAACATCCAAAGATATAATCCTCCATAGATAAAGTCCTCAGATACATTAATAAATCTCAGCTGTGGTTTTCAAAGTTACATAATAGCTACAAATGCAGAAAGAAAGTGGGATTTTTAAGATCCCCAATTGCTTAGGCATCCAGTTTGCATTATCCCCCTACTTAGCCACCTTCTTTTTTCCTAATTTTGGCAACATTTCTGCATCTACAGATATTTTTCAATGTTTCCAGATTGGTAGCGTGCATTGGTCTGACACTGATCAATGCCCCAAGCAGCAGGAAGCCAGAAGCAGATCTGCTAGGAAGATTCAACCTCTACCCATCACCACTACCATTAACCAGAGTTATGCTTACCCTTTTTTTACTTTTATTTTTTTGTGACAGCAACCATGCAATGGGCCCCACCTCTCTTTCCTTCTTGGGCACCACGCAGCTGCACAGAGCAGTTTAGGTAATGATAGGGTGCTTCAGCAAACAGCCTGCTGTGAAGTGACAGATTCCGATCAGCAGAAAGCTCTACAGATGTTCTCTAATCTCAGAACAAAGTAAACATTTCTGTGCCACTCTAGCAGGAAGACTGTTCTTACAGTGTATCAGAGCAACTTTGTTCTTTTTCATAATATGCTACAGCACAACTTTGTGTGCCATGGTGAGCTGCACCAGGCAAGCAAATCTGCTCACTGAGCCATCAGTAGACACAAAGATTTCTTTCTGAAGAGGAGGTTGAGTGAGATAAAATCGCCCTGGCAATGTTCAGGTATCTGAGGGTCCAGAGATTATGAACAAGCAGCAAGCTAAAGTCAAACACCATCAACAGCTGAGTGGGTAACTCACAGCAAATCACGGTTTTGATTAAGTTCACCCTTTTCCTAGCCACAGACAAATTGTTAGAGCTCTTGGAAGTCCTCTACTTGCTTATGGTAATCAGAGACTGAGCTCTCTACGTGGAAGACTAATGTGAACACTGTGTGTCTGTTAAATCCCCTGAAGCCCTGGAGGCACAGGGTGTTTTAGCATCTAAGGTGTTTCAGAGACTTTGAGGATCTTATCACTGGGTACTCTGAAGACTACTCTGAAGTCTTGCCTTTTGCAATCAAGATAATATCTCAGAAGTTCCCTTATCTCCTGTGTTTAGGGCAGGAGCCAGGCAAAATGAAAGCGGCATACACTGGTGCACAAGCAAAGAGGCTGGGAGATGTAGGTTGTGTCACTCTTCTCTTCATAAAGATCACAGTCATTTGTGCTTGTCTTCTCTAAGTGCAGGGAGCATATAGGTACACAGAGACATTCAAACAAGTCCATAGCTACTGAAGAATGAATATCTCTGTTTAAGCTATATTCACATACCCTGATTATCCAGCCATTCTTACACATTGGCTTGCATTCTGGTTGTAGTCAGGAGCCAGCAAACTTCAGACACAGCAAGAACCAGCTCACACATGAGTATGGATGTAGCCTAAGATAGCTGGGTAGCTCACATCACCATAGTAACTGCATGCTGTTGCATTAATTTCAGCAAAATAAATGAAGCTTTTAAGTCAAAGGGTATCTATGCAGAGCAGTGCAATAGCACATGAAGAAACTGCAGCGGTTCTGAATGAGACAGACAGGCTTTCCTGTCTGGCTTATCCTGCTTTTCTGGAGGGCTAAGTGCCTGATTGGAAGACTTCATTACCATGGTTAGCCTGCTTTCAATATCTGAGCTGGTGTGGTCAGATGTGGCTTGGGTATATCTGCACCACACTGCACTGGGCCATGTAGGGCCAACCAGAAGTACGAAAAAGCCTCTACAGTACTGGACAGATTTTAAAAAACTGTGGTTGTGGTAGAAGAGTTTAGCAGGTTTTTGTATTTTCCTTCTCACTGGTAAGGCTTGCTTAGCAATTTCTACATATTGATAAAGCCAGGATGGATTGTTCTTTGCAGGGAAGCAAGAAGCTAGCGAAGATGGGCTGCTGTTGCCAAAAGCCCACCCTGTTTTATTTAAAAATGGAGACAAGCACACTCACCAGGTGCAAACACAGGTACGAAGTTCTGGTTCATCCAAGCTGAATTAAAAGCAGTCTCGCTGCGAAGGGAACAGGCAAGCGCATGTCTTGTTGGCCACTCTGACTGACAAAATACTTCAGTGTCTGGCAGTGTGCTGACTTCCCGTTTAGCCAGAAGTTTGCAGAAGTGTTATAAAAAGGAGAGTCTGAATAATTCAGGCACATTAGTGCCACAAGGAAGTAAAGAATAACATTAAAAAGAAGGGAGATGATGAATGGAAGAATTGGCATCAGTGATAAATATGCCGCTGATTGCAAAGGTCAGATTTAAATGGCTTCTATACTATAGAACTGGCAGGTCATCCAAGACCTCCAGATGACCCAAGGAATTGTGTGGCTGAACCTGTTAACTGTCCTCCTAGCAATGCGTCCATGCAGAAGTGGGACGGCACATAGGCTGTCATCCTCACAGCTGCTCCAGAAGCTCTCCTATCCCTGATATTTTGTCACTGACTCAAGAACGTCTGTGTGACGTAGGCTGCCAGTAGCCTCAAGCCTCCATGGAACTCCTTTTGAAGGATGATCATAAAAACCAGGAGATGGTCTGAGGACAACCCTCAGCCATGACACTTCTTTGTTTTTGTTTGTTGTTGTGGTTTTTTCAGCTTATTGGAAGCTAGAGCTGGATCCAAATAACTACAGGCTGAGGAATGCAGTTTTGGGGGCTTAAGCTGAAGAGGGCATAAAGGCAGTTTGTAACATCCCTGACCTGTGGTTCACATGGAGCAACTGCACTCTGCAGCCTGACCCATCATTATGGGTGTTCTGATCATGTCCTTTTTGCTTATGTGCAATATAAGGAAGTGGGTTTTGTACCTTTTATTTTAGTAAAAGCTCTGCCCACCAGAGTGAGTTCTTTTCCCTGCAAAGCTATCCTTTTTCTGGTAATCCCTCCAGCAGCACAGGTGGTGGTAATTCAGGTCACAGGTTTTGACAGAGAAACCACACCATCAGCAAGTCACTGCTAAGGAATATGTCTTTTTCTTCTTCCTCGTGGCTTTCTTCTCATGTCCAGCACTCCCCCGCTTGGAGTGGGAGTGAAAGATATGTCGCAGCTTAGAAACCCTCTAAATCCTTGCATGGGGCTGCCCCTTTGCTGAACTTTTAATTCCATGAACTGGAGGTGAATCCAGGACATGAACAAAGTGAGCAGCAAAATCACACCTTGCACTGGGAAGCCTGGAGGAGGCTTTATGCAACAGAAGGAACATCTGAGGTACCACCAGTGGCTCTGCAGTGTCCAAATGAGGGTGTGGAATGGTGGCAACAGCACAGCCATGCCACAGGGTAAGTCTTGTTTTTATGCAGAAATGCAGGGGTGTTCTGTCTGACCCTCAGCTGGGAAGGCAAAGTGAAGGAGGACACTTTCTTCCTGCCACTAGCCACTTGCACAGGGCTAGGCAAACATATGGCAATAATTCTACAGCAAACACGACACTTTTCAATCACATCATGATGTTCCACCCCAGGATCCATCCATCCAGCGGCTGTTTTGTTAGAAAACCAAACCAAAAAGAATTCAAATGAGAGTCAGAAGATAACTAGACAACAGGTCCTGTTGTGCTTTGATTTCAGCACCTGTGTGGGAATCCTGGGAGCTTGGGGCTGAGCTGAGGCCATAGACAGATTCTTGCAGTGAGTTGATTGCTGCTGCCAATGTCATCTCCATAAATCAGCTATATCTCAATTGATTTTGGTGACACTCTGTTGGATTTATAGCTGAAAGCAGACACTGACCTTAAGCACATGGTCTGAATGGGGCCTAGTCCTACTCAGCCAAAGCCATTTGGAGCTTTTCCAATACTATTTGATTGGCATTAAGACTAGATCTGTAATGAAAGAGTATATAATAGCCTAAGAATTGAATCAAATATATCTAACCTGGCTCAGATCCTCAGACAGGAGTGTTGAGGGATCTTAAGCCAGCTCAGTGCAGTTTTTAACCAAAAATAAGGATGTGGCTCTTTAAATGTCACTGTGAAAGGCTCATGTCTGATTACATAATAACAATGTTTTAATCTGAGCTTGTTCCTCAACAGCACATATCTTGGTTGCTCATTAAAATTAATAAGCTACTTTCTCTGGGAAAGACAATGCTCACACCTATGTTTCAGGAAGAAGGTGACAAAAAAACAAGGACGACATGATAGTTCAGGAATGCCCAAAGCCCTTCCTCACTTTAATCTGAAGCAGAGAGCAATTTTGCACAGCTCCTTAGCTGGAGTAGCTCTCTCCCCTGGGCTTTCCAATCTCTAATTTCTATGACCCTGTGAATCTAGTCTACACACAATGCGTGACTGATGCTTCTACATGGAACAAGCCACATAAATTTTTTATTCTTGCCAACCACAGAACTAAAAAATTGCTTCCAAGACTGTGTGAAAGTTCATCCCTGGAAAGACATCTGACTTTGGAGGGTGGATTTGATCACAGATTAGGTTTGAGAAGATGGTAAGGAGGGCAGTAGTACAGCATTGGCTGGATTTGAGGACTTATTACACTTTTTCCTTCATGAAGACAGGAGCTTTCTAGGATGCAGATGGAGTAGAAAGGAAGGGAAGAGGGGCTAAGAAACCCACCGATGGCTTCATCCTGCTTCCCTCTGTCTGAGCAGGACAATGATCTGTTAGTGGTAATATAAATATGTATGTACAGTTTGGATCTCTCCAGCAGCTGGGCACAGACACTCTATCTGCCCCTTAGTTGCCCCTGGATCCAGGTCTCCCCAGGTGCTCACACTTGGAGATAACAAGCTCCCAAGGTCACAGCTGCAGGTCAATTGCTATCACAGACTATCTCACTCAAAAAGAAAGCTTTCTGGCACTCCCCCGGTCTCTCCAAGTCTCCTTTGTCCTCAGAGACTCACTCAACTTTTTGCTCCCAGGCCATGTCACATACTCACTTGCTGGTCCAGCTCAGTCTCCACAAGCAATCACAGACACCCACACCCACTCACCCCAGTTGCTGCACCATGGACACACAGAAACTGTAGCTCCTGCTCCCACTCCAGTTGCTGCACTCAGAGCCCCCTTCACCTCCATATACATGTAGAGAGTCTCTCATCCAGGAAAAGAGGGTTTAAATGAGGTTTAAAATGGGGTTTAATGAGAAGACAGAACAGATAGCCCTCATGAGGCACAGGGCATGTCCAGGCAAACGTACTGTCCAGCAGTCTGTTTACACTTGACCCTCCACTTTATCCCCTTATTCTTCTGTTTTCCTAGTCTTCTTCCTCCCTAGTCCTTCCTAATGCTTTCCTTTCCCTGCCTTTGGTTACTCCTCTAACTATCTCCTAATAAGCTTGTGCAATCCAAAGATGCTCTTCCCCTGCATCCCACAGTGTCCTGTACCCCAAGCAGAGACCCTCTTTTGTTGGTGAGAAGACCTGGAGAGCTGCTCACTCATAGGGTGGGTGCCACTCCCAGCCCATGGAGATCCTGGACCCGTGCTACCATGTTCTGCCACACACTCTTTATGCCATACTGCACAACTTCAGTACCAGCCCTGCAGCTCATGAACTCCTCTTGGACAGCCCTGGCAGGTGTTGGGGCGCAGGGGCTCATGTCTCTGATTGGGGTATTGAGGCTCCCCCACTTCTCACTCCCCTCTGGGCTCCTTTGTGTGTGTGGAGATGAGGTTTTGTTATGTAACAGTTACAAGGAGGGGGGTGAAAGAGGAATTGGATGGGGTGACCCTGCATGGTGGTTCTATGTGGCTCAGGGGTCACCATAATGGTAAAGCCAAGCTGAAGTACTTTGTCCTGAACTGGGACCAAAAAAAAAATCATGCTTGCAAACTTTTTTAATTTTCACATAAAGCATTAGGACTTTAGATAAGGGCCTGACTGTCCAAATCCATTCAACCTCTACACTTCCCTTTGGTCTTAAATGACAGCAGCTTTCACATTCACCTTTACAGCTCCATGTCACCTCTGTCACAAACATGCTTCCTCCTATCCTGCCTGCAAGTGTTGCTGCTGTGAGATGAATGGAGAAAATCATTCATGACAATGAGCAGAATGAGAAGCCCAGGAGTAATGAGGACACTGTGAGCAGAGCTGAGGCTTGGAGACTGGGGTATTGTTTCTTTTAAAATTATTTTGGCATCTAGAGACTACACTATCCCCTTATATGCTGCAACAAACCAAAGTTAACACTTGGGTTCACTGAGACTCATTTTTTCACAGTAGCTTGAATAATACTTAGGGCAAATCTTTTCAGGTTGTTTAGATACTAAACTCACACTGAAAAAACTGGCTTTAAAACAGCTGTCTCCAAGTCTTCTTCATTGCATCTGCTGTCAGTAAAATTCTGCTTCATCCCATTCATGCGGGACACTTTTGCTGAGCTGTGAGACATGGACAAGATAACAAGGAGCGGAAAAGAGGATCAGCAGCCTGCTGTGTCACATCTGCTGCTTTTCTGTCCACTACCAGACATTTACTGTCCTGCCATCTTCTCCCATAAAGTGGTACTAGAAAAGATTGTAAAGATATAGTTACTAAGTTTTGATGAAACCAAACTGTTTCCGATATCTCCAGTCTATGCACAGGATGGATTTAGCAATCCAGTGTAAGGATTCAGCAGTGTTAGGCTACATAATTAATGTAATTATCAGGGTAATGCTCAGGTTATTCAATTCCAGCCTAACTGGATTTTGTTGGTGATCATTCCCCAATCACAGTATCAGGAATGACTCTCTCAACATGAGTAAAATGGAGGTAAGGGAGGTCAAAAGTACTGCTGGCTGAAACTGAATTTCCAATTGCTTTGATATTATCAAATTTTAATTTAAAAAGCTCTGGCAGGTGGTGTGCTAGAAAGAGAGGCATTTCAGTGGTCAGCTAGTCACATCTGACCAGTGTATGAATTTCTGCCATTTATGACCCTTGAGTAGTTCATCCTCCCATGCTGCCGGTGGACATTTGGCTTCCATGCTTCTGGAGGGCTTAGCCTGAAGTCAGACAACATGGGAAGAATTAACGTCTCTTATACAAGGACACCTATTGATTTTTTTTTTTTTCCAGAGCTCCTAGCGTTCGAATCTTGTTTCTTAATCTCCAGATCCCTTCATCCACCTCAGAAAACAAATAAGCTATGAAAATCTCATGTCAATCTGGGGCACTCAAATCTTCTGAAGTTTTACAATATACTTGGGAGTAATACCAAAATTCAAGATGAAGTTTTTAAGGATTTGGGACTGATTGGGAACTGATACTTGATTAAAGACCAGTACTGTAGAGAGCCCTGGGATGAATCCCGGTTTCCAAACTCAAAGGTACCATGCAAGTTTATAGTTTAATGAAAGATTACTGCAACTGACACATTTCCATGGATATTTCAAATTGGTATACAGTTCTATAGACTACATCATCTTTATTCTCTCTTGGTTGTACTCAATTTGCAACGCTAAACACCATCCCTCTAAAGTCTTTGTGATGGTATGCAAAGATCAAGGTGACCAACAACTAGGAAAATTAGGAAGTCTTCTAGGAAATTATGTATCTCCTAAGAACAGAAGTGCCTTCGGTGTCTAACTTGAGATCCAGTAGTCTTGTTTCCAATCTGGAGCTATCAAACAGCCTTAGATTGCTAGTCTGGGACGACTTTTATTTCCAGCCCTCTACGA
This sequence comes from Eurystomus gularis, assembly GCA_013400335.1. Lineage (NCBI taxonomy): Eukaryota > Metazoa > Chordata > Aves > Coraciiformes > Coraciidae > Eurystomus > Eurystomus gularis. Next base: position 539,711 of record VZZY01003828.1, read on the forward strand.
GCACTCCCTTAGACTGCTCGAAGCCTGTCTTCACAGTAGTGTTTTGCCATCATTTCAAGACTGCAAGGCACAAAGAGACCAAGATGCTCCCTCCCTTCCTTATATATGTTACTAGTTCTGCTTCAGCTTTCTCTTTTATCCTTTAACTTGCTGGTTTATATATGTTTATCGATTATGGAAAACAAGGAAAATAGAGGGGGATCAGGTTGATATGTGAAAGTTAAAGATGAACTACTGAGGGGAAAAACCCCAACCACTTGTTGGAATCCATCTCTTTATTTGTATCTTTGTGGGAAAAAAAAAAGAATCCCAAGGAAACTGCTGTTCTCATGTCTGATTTCATGTAGGGCAAAGGATCCATGCCGAACTATGAGAAAGAGACAACTGCTGTGCCCTTTGGCAAGGACCTGACAGGCTTCCTTTTCTTGCTAGCTGAACAACAGAGTAAATGGACACAGGAAAGTTATATGGATTTACTGTCACATAAATATACTTTGCACACAGTGATGAATTCAGCAAGTGTAGTAGTAATGCTTTCTCTTGGCCTCAAGGGAAAAGATGAAAGAAGCATCAATATCTGGGTTTAATGCCCAAAATGAGGAAGATGGACAGACAACAGTCTTCTAGGGCAGCAGGGCTGGTTTTGAAAGTTGTGCAGTATCAGATAAAGGGTATAGGGTAGCATGGGTCCAGGAGTTTGGCCTTCTCCTGTACCATGTCCCCATGGATGCTTATTCCATGATGCAGAGACCACAGATCATTTCCATACAACCAGGATTTCCAAGTGCTCTTTTACTGAACCCCGGTGTCGCAAGTCCCCAGACAGTATTCTTCTCCCAGGACAGTCCTGTCTCTCTCTGTACTTTTCATTTCTAACATACCCTGGAAGAACACAGCCCTCTGCATTTCCTTCTTTAAGACTTTTCTCAACCAAGTCTTTGGCAATATGTCACAGCTTTTACAGAAGTGCACAACATCATCATCCTTCTCCACTCATTCAGTGTATGATGCCCCATGCTATATATTGAGTGTCTTACTCAAAGCTGTACAACAAGACTGCAACACACAGATGCAGAGCCCAAAAAGCAGTAAGACAGCTCCAGGGATTGGTTCTTGGGATTTTCCTTCATCTGATGTGAAATACTTCGGAGGAATTGTATTAGGTGGTGTGATTAAAGGCTCATCTGGCATCCTCCCCAGGGGAAATAGGAGCAGCTCCCCAGCTCACCTCACAGGTCAGGGAGGGATCACTGCCTGGGTATGGGACACATTACAGGATGTAGCGGAAGAGCATCTGGGGATTGCACAGGGCCTAGCATGGGATGGATTAGGAGAAGAACCTAAGTCAGGGAAAGGGAGGGATCTAACTAGTTTAGGGAGGAAGGAGTGTAAGAAAATCAAGTGGCCAGTCCCATGTAAACAGGTTGCCAGTTGGTGTGCTTGTATGCACGTCATGCTCCCAAGCAAGGAGCCGAAGAGAAGAGATTTGTGGGGAGCTGTTAGCAAGGAGGGTGCCTTACTTTACAAGAAGATCATTCTTTTGGTAGTTAATTGCTTCGCCTCACACTTGCTCTAGCACAGCACAGCAAGTGAGGTGTTTCTCCCATCGTAAAGCAGCACTAATGAGTGGCAAAGACAGGAATGCATCTCACTTCTCTGTTACAGGCTTCTTTTGTGTGTTTGTAGGGGCATTGACCAACAGACTGAGAAATTCACCTTGTGATTTTTTTAGGTACACTTGCACTTTTGGGGCTAAAGCCTCACTGAGAACAACAAAACAGAGGGAATAATTTATATTAAACCAGACAGATACAGACCCTAAAAAAATTTCATCGTATAAGAAACCTCCAGCCTTGAATGAACTGAAATTCAGTTCTGAATTTGTCAGAAGTCCGAGAGCTCCCGAAAGGATATTATCCTTACCACGAAATACATGTCCCCATAAACCAGCAAAACACATAAATCTTGTCTGTGCTAATTATTTGGCAGATGACAACTAGTGTTGTTACACTATGCACAAGGGTCAGGGTTGTGATCCTGAGGAGCTGTTAAATATAGCCAGCTGATGATCAGAATTTCTTGTTGGCAATAATTTCTTTCAGTTTGCTCTTAGGGTGCTTGGCCCCACCCTGGATAAAACCTGTGATTTCTGAACCTGGAAGCCCTCCAGTCTTTTGCACTCCACCAGACTGACGTTCTTGTCAGGTTCACAGCAAAGATCAACTGCAGTGAGGGAACTTTGTGTGTTCAGGGCACAAGAACACAGAGAGAAGCTCAGAGCTCTACTTGGGTTTGTTCTCAAATACCAGATCTTTTTGGTGAAGCAGCCTGGGCTCTGTGGAGTGAAGCTCTGCACAGGAAGAATTCCAGTAAGTTTTGCTGCTATACAGCAGAACTGTGGAGATAGTTTGACTTACCCATGTTTAAATTCTTCTTCGGATAATTTGTAAGTGTTTGCAATTGCTTTGGGATGCCATGTTTTCTATTGCCTGGATCTCAAACACTGTTTCACATCAGACCTGCTCCTGAAACAGTCTGATCTGTACCACTCTCATGCATGGTGAAGTGACTCCTTGAATTGTACAGTTCAAAACAAAATGTAATTCAATGAAAGAAAAGTATATTTGAGAGGTGCAAACAGTTTTAAACAACTCAAAACATCACCCTTCTCCCTACAGCATTGTGTGCAAGCCCCTCTAAAAGACAGTACTTCCCAGTTTACGTCATTGGCATTTGCTTTCTGGGTTTCAAATAATGATGAGGATAAGTCCTGCTATGTCTTCTGCACCTAAGAAACAAAATTAGGTTATTTGATGACCAAACCCCCCCCAAAGAGTTTATGTCCATCCTTACACTGATGGCTTTCCTCCTTATGCACAGTGAGCTCCTCAAGATAGTTGATACCCTCAGCTTTCACTGGAGTCTGTAGGGGATGAAAATGGTTTGGCATTTGCATGGAGTATTGTAGGATGAGGCTTCATGTCACGCTGGTGTATTAAAAGGCCTTAGAGTATTTATTTTTGCATCAAGCTATTCTTTCCTCAAACAACTGGGAACAACATGCCTCCCTTAAGGTGGAAGTTTGTTCTGATAATATATCTAACACTTTTCTGTAGCAGGTGGCCTTCTCAAAATATCACATTAAATTGATAACCTTCAAGGAAGCATTGTAGCTCATGTGATGACTGCTTGGTATTTTATCATGACAGTGAGATTTTTTTCAAGATCTCCTACTCTTCATTCCTTATAAGACCTGCAAGGATGTAGGTGGCATTCACATGACACCTATGCTGGTGGCTCAGACAACTCTCCCACCAAATCCTGTGTCATTGATGCCTTTGGCAACTGTCCTGGGGCTCAGAAGGAGGCAAGAAAGATGAGTAGGTGTGAGAAATTGAGATATCTGTATGGTCACTTCATGCATATATGGTTAAAATTATGTTTGCAAGCTGCAGCAACTTTGCAAATATGTCTCTCAGAAAAAGAGGTGCTTTAATTTTGTGAGCTCTGAGTTCTTTCATGGTCATCACCCATTGCAGAGAAACCAGTGTTCCTGAGTGATTCTTTTAGAAGGGCTCACCTTCCCTTAAGACTAATTGAATCTGATGTAGATATGGGAATTTATATTTTCCTTTGGCAGGTGGAAGACTGAGTTATTTTGTTATCCAAAATCTTATCTAACCTGGAGTTTAATTAGAAAAAAAATAATATCATATGTAAACTAACAAGGGTATTTCCTAAGCCCTCTGAAGTCAATGGATGTGGCCCTATAATCCTTAGAAGTTTTAGTGATTTGATCAGATTCACTTACTGTTCTGAGGTTACAGACATTGCTGTTGCTCTTGTGCTGAGAAGTCTTAAATCAGGGGCAATGAAATAGTTGTCCTTGTTTATAGATGGACTTGCGACAGCAATATAGTTTCCATCTTGCAGATTTACAGTCTTCTTGCCCATATTTTTAATCACTAAGTAAATTCCCTGTTTCCTTGCTTATGTACATGTGTTCCACATGGCTCATACATAAGCATTTCAAAATAATCAAAATGCCTTCAGTGAAAAGTCCAATTTTATTACATTCTTAACAGTTTATTTTTAGATTTAGCAGGATGGACAAATTTCACATCTGCCTAAGCAGTGCCTAACCTTTAGCTCTCCTTAAAACCAGGCCTCTCCATCTGTGTGATCTTTACGAAGCAAAATGTCGTTCAATTAAATCTAATCTTCCACTTACAACTCCTGCCAGGGTTGCTTCCACCGCTGCTTTGGGCCCAGTTGATTCTGCATGATCCACGTTCCTATGTGAAAAAAACCCACATGGACTGAGGAGGAACTTTTAGGGTGGTGTGCTACACTGCTCATACTTGCTGAATCAGGACAGGATTAAGTTACTTGAACCACAGTATAATTTTACTAATACAAACTGCAAACTGTATTAGCTTCACGGCCAAGACAATCCTCCTGTTGGCATGGTATGAGAAGTAAATGATTGCTACTGATTCTCTCTGCGTTCTCCAGCAAGTCACTTAAATCTCCACTCTTTTTCCCCATTTCCTTCTCCAGGTCTTTGTCGCTCAGTCTGCCCTATAACACAAGGGAAATGATGCTAATAAAATTCATGCTTTGACACTAAAGTGTCAAATGATGCTGTGGAAAAGAAATATCTATATGTGTACATATGTGTATATAAACACATTAACTCATATGTCTGTATATCTCTTCATAATTCAGTGTATCTCCAGCCACTTGGTCTATAATTTTTGCCTTATTTCAAGATTACTAGATTTCATACCAGGTACCAACAGAGCCCAAACCAAATTTATAAGTATTTTTCTTCTTTCAAAAGATACAGATGAACTGTTTGAAAATAACACAGTGCACTTCTGTTCCCAGGGATGTAGTTGAGTCTTGGTGCAAGAACCTGAACAGCTGTGCAACACAGTTTGATACTGAAGCTCTCCAAACCAAGTTTAATCTGTATTATGATCTCTTTGAATCAAAGTTCAGTGACCTGCTTCTTGTACCCATGTTGTTACATACAAAGGAGAAGGAATAAGATAAGTTTTAAAACCATGCTACATGTTTAGGTCTCTACAAACAACGCCTGAACTAGCCTAGGTGTAGTTCTCCCAAGACACCATAAAACAGACCTCAGGAATGTGTCCATGTTTGTTTCCAAGACGAGAATTTTCTGCAGTACAGTCCCTTGTCTTAATTGCTATAGCAATTGTAGCAAAGTGTCTTGGAGACAATTCTTGGCAGTTGTAAACCATTGTCATTCTTTGAAAGAGAAGATCCTGGATCACTCTCCACATCCTAGTGACATATCCTATTATGCAGAGGGAGGGTATATAAATAGGAGTGCATGTGTTGTATTATAAATAATTGATAGATGCCCAGTACAATTTCGATACAACAGCAGTAGATAAAATCTGGTACACACAACAATCTGGTGTTCTCACTGTCTGTACCATGAGAACAGCAGGTGCACAACACAACCCTAGAAAGTGAAATAGCCTTGTAAGTTGTGAGCACTGACTCACTTCATCTTTAACCTCACACCTACAGGGGTTTTCAGAGGCTCTTTGCTGGTACATAAACAAGGTTCTGCTAATTGTCTTGAGCATAACTAGATAAAGTAACTTCAAATTCTGTTGAGTGAGGAGCCAGAATCCATTTTAAGGGTTTGTGATCAAGCTCCTTTCCTGACAATAAGATTAAAAAGGTGCCTGGGAAATAAGTGACAGTGGCATCACAGTACAAGGGGAATATAGACGTACATTAAAGGACAGCAGCAGTGACAAAGAGTCATTCTATGCTTGCAGCCAACAGCTGGAGCAATATATGGTTGAGGGCTTACTTAGGGAGCAATAGGTTGCTTCATTCAATAAGATGATAATCTGTTTCTCTCTCCCCCCCTTGGTGGATAAAGTTCCTGTCTGAAGGCAGAGTGGATTATTCTCTACGTGGAAATTGGATTATGGCTGAGGAAAATGGAGCACTCTGCTGTTACAGCTCATTACACAGAGCTTAAACGTCACCTTCCCACAGATCTGCTTGGTCAGGTGCTGGAGGCACATGCTGGGGGCGATGCCTACTGATGTGATTCAAGGTGCAGATGATAGCACTTGGCAAATCCTTTGCTGCTGTGAATGTGAAAAAAACACCAGGATTTGACAAAGGTCCAGAGAAAACCCCTCTGCTTTGGGCTTGTCTAAATCCTCAGGGTTTGTTTTTTTAACACACAACTTCTTTACCAAAACAAGATCCATTTTAGCTTCTTCCTCTCCCCTTTTTCCACCAGGTATTGGAGGTAGCTTAGGTTTTGTCTGAACAAGTGTGTTGACACAGCTGAACAACGTGACCGCCAGACCTAGTATAGTGGGCCCTTGTGAGCCTTTGCCATTCCTAATGCACATTCAGTATGCTGAAGGCAAGGCTGGAGCAGCTCTCTTGTTACCAGCTCAGGGACCAAGTTTCTCAGACCTTCCTCAGTGTTCTCCTCTCTGGATGGAAGGTGGATCCTGTCAGGAACTTTCTGGCTCATCTCCAGCTCACATCCAAATGTGTTGCAAAGCTGCACTACAAGGAACGGTGTGAGAGTCTTGTATGAAAGCCTCATATTCTTCCTCCTTTGCCTGTCCGTTGGCATTGGTGGACTTGAGGGCTGTCTTCCCAGCCCACTTTATGCTGAAGCAGCAGATGACATCCAGGTGATTTCAGTCACAAAAGGCAAGCAAATCCAAACTATACGCCTCAAGGACCAAAGGAAAGCAACATTTGATGCTGAAGGAGAATACGTGATTGCTGCCATATGGCTTTTCTGAAAATGAATGTAATGCTGAATGGGCAGCAAAGGAGACTGTGGGACCACACACAACTGGACAATAAGAGAGGACATGGCTTTCATAATATGCCAATAATATAAGTCTCAGCTCTTATTTGGAGAGACCACTTCCCTATTATAGCTTCCTTGAAGATAAAATTTCCTCTAGTTCCCTTCCCTTCCCAGAAGTGTCTAGCAGCACAGGAAGCTGTCAATTCCTTCCTTTTCCAATATAAGTTAAACAAAATATTCACTAGTGAAAGAGCACTACTGGCAGCCATAAATTAGGTTTCTGAAAAGTAAAATTCTTGCTGCTTTTTCATTGTGGATGGTTCTTACTGCACACAGGGGCTGTGCAGCACTCAAAGAAAGAGGGCTGCAGGCAGTGAGACCCTCTTCCAAAGCTGGGTTGTGGTGATTGATGTGCAGTGGTAGGCATGTATCATTCGTTTATCTTCTGGTGTTTTTTAAACCATCCAAGGCTGTAATTCACCATAAGTTCCAAAATCCAATTTTTGCCTGCCCTGTCATAACTTCTTATAAAATATAAGCCATCTTCTAGTCTAAATTTGGCAAGTGTGTGTTATAGGCATAACAGAGGGTTAGAAATAAGAAATTATTTACTAACACAGGACACTCAAAACCTTGGTGCAATCAGCTTTTGGGGAAACATTATTGAATATAACCTTCACGTTTCATTGCTTTTCTTTTTTAAAATCAACCCTTAACTAAAGCAATGTTTAGGTAAAGGATTTCCTTGTTGACTAATTGTGTGCTGCTCACGTCTGATCCCCCATTGATGTAATGACAATAGTGAGAACTATTCATCACAGGGAAAGGGCTAAGCCCGTTGCAAAGCCATGCTTTCTTCACCTGAAGATTACCCATGATTGCTATGGTTTTGTTCTGTGACGGTTACAGAAAGTCTTACAGAAAGAGCAGACAGCATGACTTGTGTGCCGTTCACCCCCCTTGGGAAGCCTGGTGGCACATAAACGTTGTTTGTTCACCTGGGGTTCAGCATGTCCTCGGGAGGGATCTAGGCATGCTTTTGTGCCTTACAGTACACTTGAGCTTTGCTGAGAGGATGCAGACTGGACAGGAAACCAATGTCTGTGAGGTATTAAGGTATTTATGAGTCAAGATGGTTCACAGTGCCCTGTGCACTCCCTATGAGGATTTCACAGTGTAAGTCAGAAATCTGACAAGTCCTTCCTCCCTTTCTCTCTCCCTCCCTCCCCCTCCTTCCGTCCTTCCGTCCTTCCGTCCTTCCGTCCTTCCTCTTCCTCCAACTGCTAGTGCTAAAATGCATATGATGGGCATCCCCTTTGGGCTAGATTCAAGGGAATGGAATTTGTTGCCACAGCTCAATGTGCTCCATGCAGATGATGTGATCCAATAAACCTGTGACGAGACTGAAACAAATGGATTTTTGGATCAATGGATAGCAGTCACAGGGACACAGATGAAGACATCAAGTGTGAGACATGCTGAATCCAGGTGCTTTCACTGAAGTCCCAAAAATGTATACAAGGGCAATGATTTTCCTATTGAGATTGACCATCCTCACAGTGCGTTAACAAAACTTCTCTGACAAGCTCATCTGAACTTCAGTGCCCAACACAGTCTGCTCCCCAAGTTAAATGTCCTAATAGTTCTGTGACTAGAGTACAAAGCTGATTAGAAAGGTTTTGTTGCAATATATGATGAGGGGTTGGTTGTGTTCCTGAATGTGGTATCCATGGGCAAGCCCCCTGTTCAAAATCTAAGCCATTAAAAGTCCCATCACTGAGACTCTTCATGGTCTAGGGCAATTTATGGAGATTTTTGTGTATAGAAATGATTAAAAATGAATGGCAGAGGAAAAAAATGGGAGGCACACGTGAATTTCTTTACGGATCTACTTTGATAAGAGAAATACTAGCAAATCAGAACAAGCAGCCATTCCTCCTATACTTGGATGTTTCTAACACTGCTGACTCCAGTCAGGACTTCCATTGCAATAACACACAAAGGAGGCACTGGAGACACTGCAAACTATTATAAACAAAAGTGTTAATTAACAAATAACCAAGCAGAAGGATTTCTTGTACGTCATTTCTAAAATCAATTATATCTCCTTTGGGGCCTGGGTTATGAAAAGTCTTCCGTGTCTTTTCCCAAAGCACTGTAAATCTCACATGTTCTTTGGTGTCCCCACCTAGAAAATGACTGTGGTGGTATGGGCTGCAGCAAACTGGTCTCACTGGTTCCTGCTACCCATTGGAAGTGAACTGGCAGCAAGACAAATAATTCTATTTAGGATCTGCATCCTTTTAAATAAAATAGGGGTGGGTTTTTTGTTGTTTTTGATGTGGCTGTTGTTGGTTTTGGGGGGGAGGATGGGAGGTTGGTTTTATTTGTTTGTTCATTTTCCAAATAAAATAATGGCCAGTTCTTGCATTACTTATTCTGAGACTTCATTTCATCTCATTTCCATTGTCATTGTATGTTCAGGATGCTACAGATTCCACCCCATGTGTAAACACTCCTCATAACTGTAGTTGCAGAGAGACGGCAGGACAGAATCTGCAATGTAATTCAGATATTTTCCAGTTCCTTAAGACTTTTAATCTTGAAGCACCTGAATATAAATTGATTGTAAATTTAAATCTCAAAACATTTTATATGTCAAGCTCTTCATAGAAAAAAAGATGGGAATAAAGATGGGAATAGTGAAGAGAATATGTTTAATTACTATAATAAGTACAACACTAGATATATTTATTCCAGGTGCACCTGGTAGCCTGAATAATTATCAGGGATGGTGAGAGAAAATGGCTAAGGAATTGTCAGTTTCTGCAACTAGATTCAAGAAATGAGAGAGAAGGGTCAAAGGACAGAAACTTAATGGCCAAGGTGTTTATGCAGGTAGGCAGCTCTGCTTTGCTGTGTTAACTGATCAAGGGCACTGAATTGGAAAGCAGCAGCTCACTGTTGTCCCACTCTTCTTTGTTTAATTACCTCCTTCTTTGTAGCTGCACTATGTTGCCACCTTTCTAGATAGTAACATTTGGGACCAAAGGATATATTGCCTTGCAATATGTTTATGCATCCTACATTTATTATACCAGGCCTGAGAGAAACCCTCTGCCTCCTAGGGCATGCTCCTGCTCAGCCTTATTTGCAGGTGGAGCTTTGGGTAGTGCTCTTTTCTAATTATAGCTGTCATCCAACTTTTAATTGCTTCCTCAGCTAGACTGAAATGACAGGTTGACTTTTTTTAATAGGATAGACTCTGTTGGGTGATACCTGTGGATGGATGGTGGCTGCAGTGATTCAGTATGAAAGAGTATAAAAAAACTGAGAAATTACTTTTGTTGGGAAATGATGTGGTCTTGGTTGTATGCTTAGCTCTACTGTGTCTCCTGCTGCTACTGCAGCCTTGGGGTGAAAAGAATGAATTCAGGATGGAAAAGACTAGTTTTTTAGATCACAGAATCATAGAATGCATTGTGTTGGAAGGGACCTTCAAAGGTCATCTAGTCCAATGCCCTTGCGGTCAGCAGGAACATTTCTAACTAGATCAGGTTGCTCAGAGCCCCATCAAGACTGGCCTTGAATGCATCCAGGGGTGGGGTCTCCCTCATAGTAAAGAACTTCTTCCTGATGTTTAATCTATATCTATCCTTCTCTAGGTTAAAACCATTGCCCCTTGTCCTATCACTACATGCCCTTGTAAACAGTCCCTCCCCAGCTTTCTTGCAGGCCCCCTTCAGGTACTGGAAGGCTGCTATAAGGTCCCCTCAAAGCCTTCTCTTCTCCAGGCTGAACATGCCCAACTCTTACAGCCTGTCTTTGTAGGAGAAGTGCTCCAGCCCTCTGATTATGCCCTTCTTGTGTTGAAGGTTCCAGAGCTGGACACAATATTCCAGGTGAGGTCTCACCAGAATGGAGTAGAGGGTCAGAATTACCTCCCTCAATCTGCTGGACATACTTCTTTTGATGCAGCCCAGGATGCAAATGGCCTTCACAGTCATAAGTACACATTGTTGGCTGATGTCCAGCTTTTTGTCCAGCAGTACCCCCAAGTCCTTTTACGCAGGGCTGCTCACTATCAGCTCTCTATCATCTCAAAAAGAATTAGTATGGGAGACTTGCTCTGAATGAAGCAGTGGGTACCCATCACTGCTCTAATTCTTGCTTCTGGATAGTACTAACCAAGTAATTAACAGTGGAGGATGTTTCTTGACTTCTGCCTCAGTGATGTGCTCTGCCTTAAGTCACAGAGCTGGGCAGCACAGAGAAGAGGATAGATAGATCTGCCAAGCTTTGGGCTCCAAGTTGAAGAGTGCCAGTCGTGACTTGGTTCCTGTATATGGTTGCAAAGTTCAAAGGGAGAAGTAGCATAATGGCATAAAGCCATCAGGAAAAGGAGATGGGAGTTTGATATGCTTGGATGACATGGGAAATCTGTTACATAGAAACAAGCTTTGGGACACCATATCTTTCACATGAGCATGGTAGGATGGGAGAAATGCCACCACAGGCAGAGAGGGAGGTTTTTACTTCAACTTTCTGATTGGAACTGCAAAGAAATGGAAGGAGAAAGAAGATGGCAAATGTGCATGCACAAGAAGAAGGGAAAGAAATAGCACCAGTCATAGGGAAGACAGGTTCTTACTAACACTCGAACTACTGAAGCTGGCTAGCAAGTTCACCCTGAAGTAAATCACCTCCAGGCTGTTCTGATTAAAATGTTTGCAAAATCTTAAGCTACCAGTGGCACAGAACAGCAATAGGTGTTAACAAACTTTACTCATCCTGCTGCAACTGTGACCCTACTTGGGTGTAAGTGCTAGAAGGAAACTAAGCCCCCAGTTCGTGCTGAGGGCAAAAGGGTCTTTAATTTCTTTCTCTCCTTCCCTCTCAGATCCTCATTTCTCCTTATAAATATGAGGCTGAAACATGTACTCCCAAGCAGTGATTGCTTTGTTCCCAGGATAGATAGTGTCTCTCCTGTAGCACAAGAAAAGCACACTTGATGATTTAGTCCCAGATATCTACTTGCTGATGGACTATTCCCAGGGAGGGCATATCTTTATACAAATTCTTCTAGAACGGATGGAAGTGTCCATACCCTTTTCCACTTTCATCTATTTCTATGGATACTTTAGCTGTTCTGAAAATCCTGTTTGTTTTTCTGTCTGGTTCACTGTGTTCAGCTAGTTTCTCCATCTCCTTTTTATGCAGTGCTGTTTCATACTGCTTCCTTGAAACTCTCTTTCCATTTCATTTCCCTATCCTTCTCTCTTGCCTCAGTTTCTGTTTTCTCTGTCTCCTCTTATTTTCTCCGTCTGCCTTTTGTTTCTTACCTTTGCTGTCTGTACTCCTTCATCCCTCCTGCCTGCCCTCCCTCTCCTCACTTAGGCTTTGATTTTCCATCAGTCTGTATCAACTTTGTCTTCCGCACAATCCCCATCGCTGCTTCTCTTCTTGTTTAATGTTCTCAGCCTCCCCTGGTGCAGAGCAGTTTCTGCTGATGTGGTCTCTCTAGTGGCTTGAAACACAACTGACCTCTCCATGCAGGAACCAGAGATGAGAGTTTGAAGTAAAAGACATCTTAAGACTTAGATGTTTTCACTTGTGACAGCAGACACTTCAACTGCCTCAGGAGACTTGACTCTCTGGGTCATTTAAGCTGTCACCAGAGGTATCTATTTAACTACTGCAGTTCTTGTCTGATCTATAGCTTCAGACTTTCTTAGCCTGTTGCCTTTTGGACCATTCCTCTGTGAGTTGTGGGTGGGAGCAGCCTACTTCCTTCTACCTCTACATCATCAGGAGTAGAAAAGGACATTTGAAGGTAGTTTCAGTCCACTTGGCTCTCAGAGAAGACACTTATCTGAAAGGGAAATGCTGCAGAATAAGTCCTGGACCACGAGCATAGCAAAGAGCCTCTCTGAGCAGTAGGTGTCATAGGAAATAGGTATTTCCTCAGTGAGGTCTTTTCTGGGAGGGCATGCAGAGGCCGACAGCTCTGGGTAGAAGTCTGAAGGAGACCAAGAGGTACAACATACATGGAAAGTCAATGCATTTATTAGATTGGGGAATAAATGAAATTACAATTGTTTCATGTCTTTTAGACCAAGCCTGTGTGCTCGCCTTTCCAGCTGAGCCACATCTGCCTGCTCAGCAAAAGATTTAGTTCTTTTGAGCCCTTCAGACCTATGGACTGAGACACAGGATGTTCTTCCAAAGCCTCATCAGCCTTTGGCTTTCAACTTCTTCATAGCATAGCTTGACACTGAAAAGCTCTTATCCTTATTTTTCAGTGCACAGGTGAGGGACACGTGGTAGCAGGGTTTCTGAGGATGCCTTGCTATTGGAAAGCAAGAGGAACCCTTACTCTTCTCAAAAGGTTATGTCAAGACAGCAGCCTATTAAGCATAGTTATAAATGAATTTCTTTTAGCTTTAATAAAAGCAGAGGAATTCCCTGTGGAAAACTCTCTGAGTTCCTTTTACTGACAATATATGTGCCCAATATAAAACAAACCAGACTCAGAAGACATCATTTATTGTGCAAACGTTCACAGTTAAAGAAAACTGAATGTCCTATATTTATACCTGGCTTTGTGCTCTTTGTCCTTCCTCTCTCTTGACCCCATTTAACACTCCCAGAGGATGTACTGAGGCTAACTGGAAATGTTCTGTACTGGGCTGAAATGACAGCTCTGCTCCCAGAAGATGCAGGACTTTAAACAAGATAAAGCAAAGGGCTGGTAGCCCAGATTACTGTAATATTGCTGTAACACATACACAACACAATAAAATATAATATAAACCCATCTAATCTGTCAACACAAAATAAATAAGAACTAGAAAGCTGAAATATATTTCAGTTTTTCTCCCATTAAAAATACTTTCAAAATTGATAATTTGTTAAACTGATGGCTGCTTGTGCAATATTTTAATTGAAAAAGCAATGCCTTTTCTGCCAGGAAAGTTGTATTGTCACAACTCCGCCAGGATCAGCTCCAAGGGGGACTTTCCTGAGCAGAAATAGCCATGACAGATATCATGTCTCTCCCTGGTTTTTTGCTGCCCACTCATGCCTCCCGCTCACAGAGGCACACATGCTCTGTTCTCCCCAGGGTTCGGTGTGCTGGCTCTGTGCCTGGTGGCAGCTCTCCCCCTGCAAATCCCAGCATGCGGTGGAAGAGTGCTCAACAACTTTTGTTATGTTCAAGTCTTTTGGCAAGGAGCAAACCTCATGTCATTTATTGTAAGTGTGCTGTCTGGCTGCAGCCATAACCCAGCAGGCTGGACAGAACTCAGGCAGGGCAGGGACAGGGAAATAGCTCCTATTCCTCTATGCTCCTCACTAGCCCATTAAGCAGTTCTTCAATAGGGACGTTCTTGATGATGCCCCATTTATTCCTATATTTCAGCATTTCACTCTGCCTCTTGTTGACTGTCTTATCTATTAATAGGCTTATTGATAAAAGATGGGATCAGTTTTTCTACAAAAGGAAGCACAGATACCTGCATCTGGGGAGGAACAATCCCATGCACCAGTGCATGGTGGAAATCACCATGGAATTCACAGTTGAAAATCACTTTTGCAGTACATGGGAGTCCTGGTGGGCACCAAGTTGAACATGAGCCAGCAATGTACGCTTGCGGCAAAGAGCATTAATGGTGTCCTGGGCTGCATTAGGCAGAGCACTGCCAGCAGGTCAAGGAAGGTGATTGTTCTCTTCTGCTCAGCACTGGTGAGATATATCTGGAGTGCTGTGTAGGGTACTTGGCTCCCCAGCACGAGGGAAACATGGACATATTGGAGAGAGCCCAGCAATGGGCCATGAAGATGATTAAGGCAATGGAGTATTTCTCACATGGGTAAAGACAGAGAGCTGGGCCTCTTCAGCCTGGAGAAAAGAAGGGTCAAGGGGGATCTTATCAATACATATTAGTATCTGAAGGAAGGGCACAAAGAAAACAGAGCCGGGCTCTTTGCGGTGGTGCCCAGTGACAAGACCAGAGACAATGGGCACGAACTGAAACATAGGAGCTTCTGTTCCCTCTGAACATCAGGGAACACTTTTTTACTGGAAGTCTGGTTGAGTTCTGGCACAGATTGCTGAGGGAGGTAGTGAAGTTTCCCTTCTTGGAGATACTCAAAAGCCATCTGGACATGGTCCTGGGCAACTGGCTCTAGGTGGACCTGCTTGAGCAGGCATGTGGGACTGGATGATTTCTTGAAGTCCTGTACAACTCAGCCATTCTGTGGTTTGGTCATTCAGACTGTAGAGGTGCATATGCTGTTCTGCAGGGTTTTTATTTACTACTAAAAAAACCAAAAGAAGCCTTCATAAGAAGGTAACAGTCTGAAATTCCCAGAGGTGGAGACCTTCCTCCCTACATGCATGCCTTTGAGGGACACATCTGTGCTTCAGGGATGATGGAAGAATTCAGTTTTCATGACCAGTCAGGCCTTGGCTTCTCTGCTGAGTCACTCAATTTGCAGCAGCGGTCGCTGCAGTGTGGCCAGCTCTGTCTGCTCAGCAGCACTGGGCTGACAGCAGGAGCTGCTTGCTGGAAACAAAAGAACGAAAATTGATTGCACGTGTAGTGAACCTAGTAGCAAGTTTATTCAACAGGAATCACAAATGTCTGCAAGGCAAAGCACCATCCCCACCCACCCAGAGGTGTTGCTACAAGGTCAAATCAAGCCTCTCTCTACCCTGTCTTGGCCCTTTAGGTATGCTGGAGACAACAGAGTGCACAATATTGGTGAAGGCAGTTGCAGCCCAGCTGTGGTGGCAATGATCTGGGACCTTCACATTTGCCCAGAGTAGAGATCACATGTTGGTCTATCTCAAGGGGCTCTCCCTCCAGTGACAAGTCAGGGCAGCTGGTTTCAACAAAAGAGGCTTTTACAGCTGAGTTTTCCAGGAAGGAATAACGCAAAGTAAAAATGTTGTTAAGCTCACATCATGCTTTAAGAAAAGCTCGTGGATTGGTAATGCTGTGAGTGAGTATTATGAACATCTGCTCTGAACAAGTCAGCATTCCCCAGCAGCTTTTGCACTTAGCCTAGCTTCTTTCAGAGAAGGGAGCCCCAGACCCCCAGTCCCTGTTGTGTGCAGGAAACTTCCATAAATCACTTGAATTTCTAGCCTAATGCTTAAGCTGAAGTGACAGAGCAACACATGATTCCCAGGATTTACAGTCCCAAGCCGATCATCTGTGGCAAGTCCTCTTGTTTTTCTTGGGAAGTGTGTTTCTTCACTCCCTAAGGCTGCTGGGGAGAAGGAGAAACAGTGCGGGCTTCAGCATGGGCTCTCAGCTGTAATCTTCATGGAAGTCTCCTCTGCCACCACATCTCCATCAGTGCCTGGACTGATGCTCACTTTCCTCCCACTTTGCAGCCCCTACTCAGCAGGGCCAGGCTGTGTCAGCCCCGCTTATTGCACAACCCACCCCATCCTACATGGAGATCTTTGATTTTTCAATGATTACATCCTAGAAATAATATTTGCTTCTCAGCAAAGCAACAAGCATGCATTTATTGTCTGGATCAGGACACACTAAACAATATATTTGACTATTAACTGACTCCAGGATGTGACCTTTTGAGATAATTAAATATTGCCTGGGTGCCAGTTTGCCCTGAATTTTCCACAACTATTAATCCTCTATCACTCTGTAGGCAGATACAGCCTTTAAGAAATACACTAAAAGAGCGTATCAATTTTTTTTTTTTCCAAGCGATTAATGAAAAATGTGGAAAAAATCTCATCAGCTGTCTTAAGGTCCCAGGAATTGAAACGAATTCCTTTCTTTTTACTACTATCTGAGATGTTTGTGGAAAGTATTAGCAAGCCTGAGTGACCACAGACATTTGTGGTTTTGTTAAAAATGAATTTTATTTCAATGAAAAATACTAACCATTGAAAGTAATATTTTAAAGCCATGGCGTGTTTTCAAAGCCCACAGAGGTCTTCCAGATAAAGGAAATGATTTTTAAAATGCCGTATTTCAACTGAGGGAGGGGAATTTCAAGCAGTTATAAACTTGAATATTTCTGGAGCAGGAAGCTTCTTTGTGAGATATGGAGAAAAGATCTCCAGCTGGCACAAATACAAAGCAGAGTCAGCTGAGATCTCTGAAATTTATATTCCCGCTGCTTGCCATGGGGGAAGGCTGGACTCTGCCTGTGGTTTATTGTGAGGATGGAGGGAAGGTTGCAGCCTCCTTCCTAATGTTGGGCTCATCAGCGGAAGCAGGAACATCCGCATAGGGCAGGCAGGGTGGGCTTTGCTTGTGCCCTGGGGCTGGCAGCCCTGCCAGTGCTGAGCAGCTGCTTCGCACTCCTGGGGAAGCCAAAACCAACTGCCTTCTTGGAGATGATTCTCTATCCTCCTTCCAGGACAAGCTGAGTCTTGCTCTTTTGCCTCATTTTGGAAGGGTTAGGGTGCTTTTTAAAAATGTTTTTGTTTTAAAGAAACTTTAAAAGTGGTTGCCTAAAGAGGAGAGGGAATGATGTTTCTGCTTCCTTCTCTCACTTCCACTGTTACCACTCCCTTATGCTTTGACTTCCACTGCACCAACTTAATGGCACATTTTGCTCTTAATACACAGTGCACCGTCACACTATCTTCAGTGAGGCTGCTTTTGCTACAGAGAAAGGTGGTATTTCAGCTAAAACCTTCCTCTCCCACACTCTGAGAAGGGAAGTGCTTTTTTAAAATTCCCCCCCCCCTTTTTTTTCCTTTCCCTTTTCCCTTTCTCTTTTTTTTCTTTCCTCTTCTCCTTCTTTTTCTGTTTTGTTTTTTTTTTTTATTTATTTTTCCTTGCATTTTCATCTTAGCCAGTAATGGGTGAAATTCTGTGGCCTCACTGACATCAGTGATATCAGGATGTTCCTCCAGGCTGACTGCAACCCCTAATCACATGCTAAAGTCAGTGTGTATATGGATCTCTTTCCCTCTTTCTCACCCCCAAAACTCATAATAATTTTGATTTTAGATTAAACGCCAAAGGGGTCACCTTCTCCATAGGAGAAACTAAAATTGCTAAAAAACCTGGACTTCCTTAGCAATAACAATGACAAGCATGAAGTTATCTTTAAGATATGGATTCAATTGGATATTATGGGCATTTTTAAGAGAAGAAGAATATGCATGAAAGGGAAAGGAAACACCACCATGTAGCTAAGTATTCCCAGGAATTCTGGATTCTCCACTTGGACTGCCAGTTTTTAACTAGAGTGTAAGACTGCTGGATAAAACTATGTGGGCAGCAAAACTAAGACATTTGTCCGCAGTACAACCAGAGAGAGGAAACACAATGTTCAAGCCCCTTCTTGTTCCCCTGCTTTGCCCAGGAATGTGTAGGTGCAACCCTGACAGATGCTGCAAAACCCTGTTTGACAAGCCAGGCTGCTACTGCATTGAGTGTGATGCCATTAAGTCAACTACATCTAGTATGTGACTCTCAAATCTTGGTATCTTAGCCATGTTTAAAACGTATTTGTCTTCCTCTGTGGTAGGGTCTAGTTTGTGTATCCTTTCCTCATGCTTGGCAGCAGGGTTTCAAGAAAGGAGTCCCTCTGGAGCTCAATGGGGCTATTTATTACTGCAAATGTTCATTACTTCCATGATTACACAGACTAATCTAGGATCCAAATTTTTAAAGCATGCATTAAAAGACACCTGTATCTCCTCAATGTTAGTGGGATATAAGTGCTTAGTTTACTTTTTCGAAGAAACATGAATAATGACAAGAACATGACATGGTTTTCAGGATAAAAACAGATGTTTCTGTAGACAGACCCAACAATGGAAGACTTCAAAATAGAGCCCTTTTAAGCATTAATATGCACATTTCTATCCCAGATCTTCAAAATATCATTAGTAATTCTGGATTCACAGTGTCCTGTATCAGAAGCACTTTAGAGGGTGCTGAGCATGGTGAATTCTTAAAAACCAAGTCTCACCAAGGGCTCTCAAGACATCCATTAAACAATATAGTCAATTTAGATCACAAGTCACTTTACAGGTCTTTCATTGCTTTTAAATAGCTCATGTCATCCTGTATCTAGAAACTCTGTTCCTGCTATCCCCCAAAACTGCCTTTCAGGATGAACGATATGGTAGTAATCAATACTGTATGCCCTACAAAACCCATAAAGTGTAATAATGGAAGCACTGAATTATTTGTGAACTGTCATTTTTTATTTGTATCAAATAACATGCTCCCTTTCAGTCCTCCTAATTATGATTTTTTAAAAACATGTATTGTGAAACAATATCTGGGAGTATTTACTGCATGTCAAATGCCTTATTTATGTCCTTCCACATAATTATAAATTTGGGAGATTAGATTATTGCTAGTTCTGAAGACACTGATTTGAATTATTTGGAAGGTATAAATCTGTAAAATTTAAAGAATTTCAGGAGTATTTCTTTGTTACAAATGTACCACAGTGGTTCAGTGTGTGATTTCTAGATTTTAATTTATCAATTATTTTTTAATTCATTTTTAACCTGGCAAAGGGCTTTTTCTTCAGTGCAAATAAGTTGTCTGCCAAAGGGAGTTTTGTGATGCTCGGAAATGTATGTTAGGCTCTCTAGCTTGTGCTTTGACTTAGAAAAAGAAAAAAAATGGAGAGGGGATGGAATTGTGGCCTTTTCTCTGTGAGACACTAGTCTCACTCTAGTGCACCATGTTGTCCATTATGCAAATACTCTTTTCTTACACTGCCCACTTTATGATTCCTAAAATCCTAAGACAAATCTCAAATGAACTATGACACAGTCCTCAGTTTCTGCATAGTAACACATCACCCATTCTGTTAGTTAAAAGAACAGAAAACTTGTTTAAAAAGTGTAAGTAGTGTTGTAATTAAAATCACTGACTCCAGCTTCTTGTTTGGTAGAGCTGTTTAAGAAACTTCATACAGAAACAGCCAAAGGAAACATCCGGTTTTCCACAGCATTTTAATGTTTCACCAGGAAAAGCTGTTTTCCAGTTTCACAGTTGTCACAAGAGGACAGCAAAACTGCCATGAACATTTCACCTCAGGGAACTGCAGACAGACTAAGATTAAAGAAAGGATGGTGAATCTCCTTCCTTTGCTCTCCTTCCTTTCCAGCAGCAAGAGAAGGTGTGAGGAAGCAGTACCCTCACCTTCTGGCCAACCTGGGTGATTTGGTGGGTTTAATTTTCATCAGTAAGGTCTGAGATCCACAGAACTACCATTTGACCTCTCCTAGAATTTAATTCCGGAGTAACACTGTCCCATAAGAAGTGCTGAGGGTTTGCGTTGTTATTGTTTGTATTTTTTTTTCTCCAGTCCAGAACAGTTTCTACTGCACAGAAATGCCATTTTGAGCCTTCAGCTGCTGCTTCATGTTATATGTGACATAGAGCAAGTTGCTTGATGAAGATGGCCAAGAAGCAGAGCAGGAGTCCTTGCCCTTGTCACTGCCTTGAAATAATCCACAGGTATTAGACATCACCAATCAGCCATCCCATCACACTGGGATCCTTGTGGATATCAAGCTTCCACCTCCCAAAGCTCTGTTCTGGATATAGGGAAGAGGATCCAGCCTCCTTGTTAAACCCTGCACAAGCTACTAGCAAACATCTAGATCCATCAGAAAACAGTTCACACAAGTTCACAGTCAGAAGAGCTGGTGTATATATATCTCTTTATACTGTTACTTGCAGTCCCTGGAAGATGTCAAAATCTTGTGGAGGAAGTGTTTGCTGATCTCTATCAGCGGTGTAATGAGACGGGTGACTCAGTGTTGCTCTAATTAATGCATGGAAAGACCTTTTCTAAAATACATTTGGTATGTTTCCCCCTGGAGACAAGAGATATCTGCAGCAAACAGATCCTCCCACACTTCTCTTGGTCACTAGAATTTATTAGCCAATCCCCTACTGATGCTCTTTTGCTAGGCCAGGTGCTGCTGTAGCAACCATGATGGGAAATGCAGGGTAAGTATAGCTCAGGAATTTTGGCAATGGTTTTTAATTTCATCCTGCATCATCTCACCATGAATCCTAATGGCATATGCTAAAGGTCTGTGATCGCACCTAGTCTGTAAATAAAATGCTCCTGATGGAGGGTGGGTAGACCAGCCAAAAAAAATAATATGTCTGCCTCTCTGACATCACCTCTAAAGAGTGTGGGGTATCTTTGGGGTATCCTTCCCGCGGGAAGTCACCATCATAGAAGTTTTTGTAGTGTTTTCACAGGGTTACATGCACAAGCAAGTCCTTGGCTCATTGGAAAAAAACAGCCTAACCAACCACATTGCAAACAGAGGAAGAGATGGCTTGAGTGGAATAAAAACCCAGCAGTGCTCTAGCAAAACCTTTTGAAGCACTTACACACTAGAGGTTAGCCTCATGCCATTTTTTTCTCACTGGAAGGTTTGACAGGGTTAATTTGTTTTCGTAAAGTGGTAGAACTCCACAGCTCTGACATCTGTCAATACCTTTGGCTGGCAGGTTCAGAGGTTATTAGTATGGATCACATGGGCACATACAGAGCTGAATCAAACAAACCCAAATTCATTCGTGAAAGTAGGCTTTAAATGAAGAGAGAGACAGGCACAGAGTGTTTACTGGAAACCAGGACGGAAAGAGAGAACTGATATTACTCAGTGAGTGTGAGATAATTTCATGTGTCTTCCCATCACCCTCCAAAGTTTGTACGGTTGTTGCTGAGGTCCTTTGGCAAGGGCCACTAGCATAGGGCAGAGCAGAGAAATCTGATCTGGGACCACTTCCTGTGAGGCAGACAGAGGAAGCCCAGTGAGACCACCCAGCAGGCAGAAAAAGGCTCTCATCCCAGTGAGAAGACAACAATGGGATGTCTTTATTAGCATGTCTGTTTGCAACACTCCAATCAGCGATGACCCTTGTGACCACAAAATCTCCATTAATGGCTCTACTAGTGGTGAGCTAGAGGTGATTCTGCCTTCCCTAGTCTTCCCTTTTCCCTGTATAGTGATTTTTTGATTCTTTGCTGGGTTCCACTGGTACCACTGGCCATCTCACTCTGGATTTTACAGTCCTTTTTGATTTATAGAGTTGGCACCAGTGATTAACACCATCTCGTGTGTCAGCCATTGTGGTAGGTTGACTTTGGCTGGCTGTTATGTGCCACCCAACTTCTCTCTCACTCCCCCTGTTCAGCAGGAAACGGGGAGAAAATAACATGAAAAATTCATGGGTCAAGATAAAGGCAGTTAAATGAAAGAAAGCAAAGGCCACACACTGAAACAAAGCAAAGAAAAAAAAAAAATAGTGTTCTCTGCTTCTCATCAGCAGGCAATGTCCAAGCACATCCTGGGAAGTAAACCTTAATATGTGTAGTGGTTGCTTCGGAAGAAAAATACCTTAATAACGTATGCCTCCCCCTTCCCCTTTCTGCCAACTTTTATTGCTGAGCATGCCATCATATAGTAGGGAATATCCTTTTGGTCACCTTGAGTCAGATGTCCCAACTGTGTCTGTGAAGAGCCTCTTGCTCCCACCCAGTCTTTGAGGGAGGATTTGAAAGAAAGCTTTGATGCTATGTGAGCACTGCTTAGCAACAGCCAAAACATCGGTGTGTTATCAGCACTGTGCTAGCTACAAAACTCAGCACTAGGAAGGCTGCTGTGGGGAAAGTTAACTCCACCCCAGCCAGACCGAGCACAGCCATGCTGAGAAGACAGGTTGATTGGGGACTGCAGGTGACCATCACATTGAAGTGGCCTAGGGAAATCCACCTTTTCCTCAGACTTAAACCAGCTATCGTCTCTATCAAGGCTGTGAAAAGCACCAGTTCCCTACTGTGGCATTCAAGACAGGGCTTGGTGCGAACTTTGCCTTGGATTTTGCAAGAGTGTGTGCTCAAGACAGCCTCAGACAAACTTTCCTGGTTGCATGGAAAACATTGGCATCCTAGAGAGAGTCCTCAAGAATGCTCTTTAGATTCGGTGTCTGACGTAACACACAGTACCTACATCTGCATGATCTGAAAGATAACAGTTGCTGCACCTGGAGTAGAAACCTGTTCGTCTTGTCTCTCTGGGAACAGATTCCTGTGTGACTTTCCTGTGAGTTTCCTCATACTTCTGTGAAAATCTAAGCTGTGCACTCACCCCGGCTAGCATCTCTCTAGTGAAAGTGACTGTCAGGTCTCAGATCATTGTGGAGACATCAAAACTATTGCAGTTTGTTGCTCTCCACTTCCTTTATGAGTAGTGGGGCACAAAGGGGAATGCTGTTCCTTTCAGTGTTTTTTAGGTACTGCGGGATTAGATGAATTCCATCCTGCAACCCCTTGTCTCTACTAGCTGCACACTCATTGAATAAAGGGTGCTGAGGATACTTCCTCAGATGCAGATTTCTATACAGTAGAGATGTGTATTTTGTCTTAGGACACGCCTAGCAACATGTGGAGGTAGCTTTATGGCTTCTTGGCCGTGTTGGACCAGAAGTGCAGCTACTTGCAGCTGATAAATGTCTATGCCATTCAGGAGTTTCTAGACAAACCCACAGGTGTTTCTCCTAGTCCTTAGTCAGACACTTGTGCTCCTTGAGTTATCTCACACTTAATATTCAGGAGGAAGATTTGTATGAACAACTGAGAAAACTTTAAGTCATCACACAACAAATCCAAGTTTTCTTGCTGACTTAGCAATATCTTCCATTGCATCAACAGAGGGTCCTGCCAGGCCATTTCGGTGAGATATTTTTTGTCATTGACAAACACTTTGATCCAGCAAGTTTATAGTGGTCTGGTAAAAGTCCTCAGCTAGTGTTTATCACACTGATTTACACTAGCTGAATACCTGCCCTGCTGTGCCTCCCAAATCAATACAGATTTTTTTTGTGTGCAGTTTATTTCTCACTTTAGGAGCAAAACAACAAAAAACTCCCACATCCCACCCTATCAAATAAAAATGAGCACAAGACACACAAAATAAACTCACGAAAGGGAGACATTGTCTCTTGGAAGAAAATTGAAACTCTTCTGAGTGAGAACATTATAGCCTATGGCAGCGTCATGTAGCTGCACTTTTATAATGGACACAATTTAATGAGTGCTGTTCATGAAAGCTGGTTATTATATCCTAGCTGGAGGTCATACTTTGGCATATATAGAGCTGGTAATTTGTACACAGCGGGAGTTCTGCTGCTCTTCTGGTTTTCTTAAGTTATGTCTATATCATAAGGCACCTACATATTCAAGCTCGCATTGCTCCCCAAACTATGCCATCACCCACAACTGAGAGATGAGTATTTGAAACTCAGTTTCAGCCCAAGCCCTTAAGCTGTACTGATGTCAAAGCTCTTTCCCTGATCAGTTTGTAGAGCGGTTTTAGTGTGATTCTGAGGAGGTTGTTACTGAGCTTGAATGCAAGCAGTCTCTCCTCTGGTCTCCCACTCGTCTCAGCCCTTTTGGACTCTTCTGTGCCTGCTCTGTGTGCTATTGGACATTAGATTTTCCTTATGCACATTTTTCCATGGGTTGGAGTTTAAGAAAAAGCTGTTACCAAGCTATTCAGTCCTTTCAGTGAGTAGCAGGGTTTGTTCTACACTCACAAGGATATTGGCACAGGGGTTGTAGGACGGCTGCAGGAAAGAAATGTTTTTGGCTAGTACTGTGTTGTATGATCCCTTCCAGATAATTTTCAGTTCCCCTTCAGTGACAAAGTACAAACCACTCATATCTTGTTCCACCTCTCCTAGGGTACTTCTTGGAGGAGATGGAGCCAGTCTCTGAGTACTAATCAAATGACACCTACATCAGTGGCTTAGAAATGTTTCTCTGACATGTGCCTTGGTCCTGGGAGATGCTGCTTTTGAGTTTTTCATGCAGTAAGAATTCTAGCTGGTGAAGGAACCACTGAAACAAAACAACTTCTGCTGGCAGATCTGGCTGTGGCCATCTCTTTTGTATGTCTTTGGGAGCTTTTGTTTGAAAACTTTACATTGTTGTCTGCTCAGCTATGAGAGAGGGGAAAACAGAAACTATGCCAGAAGTTTTATTGAGGCATAAAAAAATCAAACAAGCATTCTAAAATGGCTAATAAAATAGTGCCCTGTGCCCCAAACTGCAAGCAAGAAATGTTACATTAGAACTGATAAAACAGCTCCTGTCCATATATAAATTTAATTAGGCACAAAATACTGTGTGCATCGAGGAGTCACCATTATCCCTGATGTTTTATTCTTTTAAGTAAACAGAACCAGAACCAACATATTAAAAGTGTGGTCTTTTTCAATAAAACATATTCTATAGTATTTTGCTCTCCATTATAGAACAGGTACCTTAGGTTACTTATTAAAATGACTGATGTGTTATGGATGAGAGGACATCTTGCATCTATGTTGTTTCTAGTGTTTCCCAATTTGGAGCTTGAAAGGGGAATGGAAACATTTTCTGGCTGTGGTCTTTAGTATGGTGGTCCTGCTCCAGAAGAAACTGCTGACTGCTACCCTCACCAGTTGTCTCTTTGATTGAGAAGCTGCACATCTCTACACAGCAGTAGGAATATTAACACCCAAACCTGTAGTGTCTGTCTTCCTCTGTGCAATCACCATAAGGCAAACTAAGAGTAGGGTCTCAAGTGTAAATCAGTGGATGGACCATTAAGACTTCAGTTCATCAAAACTGTGCTACGATTTTCCTTTCTCCTATGTGCCTGCTTCTTCTTTAAGCATGGCCCCATCTCTTCTTTTTTGCAATAGTCTGTGTTGTCTCTGTGTCTCCTCTCCTCTCTTTCCTTGTCAGTGCTACTTCCTTCCTGAAGTCCCTAAGTTGGGCAAACAATAGATAATGAGTGTCTCCATGGTTAGTGGGGTCGTCATGTCACATTATATGCCATGAATCACATAAACAACAAAATGACGGCAAACATTTGCAGCTGCTTACTCTCTGACTACAGTTTCATACCATGGGGCAAGGTAGGGTATTCATGGATTCCCCTGAAGCAGAGGGCAGCCAAAAATAATTTGCAGACAATTTTTTTTACACGGAAATAAGATTACAGACTACATGAAAATGTAATGGCACCTCTGCATGACAGGGTACTCTATGCAGCTGTGTTTACACATATCTCCACTAGCACTACTACAGGCTTAGCTATCAAAGTCTTGTTCTCAGCAATTTTCTTTGCTAATAAGAAGGCCCACCAAACCCACAGCAGCAAGATCTTTGGCAGTGCTTTCATTGTGCATTTTGCAGACAATACTTTGTCATCTGCTTCTGGAAGGAAAGCTACAGGCAGAGAAGTGTCATCCAAAGCCTGCATAGTGTTTGAACATTTGTTGTGGTTTAACCTGGCAGCCAACTAAGCACCACACAGCTGCTCGCTCACTCCCCCCTGGTGAGACGAGGGAGAGAATCAGAAAAGTGAGAAAACTCGTGGGTTGAGATAAAGACAGTTTAATAAGTAAAGCAAAAGCCACACACTCAAGCAAAGCAAAACAAGGAATTCATTCACCACTTTCCCGTCAGCAGGCAGATGTTCAGCCATCTCCAGGAAAGTCAGGCTTCATCACACATAGCAGTCACTTGGGAAGCCAAATATCATAACTCTGAGCATCCCCTCTTCCTTCTTCTTCCCCCAGCTTTATATGCTGATCATGATGTCATGATATAGAATAGCCCTTTGGTCAGCTGGGGTCAGATGTCGCAGCTGTGTCCCCTCCCAGCTTCTTGTGCACCCTCAGCCTACTCGCTGGTGAGGTGGTGTGAGAAGCTGAAAAGTTCTTGACTTAATTTATCACTGATTAGCAACAACTAAAACGTCAGTGTGTTATCAACGTTATTCTCATCCTAAATCTGAAACACAGCACTGTGCACTGCACCTACCAGGAAGAAAATTAACTCTATCCCAGCTGAAACCAGGACAACATTGCATTGCTGATATCCAAAATGAATGTCACTTTAAAGCTAGCAGTTATTTCTGACATATTCTTGATGCTGGCATACCTTTGGAAAATTTTCAAAGTACATGGAAAGAAATAGCAATATCACGGTAAGCAGGAGATGGACAATTCACAGGAACCAAGAAGTCATGGAGCAGAGATGGTTTCAGTTTGGCTTCAACCCACAGATTCTCATGTCAGGGCAAGTTTGTGATGTTACCTTTTGGCTCCTAAGGCACCAGAAGAGCAACCTGGGACAAGGTAAAGATACCTGGAAGAGCAAAAATAGCTCCACTCTGGAGAGTGGGCATGGAGGACAGCATAGCCAGCAAGCAGATTTGCACAAGCGTAGCTCCTGAGAGATGTTTTTTAGGGTGCCCTATAAAAGCATAGACAGGAGAGGAAATAGGGGTCAATGAATGCCGCTTTGAAGTAAATGATCTGTGATGTCTATGTGCGTCCAGCAAACATCCAGTACAGAGAGAAATAACATTTCCAGGCTTTTTTTTTCCTTTTTTTCTTTTCTCTAAGGAGGTTGTTATTTAGAGATAGCGCAAATGAGCAGTAAGTTCCTCCATGGGTTTTTAAGTGCCAAAAAAACCCATAATACAGACAATACAGACAATTATCAGAGAAAATACTGCATTGCCCTGTGCAAACTCCACATCCCAGTTCTCTTCAAGGCCAGGCACAGATTAAGCACAAAGGACTTTGCATTTCTGCGCGGTATGGGTGCCACCTCCTAAAATAGCTTGAAGACCTTGCAAGACAGGCTGTTCCCAGCAGATGGTAACAGGAGCAGCAGGTCTCAGCTGTGCTGGGTGCAGCATGCCCGCTGGCCTGGGGCAGAGGCAGATGGAAATCTTCACAGCCTCTTTTTAAGTCGTTTGTCTTATTTTCTGATTGTGCAGATAAATATTTAGGGACTGTGTTCAAAGGACAACGTAAATACCCTAAAGCAGTAGAAGGGAGCACTGTCCTGGGGCAGAATGAAGGAGGCAGTACTGTGGCCAACCTGATAAGGTGTCAGGATGTGTGTTGTGCCAAGACACATATATCACACTGGTCATTGAACTCCAGGAGGGCACAGCCACTGTGCTAATTCTACTTGGGCTCCACTTTTCTGTTACAGTTGGATCATATGAACGTCATTACTACCATCCCAATCTGGTGTTTGTGGGAAAAGAAATTTTTTCACTCTTAATGTTCTGGGATGGCCTAACTGAGAACATTTTTCCAGCTAAAACTCATTTCCATTCCAAAGCGGCAAGCGGGGTAACACTTGGGGTTAAAAAGGAGAATTAAGTTGATTTTGAATGTCTTGTTTCCAAAAGAAATAGAAACAATTTGTTCAGATTTTGACATAACATTCATTTCCCTTTATATTATACTTTTTAAAAGAAAAAGGAGGACTGTATACATATGACTTTTTTTTGCACCTCCCTCATCCCATCTTATAAAAGACATTACTTTCTCCCAACAAATCATGCTTCACTATAAAATGAAAAAGGTTCAAAACAAAAGAGCCATTTCAACCCTGGTATGCTTTGTTCTGCTAAGATCAAACTGCTGAATAGTGTATTGTTTTTATCTGAAATATTTTCATTTTCTTTTTGTAGAAAAAGAAATTGCCAAATTATTTTCTTCCATTTTCTAACTCAGCAATAAGGCATTTTCCAGCACAAAAGTATTTTCAACTCAGCTTTTCTTAAAACCCCATCAATTACTGTAATTGCCCCAGTGCATCCTAAAGACATTTAATCAGTGGTAAACTGGAGGGAGACTGAGCAATATAATTTAGTGGTTATCCAGGTTTCTAGAGTACTTTACTAAACTCTATTTCTAGAATTTATTTTTTTTAAAAAAACAACACTAAAGCAAAGGAGTAAGCAAGCCTGTAATTCATGAGACAAGTGTAATAGGTGTTTGTAAAATGCTCACATACCAAAGCACCGTACAGGCTGTAGACCATGAACTCCATGTTAACGCATTCCCAAGTACCTGGAGTAGGAGTGGAAGGATTTAGGAAGCTGCTTTCTATCTTATTAGTGGTTTGGGTCAAGATTTAAGTTGCTGCTTCTGCAGTTTACCCAGATCAGCACTTTCCAGTGACTGAGGCAGTAGGAGGCAAACTGGCAGTGATGTCCTGTATTTCTTTCTTTCAGAAGAGCCTTGCCATGCGTTTCATGATGTTCCCATGTTATGCTCCTCACAATGTTAGTGATGCTAAAGTAAAATCATCTCTATTTGTTACTGGTGTAAGCTGATGCAGGGCTAAACCAACCCAGGAAAAAATAAATTCTATGTCTATCAAGAGCTCATTATTGCAACAATAGGATATTAACAACTTATTTCCACTGGAAAAAGCAGAAGAGAGAGGTCAGTGAAATTTACCAGTATGCATACTCTCAGAATTGCTTCACATTTAATTACTGCTTTGGATTGAAGTCTCTTTTTTCTCTCTCTCTAAACAACCACAGTTTATTCAACTAGGAAGACAGTTCAGCCCTCATCAGAAACAACATGAAAGGTCTTAGATCTGCCCTCATGGGAAACAATCTCAAAGATTTGTGAGGTAAGAAATCATTCTGGGGTGACGTTTTAACTGGGTTTTGGCTGCTGGACTATGCTTCCTGCCTGGCACTTTCAGCTTTCCTTTCTTTGCTAGCAAGGCCTGTTCCCATGTCATTGACTCTAGACTGACCATGAGCCTGGTGAGGACAACCCTGCTCCCAGGAGCGGCCACAGCAGTAGTGAGAAGGCTTGGGCATGGACATTGCTCCCATCATGGGCCAAAAACTTTCTGAGCACTGGGTTAAAGTACACAGTGACAAGAACCGGCAGCTGAGCGGTCTGTCATTTTAATTGGTATGAAGGAAAAGTCAGGCTGTAACACAGCACGTAGCACAGCCACGAATGTACAGCCTGAGGTTAATAACATCAGCACGGTCTTCTCCGTTGAGACTTGTTGAATGACAGCTGCAGAGTCACCCCTGCTCCTCTTTCTTGGGGACTCCTTTCTCATTTAGCTTCTCCACATTCTCTTGCTTTGACTTTGGACATGTATTCCTGGAAAACATACTGATTTTCCTCTGAAATAGGATACTGCTTTCAATGTCTGCTGGGTTTGTGTGAGCTGATGGGACCAACAAGAAAGGAACCTGCAGTGTAGCTTACGCTTCAGAAAGCCCCCAGAAAACATTATATCTAATTGAATATGCCTGTATCTACCTTGGGCTTAAACACTGCAGGTGAAGCAGTGAGAAAACCCAGGGGAACACTGCAGAGATACACTTTTGTACCTTAATGTGGGCCTGTACAGGGTAAGGTAGCAATTTGCTAATTAAATGGTGTCAAAACCAACTCTGAAATCATACCTGAAGCATCTTATAGCATGGCTGTAGCCACAGGCTGAGAATTATCCTGTTATTAGTGAAGATAATTAGGACAACACAAGCTTGTCATTGCCTCTCTTGAGTTTTGCTCCTTTTCTGTAGCACAAGCTACTACATTTTCCAGTCCGTGGTCTTCAGGAGATTTGCATCTAGCTCTGCATGACTTCTTCAGGATTTTACGTCATTAGGTAATTTATTTTTTTTCTCTTAGTTTCATTAAACAATATGACAAACTGTGCACAGAAAACTGCTTCATTTGCTAACCATTAATTATTTCAAGCATTAAAATAACACCTGATCAGCTTCTCTTGCAATATACAGTTAGCTTGCCTTGTTAATGTTTCTACATAAAGCTTGTTTTAGATATTATGTAGAAAAATGCACGTGTATATATAGTTCTTTCTCCCACCAGTCCTATGACAGCCCAAAAGAGGGATTATAAGCAACATCTATAAATCATGAAAGGCCTAAAGTGAACAGGGATTGATTTGTTCATTCAGGTGGTTGTTGTTGTTGTTTTATAAGCAAGAACTGGGTTACATCAAATAACACCGTAGAGAAGCAGAGTAAAAGCATGCAAAAACTAGCTACTTCACACAGCATATACAGATGCTGAGAAGCTCCATTCTGTAGCTGAATTTTATAATTGATACAGCCCAAGCAACTGCATATTTGCACTCGAAAGAGTCTGTGTTGTTATTGACATTATCTTTGCACTGAATGTAAGCTTCACGTGCTTTTTTCTTCTGCTGCCCAAATGAGACAAAGTAAAACTCCTCCCCCTCATGGGAATTTTCACATTGTCTCTTCAGCGAAATAGCATCTTGTCTTCCTTTTTATTACAAACCTGGACTGTAACTTAGATCCCCTGGGATACAAGTTTTCCAGAATTCCCGGAAAGCAAGTAACACATCCGGTAAACTTTTGCCCAATTATCAGAAAGGAGAACCAAAGCTCTTTTCCCCTGCTGTCTCAGATGAACTCTAGAATATTTTCATCTATTAACTTCCCCTTCAAAAAATCCATCTTCACTCAAAACAGTTTTAGAGCTTTCATGTTTGCATTTAGACAGGAAAATTAGTCCACCTATGGAGTATTGCAGCCCATGAGGAGGCTCAGACTTCATCATTATTAGCTGAATGTTTTTTTCGTGGAATGGAGAGGCACTTCAATTTGATCCGTTTCCTGTCTGAATTACAAAAAAACCCTAAAACCCACTGGAAATGGGGAGAAATTTCAAGCAGTGTTGTGAGTTGCACTTAAGTGCATTTTATAGTAAGTAAGTGACACAGGGGAGTCTACAGGCTCCTGCTACATTATGGTTCACGTGGCATGATTAGGACTGTCTAGCTCCTTTGTCATAGCAAACTACCAAGAGCAATATAGTGCCATACCACGTGTCTTGCAAAAGAAAATAGCTGGATCCTGATGTGAAGGAATCTTACCTGGATTATCCACTCATTGTTGGTCATATTTTATTGCTGTTGACAGAGTCTACAAGCACAGAGCAAAAAGGGACAGGCTCAGAGCATCAGCATACATCAGGCACACAGGAATACTCTGTGCTTTGAAGAACAAGGTGTTCTGCAGCAGCTGGGTTTCCCAAACTGGCTCTGAGAGTTTTCTAGCAGTTAACATAGCCAATCAAGAAATATGGTCCTGACTCCACCTTAATGTTGGCTGTTAAAAGACTTTGTAGACACAGTATGTCTGCCATATATATGATTGTGTTAGTAATTCGCAGGATACTTAGGGAAAGTTTATAATTCTAATGTCATCCCATCTGTGTGTATGTGTAGCTGTGCGGTTAGATGAACATGCTGGGGCTTATCCAAGAAGCTCATTAGAAGTCCTTTTGCTTCTGTGATCCTTATCTGCCTTGAGCAGTTTGAATTTTCTGAGAATCCTGTAGACACAATATATAGCTGCCACTATTCATAAGAACTTGGCAGGAATGCATGTGTCCTCATTGTCATCCTAGCCACAGTTGAGTGTCTGTGAGGACAGCGTGTGAGTAAATCCTTGCTGCAGGAGGGCTCCACCAGGCTCCATGAATCCTAGGACACTTCTATGCATCCTGTAGGTGGTTGAAGACACCTATTGGTTCACTAGATGGAGAAAACGGTGCTGGAACACTTTATGAAATGGAAGTGCCTGACAGAGGGTGGGCCACATTTAATAGAAAGAGTCATACAAAACGACTGACTCTGTACCAGCCGGGTTAAAAATAACTACGTGCTGATGTCAGCTTCCTTTTATTTATTTCTTAGAATAGCTGTAATGACCTTGGCACAAAGCACTGCCTAGAGACAAATGACCAGCTGGGATTAATGGTCCTTGACTTAATTTCTGCCCATCAGTGCCTCCCAGCCCATCATTAATCCTGCTGAAATGCTCTGTGCATTGATTATTATTGTTTCATTCATTGATTGTGTCTAGGATCTGAAGTTAGAAGCTGAAGCACCAAAGGCACCCCGGAGACTCTTCTAATAAGATGAGTTTGCTTAATTCATAGACTATTTGAGGTGCTTTAGAAAGAATCATCATAAAAAGAGGTAGAAAAGGCAAAGAGCACTTATAGGACAATGACATCTAGACTCCTCTGGCTATTAGAGTTATGGCATGTATCAAATTACTTTGAATAGGCCTGGTGTCCAAAGCAGGAGCATGGAGGGATCTGACATGTATTGTATGTGTCACCTCCCAAGGGACAGTAAGATTACAAGTAAGAAAGCCCATCAGATAATCTGTACCTAGGGCAGAGAAGGCATTTGGGGTATTAATGTCCCACCTCTCTTACTGGAGACATCACTGTTTTCTTTGCCTTCAGAAACACAGCAATCCTCTTTTTCTGCAGACTACCTGCACACATTTAGTTCCTTTTCCCCTTGCACTTGTTGCTGTCTGACCTCTTCTGCTCAGCAAGAGGCTGCATCTGAATAATTAATGTAGCATCCTTCAGGAAATCAGATTGATTGTTTTAAATACCTGCTTTATGACAGGATTTGCAAAAAGAGAGGAAAAATTGTTTAAAAGATGATCTTGTTTAACAACCTGCCACCTCTATACTTTCTCTTCAAGTTGTCCTCTTGGCATTTAATGCAAGCAGCATCTTTGGGTGAGTTCTTTCATGACTTTTCATATTCCAGTATACATCAAATGGCAGGAGGATACAAAAAAGAGAAAAGTTGTGGTTGAAAGTGTTCCCAAAAACACATTGTTGAGGTGCTTCCAAAGTGTTGATGGCTGCCAAGTACCCTGTGGTGATGCAAAAGCTATTGGACAAGTTGTCCTGCTTCTGAAGAATGTGGGTACATTTTTCATAACAAAAAAGAATTAGAGTAATGCTGGCCAAGGAATTGCTTCTTTGTTCCTCATTTGGCCAAGGAATTGCTTCTGTGTTCTTCATTTGCAAAACATTTAAAGGAAGTCTCTATTTTTTTCACTGCTTTGCCAAAAGGAGGAATAAGTTTTGAGGTCATAAAGGGCAGAGAGTTCTAATTCCTGCCTATCTCAGGCCACTCATTTATTGCTGACTTTGCAATCCTGTTTAAATCTTATAATTGATTTCTGTTTCACATACCATTAAAATATGATTACTGTTTTCTTTTTCCATAGGACACTTACATATTTTAATGGAGTAGAGTGCACTGAAGTCTTTGCACAGGAAAGCTCTCTTACTGTGTTATTGTAAATGAGCAGAACGCTATCAGTTTGGTTTCTTATCACTCCAATTTTTGTAGACCAATGAGTGTCCATCTAGCCTTCTGCTCTTGAACCTAGGTTTTCAGTCTCAAGGGTGAGTTTTGTAATCAGTAAGCTATTGGATAAAGTAAGATGAACTCGATTGTCTCCTGTATTTTAGGAAAAAGATGCAGAGTGGCTGGGAATGTTTCTTGGCAATGTTGGTCTCTGAGAATCCCTTTCTGAAACCCCAGGTTAAATACTTTGTTTTGGAGAACTGTGACACATATGATCATGTATGTCCTCCTGGATAACTTAAGTAACCTTCCAGCTAGATTTTGTGGATCCCACTCTAAAATGTTTGACATTTCCTGACCTATAATGACAGCCTAGGCTTCTAATGGAGTCATGTGAATTCCATGAGGTGGAAGACACCTAAAAATTAAGTGTCATCATGGCAAGCTGAACTTTTTGTGACTGTTTCCCTTGCTGCCAGAATACTGCCTCTGATTTACAGTAATGTAACTTGCCCGTGCTCTGGAATGTCCACAGGAGCCTGTTCTCTCCTTTCAGATATTCAGATAGTTTGCTTTTCTCGGAACTGCTTCCCTCCCATTTTTGTTTTTTTTTAGAACTACTGAAAGGCTTTTGTAATCTGCACAGTCCTGTCCAATGACAAGTGTTACTGCTAGTGCCATCCTGAGCAGCGAGCTGCCATGTTTTACACTCATTTCCCATGTCTGTAAATCTATAAAGCTGTGAGATTCCCAAAGTAAACAAATGTAATCTTTTTTGGAAGATGGAATACATTGGCAGGTAAATCTTAATGATAATTGCCTCTAATTAACACTCCCAATGGACGACAAATCTTTTAGTCACAGCAGAGTATCACTTGAAAATATTCTTGTTTTGCCTTTGAAAACATGAAAGAAAAATAATTTGGTTTTCCTCTATTGCCATAATATTTCATTAAAAGCAGGAAGACGAAATGAGGGGTGAAAGGCAGAAAACGAGAAATAGCTTTGAGGAAAGGAGGTCTACATTGAATGGAGGGCTTGTTCTCCATTCTGCAGCCAGTTTCCTAAAAGCTGATATCTCACCCTCTTCCGCTCACACCCAAAGCTTCTCTGTGAGCATTATGGAGAGGTTTAATTGTGAATAGTTACTGAGAGGCATTGGGTTCACTGAGCCAGGCTTTCCCCTACTGAGGATTGAGCAAATCCAGTGAAGACTCTTCATGACTAGCAACGTTTAGAGTGAGTGAAAAGTGGGATGTAATACATGGGCTGTTTCAAACCGGGGTACCTTCACTGAAATACACAAAAGATGTTTTCCTTCTTCTCTTTTCATTGTATGGAAGCTAGAAAGGCCTTAAAACTTCTGTGACAGTCAGTACCCATCTGAGGTAATTCTTCCCTGGGGTCAATGGAGCTGAGCAGAGCTGCTGTTCTAGATTTCCATATCACAGTTCACTCAACTTACATTTCTGAGGTTTTCTTGGAAAAAAAAGAAAAGAGATTAGCTAGAAAATTTTCTTAAAACAATCAGTGAAATTCAGAAGAGTCAAAAGCATCATCTGAGAGAATCTTGTATTGTGTATTGCTTCCCTCTGCTTCTACATGCATACTGAGAAATGTGGTAACACATCTGTTCCCATAAAGTGGTGCAGCCCATTTCTTCCTCCTTAAGTGAGAAATGTAGGTACCATACACTGTCTTTTTAACAGCTACTTGATTAAATACTGCAATAGGTACTAGGTGGGCATTGATAGAGAGTTTTGAAGAAATCATATTTGAATGTAGGGTAAGGACTGATGGGATTCACAGCGAGTTTTAAGTTCCTATGGGAGCAATGTCTATTTAGACTAAGGACTGTTGTGCCCCAATAGTATGGTTACTGATCTCAGGTAGGAGTGCTTATGTCGAACTGCTGCCTACCCACCTTACATCTTGTGAAATTGTTATGCCTATCTAAATAAGTGACTTTGCTCTTTTCTTTATTCTTTTACAGTACATCCTATCATTTTTTTGAGATCTTTTTGAATCCACAGCATAGCCTCCAAAATGTTTGCAAACATTTTTTGGTTTTATATTACTTGCTAATTCAATAAGGACATTTTATATTTCTTCATCCAAGTCATTAAATAAAGCATTTAACAGGACTGGATGCATTCTTGCAGAACCCCATTCAATACCTTCTTTCAGTTTGACATTAAACTGTTGATAATTAGTCTTTGAATCCACTTCCATGTGCTTCACTTATTCTATGATATACCCTCATTTCTTGAACTGTGAGGAAGGGATGTCAGCATTCCTGTTGCTCACAGAGTTGTTCTGAGGATAAATCTAACTAAGGCTGTTAGATCTAACATGCTATTTTGGGCTGAAAACCAGATTTTGTTCACGTTCCTGTGACACTGACTGTTGGAGAGGTCTTTCTCCTCATGTGCAGTGAAGAGCAACATGCATATGTTTATTCTGTTCCCTTATCTACACCCGGAATGTTAATTAGAATTCCAATATTAATTGGAATTTCCTGGATTATGTCCAGACAGGGTTGTTTTTCTTTATTGAGGTGAACAAGTTCTCTTTCAAGAGCCTAGGAAGGGGAGCTGATTCACCATGTTCTCTTATGCCAAAACATGAGGAATGACAAATAAAAAAAGAGAGAAAGGAATGACTGAAGGGTTACAGAGAATGTCAACTTTCCCTCCTATACTCTGCACCAGATTTCCGAAACACTAAGGATGTATCTGCTGTTGACTTCCATGGGCTCCAAGTAACTCAGATCTCAGAATGTATCCAGATCTGTCGAAGTCTTTTTATCCTGACCACAATCTAGCTTTTGTTTTGGCTCTGTAGAATGAAATAATTGACTGCAACTGATTATGCATTCCAGTTATACCATGGCCAAATTATGACATAGTAAAACCCTCAACAGTAAGGGCTATTGTTTAGTTACAGAACATAAGAGTGTGAGGGCCTCAGAGAAGAAAAACAGAGTCCTTGTTTCAAGACAAGAAAGGAATAGGTTCACCCCAATTAGAAGTTGCACTTGGGTCAATATATAGCCTCCCAGAGCTCTCCACCCACAAATATGTCATTATTTATCTTGAGCACTCCTACTATTACATGTCTGGTAAAAAGTTATCCACACAAAGGTTGATTGCCAACTCATTCTAGATATGTCAGGCTCCTCATTTGACATGACCCAACATTCAGGGACCACGCAGACCATGCAGAGATCAGAGAAGGAACTTGCATCATTTCACTTAAAGCTGAGATTTATCCATCTTTTTTGGTTCTTCTTTTTTTTTGTAGTTCCAAGATACTGCTCTGGCGAATGAAAAGGGACAGGTACCTGCAGAGGACAACTGAGTTCTTTAGACTGCTGAGTTGTCTTTAGGAAATGCTGCCTTCTTTACATTGTCTAGAGAAGGAATACAGGGTAGCTCCATGGCTAATTTAGATTCCTTTGTTAAACGCATTTTTTCAGTCTGGGTGAATATGCATCTATCCATAGGTACTATTCTATTTTTCCAGGTTCCACTTCAGTGATTCAAAACCAAAATATGTCATTGTTATTTATACTTTTCACTCATTGTAATTATCCAAACTGGGATTAGGCAACACCTTTTAAAAAACGATAACCCTCTTCCCAAACTAATTACCAGAATCCCATCAACTGCAGCTATTAACCCTAAGGGGCTTCACAGGTGGAGCACCAGCTGAGCATACCATAACCTGCATCCTCACCCCACAAAGTTGATATCTATTGGGATCACACACAATAAAAACCACGTTATCATGTTGTCCATAGGTCACCATTGCTAATATCTAGAAGGTAAAGTTAAGCAAGTGTTTCTGCTTGCTTTTCCATCTCAGTTTCTTTTTCTGGTTCTCCTGAATTTTGCTAGCACAACTCTCTCCTTTTGTACTTCTCCATATGTGAGCAGTTGCTTTCTGTGAAATAGATTTCTTTAGTGTAAATATTTGAAATAGACACCTTTCCCTCCATATTTTTATATCAGGTTTTTAATTTAAAAATAAACTGACAGATCTCTTTACATTTATAATTGCCTTGTGTTTTTTCCTAACAACAGTGACCTCTGCGCACCCGACCGCGACACAGTGGCTTAGGGTACCTCTTCTTTCTGCTGAATGATAGGTCTTGATTTTTTGCTTCTTGCTTAACTGCATTTTGTTAATTATTTTTCTTGTTCCTTTAATCTCAAAAATATCTACTGCCTCCTCCGTTTCCCTCATTTTTTTTTAATTCTTTTAGTTTTCTTGCCCTATTTTATTCTTTCAGTATCTTTGCTCTTTATTTTCAGCTAGTATGGCATTGTTCACTTTCTTTTTTTCATTGTCTCTGTTTTTCACTGTCATTAAAGAATATTCTGTTACAGTTTTGAAATCTTTCATTTTCTCATAGAAAATAGGGGAATTAAAGTCAGCGGAACTTACTAAAAAAGAAAACATTGTAAAGTTTTATGGATACATCAATTAAAGAGATTTCAGCATTTACATTCAAATAGAGGTAGTCTCACTAGCTTCAGACAAGTTACGACAAGGTTTCAGTTGATTTTATTCTTTTCTCCTGGCATACTTAATATTGTCTGAAAGTAGGAAGGGTTTTTTGTTTCTTGGGAAAATGAAATCACCAGAAGTTGCAATATTTCAAAATATCTTAAAGAGTGACAGGATTATAAGAGCATTAATCCTCTTGGTTTAGAGTGAGCCTTTATTTCTGCTTATGTGCTATACACAAGTTCTGCTTTTCCTAGTGCTTTGCTTAGAATAGATAACTTCAAACTTCTGATATGTATTGCTGCCTCCTGAAACCTCTAGGTATTTTCTCATTCTCACTTGCATTTTAGATGGCTCTGTCTTAGATTACTTCTGAAATCCTGACACAACTGTATTGTCTGATCCAGCTGCAACTCAGCTGAGTTTTCCTGTGGGCTGATAAAGAACCAGATTGCTGTTCATGAACAGATGTGTCAAGCTGTTCAAAGACAGCAGCTCTGGTGATGTAAATTGCTCTTTAGGCACTGACTGTAGTGCTCGTAACCATAGTACCTGTGCCTTCAAACATTAATAAAGTAGACACTACTCTGAGGCAGAGAAATATCACCACTTCAGCACTCATGGTGCAGGAAACAGAGCTGCGTTAAGTCAGAATCAGTGGGAGCCTGAAAATAGGAGCCTGAGATTTTTCCCAGATTCAAGACTGAGGGAAGTCACCAGCACAGCTCTGTTAAGTTCCTGCTCTGAAATTTGCCCTGAAGGAAACTTCCACTATTAAGTGGAAACTTCCACTATTAAGTGGAAGTTAAGTATAGAGCCTGGAGAGACAGAGTAAATATACCACCCTCATACTGGTATCCTGAGCACAGCAGGAGTTAGCATAGAGAGACAGTTTTCTTCTTTCAGAAACTGAAACCAGCGAACTTGAGGCCCAGAAGCAGCTCAGACTCTCAGCTCACTCTCCCCTGCCACAGGAGAGCATCTCTGCTCTGTATTATACTATCTGCTAGCTTTGCAATGGTTCTTTCCTCCCTCTCCCATGTGCTCAGACAGCTAAATTAGCAGATGCCCAAGTCAGCCCCTTGGGGTGCCTCTGGCACCCTCATCTCGGATTTTGCTGTTCAGAGTGGCTCACCAGTGCTATGGGCTGGCAGCTTGATAATCTCACTCATACCACGCACAGTGACTATGTTTACTCTTCTGAATTAGCCCAAACAAAAGATGTCATTTACACCACTTGACTTTAACAAGGCCTGCAGCTGATCTGTGCTGAAAATGTTTGATGGCAGTCTTTAAAATCTTCCTGCATAAAGCTATAGACAAGATATTACTTGTGTGAATGCCAGTGAAATTGAAATGTCATGAATACAAGATCTCATTTAGAAATTGCTAAATGTTCAGAACAGTCCAGATTGTCAAAGGCATTTGCATGTGTAATTCCTTGAAACCAATACCACCTATGCAGCTAAATCCCCTCGGGACAGACATAATCTCATGTGTCATTGCAGGATGTTGGAATGAATGCAGACCAGTCAACTTGCTGTCGGGCCTAAGAGGAAGCTTATGTTGGTTTTGACCAACATGTCTTCCAGTTTTCCTAAGCATTATCTTTCAGTCCACTGCTCATGATCGTGACTGAGCAGTTCCAGTTATGTTCCAGCCCTCACAAAGCCCCAAAATAAGTCTTGAACATAATACCAGGCTACTTAGAATATAGGATATAGCTCCACAAGAAAGGGGAGACAACTTCCCATCTCATTAGTGTTTCTGTCTTTAGTGAAATAACACTTACTGACAACCTCTTGATCTTGAGGTTCTTCTTCCTTTTAGGGCCTTTGCCATCTGGGATGTCTAACTGTACCGTTTCTAGGAGAAGACATTAACATCTGCTGACGCTGACCTTGACCTTCTTTACCCTGTAATATTCTTGAAGCATTGCATTCTCCAAGCACTTTACACACCAAATCCAAGCAGTTATACACTCAGGTTTCTACTCTTGGAAAGTCGTATTTTATGACTAGTCATGTCCTTAGGCTTCACTATCTAGAAGAACAAAAATAAATTATGCATATGTCACCAAACTACAGTCCTGATGTTCTATGGGCTGTTCTGTGACTCCCTCATGAATTATATTTCAGAGCTGGGTGTAAGATGAATTGAAAAATAGATATATCGGAGATTGGTGTGGGTGACTCGTCTTGCTGTGCTTCTTTGCAGGTTTTCCAGGATGCAGCATCAGGGTAAGCAGCCACAGTAGGCAAAATTTGTTTATTTTTAATTTACTTTTTATTGTGCCAGTCTGAAACACTTGACACTCCATAAAGTTTAAGACAACAACATCAAGCGCATCATTGCTAAGGAAACATATAAATTAAACAAGTTTATAATTCTTCAGGTCGTATTCCAGTCAGTTCATTGGCAGATCAGCCCACAAACTGTTGGGATAACTGCTTTAACTCTGCATGTCTTTGTTTATTTTTCCTTTCTTTCTCTGCCTTCTATAAGTCAGATCTAGGCTTTGAGGCAAGCAGTTCCTCTCCTCATCCTTTGTACAGTGTCCAGGGGAATTCAGTCCTGAACTCTTCCTTGCAACTTCCACTGCTGAAGGCAAAACACATAATGAATGGGCGCTAACTAATCCATAATGCCACAGCTGGCATTTATCTCACCTGCCTTAAGACATCTCCACTCAAGATATGTCAGTATAGAGAAACAAGTATTTATGGAATATTAATTTATCTGGCTTTGTTCGGTTATCAACACTAGGATAAAAGGAATTGTGTCTTAAACTGATAGTACAATAGTAGCTGGGTCTCTACTGGGCGGTTCAGAATAACCAGCTCAGGAGGAAGTGACTCTTTTTAGTCAAGATAACTTATGCCACTTATAATTTGATGATCATTTTCTATTTAGAGGATATCCATGCATTCAGGTAAGCCAGCTTTCTGCCTGCTTTGAACCCCAGGAGTAACACAAAGGAAGCTCAGCCAAAATGTTGCTTAATTACTCTAAGCCTTCCAAAAAATCTCACAGACATGTATGTATGATATCAATTCAACTGGACTTTGTCATTTTGGAGGACAATACAGGCAAAATAAGATGAACTTGAGGATGACAGCATCTTATTTTTTCTTTCTCTACGTTAACAGTATAAATAAAAGGAGGAGGAGCAGTTACAAAAGAAGGTCTCATGTTAAAGGTGAGAATGGTTGCTCTCAGTGCACAGTGAGGACTTTCCTACCACAGTAAATCCTTCAGAAATTATGATTCTTGCATGGCTACGGAAGCATGGAAGTCATGAAGAATGGGAGTGAAGTGCCTCACAGTCTGGTTCCAGCTGTCTGGGATTTGACCAATGGTATGGAATTTTT
This sequence comes from Eurystomus gularis, assembly GCA_013400335.1. Classification (NCBI taxonomy): domain Eukaryota; kingdom Metazoa; phylum Chordata; class Aves; order Coraciiformes; family Coraciidae; genus Eurystomus; species Eurystomus gularis. The sequence continues at coordinate 581,444 of VZZY01003828.1, forward strand.
GTTTGTTTGTTTGGTTGGTTGGTTTTTGTTTTTTTTTTTTTTTTTTTTGGTTTTTTTTTTTTTTTGAGAGACAGCTTTGTTTTACATGTGAAAGAGATTAGAGACATGGAAGCTTTGCATCAATCGGAGCCTATCCAAGGATGGCTCTTCAGCTGCTATTAACTGGTCTCACTCTTTCAAAACCATGAAAATATTATGCATCAGCATCTAACTTAGTGTCTTATTTTTCAAGTGATTATATTTGCGGGTTAGAGGGAAGGGCAGAGGGTGCCAGCTGAATAAAAAAAATCATTCCAAATACAGACACTTCTCATAGTATCATCTCTATATTCCACAAAGGCAAACAACAGTATGACAGGGTGTAATCTTTGGATTTAAAACATATTTTGGCAACTCCTGAATGAAATTTTGTTATTTTAAATATAATTTTACTATTTTGAGCATGTTACTCAGAATTTTTTGCTGTTTGAGGAAGATAATATTGTACAATGAAAGAATCTGAAATGCAATAATAAGGCTTGGTGTTATTTTGCAACTACTTATTTGTGCAAAACTACCAAGGGAGAAACCCTTTGTTGATGATCAGTGTGGTGTATTCACTGCACCAGAGAAGGTGACTCTCCTTCTAACTTCATTTTAGCCAGAGTTTAAATTCCACTTCAATGTTTATTTGTAAACATTAGAATGATACAGACCAGATCTTGCTGTCCCCGAAACAAGAGCTATATGTGAATGCAAGATTGAATTAACTTCATCATCATCTAACTCTGCTGAAATGTATGAATTTATCTGCCTTAATAACAGCTTGCATAAGTCATTTCCAGGCATTATATCTTTATTTCTGAGACAGTAGTTCTCTAAAACTTTTTTTTTTTTCACTTAGAGAATCAAGAGGAGAAAGAAATACTTCTCTAAACAGCAGATCCCTTCAACTGATATCTCTTAGTTCACAGGAACAGGGTGTACACTCTGCTTCCTTTAAGAAGAAATATCTCCTGCTCTTGAATGCAGTCTACATACACATGAATACTGTCACAACATTTTATCATCAAGTGCAGGAAATATCCGTGCCACATATAGTCATGGCAATATCCAGAACCTTACAGTAAGGAAAGGTGTTTTTTCTTAAAATACAAATAGAAGGAAAACTTTTTCAGTGATTCATGCTCTCAGTTTCACTCATGAGCAGCAGCATGAGACCCAATAACAGCCCAGCAGGCAGACACCACAATGCTTGTGTTGAAATATTAGATCCAGGGTCTATTGCAATAACACACTGAGGACAAGTGACACCAACTGTCAAGCCTTTCTGGGGTCTCCCAAGGTTCCTTCACAATAATCCAATATGCATTTTTGTACTCTTTGGGATCTGGCAGTGATGAGTGTCTCTATCCTGTTCCACCTCTGTGAATCATCAAGTCACCACCATTCATCTCCAGGTATAGGTGTCTTGTGAAGCAGGTATAGGTAGATGTGTTGGGGGCTTCATGACCTGCTAATCCATGTGCCTGTAACACAGTCTTTTCTCATAGCCCTGTCCCAGCTGTATGCTCCTGCTGGTGCCTCCACACCTAATCATCCCATGCATTGTCCATTCACACCAATCTTAGTCTTATTACAATGCTGTACAGCCTAACATAGATCTGTGTGATTAAACTGTGACGTGAAACCACACTGATTGTTGAAGAATCATACTTTGCTTCTTGATAATCCTTCAGGTCTCCTGGTGCACGGCATTTCAGTCTAATACAACATGCAATCAAGGACATAATTTGTTTTTTATGCATTTTCTACTTGTTTAAAACCATTGAGAGTTTGTTTTGATTTTCCAAGTAATGTTGATTTTAACTGTCTTCAGCTCTCAAGAATTAAATTTGTACCAAGTCTTTGTCAACTGGATATGGTAACTACAATAAATCACGTATTCAATTAGCTGCCCCATCCTAAAATAAATGTTTGAGGTAGAAGAAATTATCCTTTAATGAAAAGTATGTTTCTTTGTCACCGACAATAAGGAAAGTTAGACTTCGTTTACTCCAGTCAGTTTTGGTTGATTCAAGTTGCATAACAGGAATCCCACCTTCAACAGAAACAGGTGTGTAAGGCCTTAATAAGCTGTTAAGTAAATTTGAATATTTTGAGACTTAGAATGCCTGAAATGACTGATTTATAAAAATAAGATCCTTCCTGTCTTGTTCCTGATTAAATGCCAGACAGCACAATTCCCCCCAACACTGTGGCCCTCCAAGGCATGGGAGACTTCAGCCAGAACATATATCTACCTTTGGAATGAACAAATCACTATGCCAGTTCCTAAAACTTTAGGAAGATCAAGGTCTGGGTCTGAGTTTTGTGCATCTGGATCAGATAAAAAATGAAAGTTCACTTAACAATTTGATTTTTTTTTTGGAGGGGACACTGGAAGCTGATTAACTAATCTATTATGAAAATCCTGCTTTTGTTTGGTGATGAGGAAAAGAAACCATGACTTTTTTTCCCCCCTTTTATCTTTCCTCAGATGCCCAGACCCATTCCACTTAAGCTTTGTACTGTAATGGCTTATAGTATGCTCAGCATTGTCTAAGCACAGAAGTGAACATCAGGAATGCCACTGTTTGAATAATCTCACTCTCTTACTTCCTTTAACATAAGAGTACTACCAATTCCTTGGAAATCAAGAATAAGTTGGCTATTGGGTAAATTATGCTGATATTGCACAATCCGTGAACTGCTGTTGCCAATAGGTGCTTAGGGGTAGATGTCTTACGTGAAAAATAGGCTGGAGATATTTCCTTCCAGAAGCACTGGTATTATGTTTCCGCTGTGACAGAAAAGAACTTGGAACTCTTGGAAAGCTGTTGTTGCATTGTCTGGGTGAATGGCAAGTAGTTTACAATGTCTATGGAAAAAGGAATCAGACTCTCATTTATAACTGCAAGGCAACACAAATGCCATGGAAAAGTAGTCTCCAAAACAGAGGCAAACAGCTTTGCTGTGGTCACCACTGACTTGAAAGCCTTACAGAAGCAGCTGCTTCTTAATATCCTTTTAAGCCCATTGAGCCTTGATCCAGCTGTTAAAAATAACAATGTTTTTCATCCTCCTTAATAATCGGATATAGCAGAGCAGTGCTGGAGGAGTGGTTGCATAAAAAAGGTTTGGTTATGTAACAAAAATGCACCATAGGTCCCAAGTTCCAGAGGTGCCAGGTGGGTCTGTGCGGCAGCCTATGACCACCCCTTTACAACTTACTGTGCTGGCAACAGCATCTGACAAAGGACTCTGACACCCTTGCACCTTTGCAAACAGCTGCAGATCTTTCTGTCAGCCCTGGATTTGGTGTCCTCTCTGCCCTTCTGCGTTAGAGGGTCATGGAAAGAGGCTGCATGTTTGTACCTCATCAGCTGTATACCATCTTACTCCTCTGGTGACACTGGCTTTGTAAAGATATTCTGGGATTCTGGACTTTGTAGTGAGGCACCTAAGTCACTGCTTTGCTCTCTGTGCTGCAGTGTCCAGTGGGGAGGCAGGGTAAAGTGCTGGGGCAGTTGCAGCTCCTGATGTCATGGATACATTCACAGCAGTCACCTCTCAGGCACCTCTGTTGGTATCTAGACCTCTGTAGCTGAGTGCCAATGAACACCCTGAGATGATGCACCACTTTCCTTTCTCCTGCTTCCCCAGGAGCCAAATTGGCACCCACCTGGCATACATTCCTGAGATCACATTTTCAGATCAAACGATTGGAAGTTGCCCAGCAGCTAAACACATAAGCATGAAAGAAGCTGAAACATTCAAGCAGTCCCTCTGGAAGTCAGTAGGACATTTCACACTGCTAAGTGTTTCTCTGGATTGGCCTCAGACTGAGCTTGAACTTTGCAGGTTTACTTACCATAAGATTAACAAAAATGGAAAGAGCTAAAACTTTCCTTTTAAAGAAATTGAAAATCAAAACAAATATTTCCCTGAAGATTTACTAGCAGTAAGGTTGGAGAAACTGGTGTGGAAAAATATGAGACCTATTTCCACAGAGATTTTCTGCTTATTTTTATCAGCAAATTTCAGCTAATATTTCTTTGTATGCTCAGAACTGCACTACGTGTTGCAGTTGAGGTTTGCAGGACGTAAAAATCCAGAGGCAACTGGCAAAGTAATAACTGTCTTAATTAAGATAAATTAATTCAGCTGATCTTAACTGAATGTGCATAGGCAATATAGGGTTTGTTTCATTATTATCTCATGCCAGGAAAACTCCAAGGAGTCGAGAGAGAAGAGACTTATCCAGTCAAACACCTGATAAATGCATTACACCTCAGGGCATTTTTTGGTCTTTGAAGTCACATCCTCCTGGTTTGCACAAAATGCAGTAGAGATTGGCACTGGTAGGTATTCAGAAAATGTATTTCCCCCTCAGAATAACTCTGCTTTCCCAATGATGACCATGACTGAAGCCTGCCTGATGCTGTGAAGGGAGAAATTGCTTCTGTGAGGGTCCTTTTGGCAGATGTAGAGAGTGTAGAGAACATCCAGGTATTTTTGGTACTTACCCGTACACCACGAGAATGTTGAAGAGTTCCCAGTTTGCAAAGTACATGCCAATTCCACACCCTCTGAACATCTTGAAGAAGGATTTTAAAGAAAAGCATTTTCAAAGGCTTCATATTAAGCCAACCAGAAACCCTGAGGTTAACGCTGGACTATTTGTTTTCCTCAAAGGTAGCCTGCCTCAGATCTTGTTGTAGAATCGTAGAATGATTTGGGTTGAAAGGGACCTTAGAGATCATCTAGTTCCAACCCCTCTGCCACGGGCAGGGACACCTTCCACTAGACCAGGTTGCTCAAAGCCCCGTCCAGCCTGGCATTGAACACTTCCAAGGACAGGGCATCCACAACTTCTCTGGGCAACCTGTTCCAATGTCTCACCACTCTTACAGTAAACAATTTCTTCCTAATATCTGATCTAAACCTACACTCTTTCAGTTAGAACCCATTACCCCTTGTCCTATCAATGTACTCCCTGATAAAGAGTTCCTCCCCATTTTTCAAATACTCATAAGCAGAGCCTGAAGAAGGATTGCCAAAACCTATGTTGCTGAATGTGTACTAGATAGAAAGGCTGTGCTTGAAGGAATGGTTGAAGCAGGTGCCATTAGGTGGGTGAGTAAGACTGCTGCTTGTCCTCTGAAATCTTTGGAAGAAAGAACCATTGGAAGCTACTTAGCTCCAGGAAACATCCCAGTGTAAGAAGAGCATCCTAGGACTTGCTGAAAATTCTTGCTAAGTCTCACTAATACATAGATGCAGCTGGCAAGTCCACCAGACATCTCTCTTTTCCTTTCAGCTGTGCATGGGGTGCTGGGCTCTGTCTGATGCTATGGCTTCAATGAGACCTCTGAGAAAGCAAATCCACCTCAAATAAAACCTTATGGGTTTTGATCTGTCAAAATCATGAGAACTTAAATTGGCATATTTCACACAGCCCTGGTATTTCCCTTCCTCCTGCCTGCAGTTTTCTATCATCTAGGGTACCATTTGCTCAAGCTATTACAATGTGCTATTGGTTTCAGTCCCCCACTTCGCGACCTTAGTGCATTCTCTTCCTGCAAAGGACCACAATATAAATCACTAGGTCAGGGAATAATGAGTCCAGTACTTTTTAAAAGCCTCCCACACACAGGCAGGGTATTGACTCATGATTCAGCAGGTGAGGGCTGTAATAAGGGGACATTTTTCCTTTAATTTTTGTTGAAAAGTGAAGAAGGAACAAGAGAAATACTTAGTTTCCCGAGACAAGGCTCTTATCTTCACTGGACTTTGGTTCACTGGAATCACCTAATAGGCTTGAGTATAAAGAGCTGGACAAAGCTAAAAGGATAAATAAACTGATGAAAGACTCCAACATGACTTTCGAATCTGAAAATTGGATTAAATATGGTTCTACTGTTATGTAAGCAGACAGTGAGAAAAGGCTAAGCTAGTGGTCTGTGAACTAAATGGGATGCAGGATCTCCTGGTTTCTAAGCCCGTCTCTGCCAGACCTGTTTGCCCATGACCGCAGGGGTAAATGTTCAAAGAATCACAAACACAAATGCCAGAAGGGACTATCAGAGTCACCTCACTGAACTGTTGCAAAACTGATTATCAGGCATTTTTGCCCAGAAATTTCTGCACTGACCAAGTTAGTTCTTTGAGCGAGATGAGGGTCACCAAAGACACATTTGTGGCAAGCATTGCTGGCAAGGGCAATGTGTAGATTGTGTTCTCTTTCTCAAATTAGAGGTTAAAGATGCTGGTGTAACCTCTGTGGAAGGCAGGAGAAGCTTTCTCAGAAGTATTACGCAGACAACGTTCTTGTCAGGAGCACCTGGTGGCTGCAGGAGAGGAGAACTCCCAGTTCCTGCCCAACCCTCCTTAACAAGCTCATTCCTAACCACAGCAGCTGCCAGGTCCATCCCTCGCCCAACCCAACTGCGTCATCCAGTGCCTGCATACATGCCATCTCCAGCTGTTGACCCTACAGCAACACAACAAGATGTCACGATTTGGCAAAGAATCTACAGTTCTTGCAGATAGATTTTGTAATAATTAATTCTTTCACTGTACGAGGGAGGAAAACCAAAGAGTCAATCTGACGATTCATAACGTCTTCTCATGAAACTTTTTTTTTCAGTATTCCTCTTCCTTTAAATAAAAGTTAATAGATATCGTGCTGCTAAAAGGGCAGGAATATTCATTGGATAGCAGGTGGGATGATCTCAGAAATAAGTGTTGCAGAAGTGAAAATGTTTTACTGACAAAAATTAACATTTTAAAGCACCCTGTGCACAGATGTTAAACCATCTGAAGAAGCTGACTGGCTATTTCTCCAGTGAAATTATGCCAAACTGTTGTAATCTAAGGCAGCTTTATATAACATATTGTTTATTGTATGCAAAGCCAAGGAATTCACTCTCTTCTTCAAGTATCAGCTATACTCAAAAAACCTCCTGTTCACCTATGACTCCACAGAGGTTGTGGTGTTCCTTGAAACAAACAAAAACACAACAAAAACTCTCCAAACTTAAACCACACACAACCTCCTTCATAGAAAAGTTCAACCAGCCATTCAGAAACCAAAGCTCAAGAAGAAAGCCTGTATTTTTACTGTTTGTTTCTACCCTGGCCCTGTGTTTTCCCTTCATATTTTACACTCACTCCTACCTGCAGCTGTCTGATCTGAAGATCATTCTCTCTCTCTTCTGTTTGACCTGAGGTAAAATGTATCTTTTATTTCCATTATATCCTTCAGCATTTTGCATTTCCCTGTGAAGTCCTCAGCCAGCTTGCTCTTTACTAAAGATTAAAGAACACTGTTTTTCATGCTGTTTTGCGTAACAGGAGTGTGAATATCTGCAGATGCCTCTAGTACATTCTCATGCCAGTCTTGCCCTCTGCGCCCTTTCCTCTTCACTTCCAGTAGGATAAACTGCCCCTGGAGTTTCTACGGTGTCGGCCCTTTGTACACCAAGGGAGATGAGCACTTCTGCAGAATTGACAGCTGTGATGATGTCCCAGTGACCCTGAGAAAGTTACTGATACACTTAGAGACAACAGAGCAAGATGACAGATAACATACTCGAAATACCTGCATCCAAATACCTGCATCCCAGTCTGGCACCTCCTGATCTGCAGAGATGCTCAATTCAGAAGTAAACTGACAGTAGACCAGTTTACAAATTCCATCCCAATCTGAGCAGACGGGGAAATCTGATATGAATCTTGTGTCAGCTCCTATCTGCAGGTCAGTGTCTCCTGCCTTCGCAATATATAGGAAATGACACAACTCGTGTATTCTAGCTGTCATAAAAAGTGTATGCAGCTTTGGGGATGAAAGGGAGATGTCTTTAGGATACTGTTCTTATACACTAATGCCAATTAATAGAAGAGTAAAAGCAAATATTGAACCCAGCTAGCTACAGTGATGATACTGGGAGTTCAAATGGATGTGCACGAGGGAAATACTTTGGAGAGGATTTCTGAGGTGAGCAGGGGGGTGAAGTTGAAAGAGAAAAGGATATTTTGGGGACTGTGGGGGAAATTTAAAAGTAGTTAGACAGGGAGATGGCAGTAGTGGGGAGATCCACAGATTAGTACATTGTCTGAAGAAACTTCTTGCACTGATTTGCTTTGGTCTGGATTTGCCAGCTGGTTTATTTGACAGCCCATAGCTGTCAACTGGCAGGGACTGGGAATAATTTGTCTCTCATCACCAACTCAGTGGGACTCATGATGTTATAGATCTCTCACAGTTCCCCCTTAACTGTTTCTTCTATACTTGCAGCTTGATGAGCACTAATCTCCTTAGCTGATGTCTGTTTCCTCAAATCACATTTTCCTTCCCCTTGAACATTTCCTACTTCCTAGCAAAATTTTGCACAGTCTCCACTCAAATGGGCATGGTGGATCTGTTTTACCATAACAATGTTCTTTACTCTTTTCCCTATTTCTTCTCTAGCAATTCCACGTTTCTTATTTTCTTGTTGTTTTTTTTTTTGTTTTTTTTTTTTTTTTTTTTTTTTTCGGGGGGGGTGGGGGGGAGGGGGGGATGGGGGGAAGGGAGAGCAGAGAGGAATAAAGAAGTAGCTCCTTAGCACTGAGCTGCTTTTTCCACATAATTATCTATGACCTACGGCATGAGTAAGGGCCTGTACGGAGAAAGAAGTGCAGGAATGAGATTGTCTAGGGTGAGACATGTTGACTGCCAAGGAGCCAGGGAAGGAACTAGTGGAGAGGCACATTAACCTGGATGGGAAAGAGCATCAGCCACTGAAACACAAAAAGCAGGGGAAAGAATATGGCGCTCAAGTCACCCAGCCTAGGTGTCTGGAACAACCTGTTCTGCCATTCTTCTTTTCCACCTTTCTTTGTCTTTTCTACCTTTGTCTTTTCTTTTCCCAGCAGCTCCTTTCCTCTTCTCCACTCCTCTATTCCAAGCAAACTAAAGAAGCATGACAGCCCATCATTGATGGAGGGCTTATGGGAAGGGCTAATTGCTTTCTTTGCTTTGTTCAGATGTACAAACAGGCCATTACTTACAATCATTACCCAGTTACCATACATCATATAGACCTGTTCTATTTTACATGCACTAAATATGTCACAGGGACCGTATTTGTCACTAATTGTACAACAGGCTATGCAGGCCTGCTTTAGGAGCCAGTAATTTGTTAATATAAGATATGGGGCTTTGACTTTATCTCAAATTTCCAAATGTTATTGAGGCAGTTACATTTATTTGTTTAAGAGGCACCACAAACTGCACATTCTGTTACTTCTGTGAAACTGCACATGAATAGCAGGGATGCCCCTGTTATGACACTGCATTCTGTTATAAAAATGATAGAATTACTAAGTGCAATTCTGAACAAGATGGCCATTTCTTCCAGGCATATTCAAGTTTTTTCACTCTACTTTTCCTTAACTTTTTGGTTCCCAACTAATTTAAACTGCATTTCGGAGTTCCTCATTTTGTCTTTCATCAGTGCATGAAGGTTTGTGGCAGCAGAAGCTTAAACAAAAGAGTGAAAAATTAAAAAAAAAAAAAAGAGTTTGGAGGTCCTGCCCCCACCCTCGATTGCATTTAGGCAGTGACAACAAATGCAACAGAGCTGCAGGGATAAGCTAGGGGCAGGAACTGGCCTCAGATAAATCTTTGCAGCCAGAATATTAGTAGCTGTTTAATTCCTTCACTCTCCATCTGCAGCAAATGCATAGAGTAAACATTTGTGCTTCAAGTCCCTGTCCTGCTTTGGGTACTGTGCAGGATGGGGGAATGTTCTAGCTCACAAAATGCCTTAAAAGGCATGATTCAACCTAGTTATCTTTATATTCCCACATGGAAGGTTTTAGCTACACAGCCAGCTACACCGGCTAGCCACTGGCTAGTGTGAAAATAGGACAACTTCTTGACAATGTCTCTTTGCTTTAGGGATATTTCACACATTGTCCTGTAGGTTTTGGAAAGCACAGGTATTTCATTGTAACAAGCTGCTTGAATCTGATATTTTCTGTGACTAGTTGAAACAGTAATTTGAATAGCCATGTGCCAGATACCAATCTAAATTCACGCACGAAGGAAAACTGACTGTATGTCAGCATCAGAGAAGTGTAGTGACCCTTGAGGTCCTCCAGCCTTGTCTGGTTGTGATCAGCCATTGTGCAAAGCTCCTGCTGGACCAAGACGTTCCCTACTGACTCTGTTGTTTCCTGCAAGCTTTCTTACAGTTGCACTTGGTGATCTTAAAGGTCTTTTCCAGCCTAAATGATTCTATGATTCTATTAGTCTCCCCGGGGATCGCACCCTGCTTTTTGCATGAAGCTGCAGAAGACTCTAATGGGAAGAGCACTGAAACAGCTGGGATATCCACACAGTGCCATGCAGCACCATGCAGAGAAGTCTAGCTGTGATGTGGAAAGTCATGTAACCTCCAAGTGATCTTGGGTTTATAATCAGCTGCCTCGTAACAAGTCTAATTCGTTTGGGTAGAGATCTTCTGAAGAGATTATTCGTTTGGGTAGAGATCTTCTGAAGAGATTATTAAGCTTCCTGCTCCAGTAACCACTTGGGTGTGGTGAGCATGGATATCTCTGCAAGTAGCTCCCCAAAGTAAACATGGCCTGTAAACATGGATAACATATCCAGGCACATGAGGACAGGATGCAAAGATTCCCCAGACAAGGAGCTCATGAGGAATTTATCCTAGTGAAGGCAAAATCTGTGAGCTGCCACTGAGCAAAATTTAAGCACTGATCTGCAACCAAAACAGACAGTTAAGTGAGCAGTACTGAACCTCCAGCCATCTCAGCCTCTGTGTAATACGACTTGGCTGCCATTACCAGAGGTCTTATTGTCACTAAACACAGCGATACATCTGCTGTTTCCTGTGGGACATCTGGAAAGTGGTTAGTCAGTTAAGTGTGTCTTCATAAAGAATGACTTTTCAGCCTGAAGCTGCACACACGCCCTGTTAGCCTGGTGGTGACTTCAAGCTAACTGAAGTTAGAGCTGTCCTCCAGCTGTCCAGGTTGGTGTGGCCACAGCCTGGGTTTGCCAGCACAGAGCTCAGAGCCTGACCTAATTTGCTAGGCTTTTCAAATAGGATCTCCTGCCAGTGCCAAATCCAAGCTGTTGCAGCCTGACTGCTATTAGTACCTAAGCTAATGTATTTAAAACTACATTATACTGTGGTCAATGATGGAGGTACTCAGTCATGTCATGGTAAAAAGGATAAAAAAGTTAAAAAGGTAGGGGTACCGAGAAAAGTGACTTGCCTTTTACCTTGTGATATTTTTGGAAAACTTCATTTTTTCAGGGGGTGCATGATACTCATTTTAATCCTTCGTAGTTGTAAATACTTAAAGTACTGCTTAGATATGGTTGGGAGGAAACCACTCAACCTGGGGCCAGGGAAGAGGATGGTGTCTGCCAAATGGCCCAGCTCTTGCCTTATAACCCTACATACACACACACACTGGGAGAGCTACAACATCCCTAGTCCCTGGTAAAATCCGCCATGAACCTACCAAGATATGATATTCAAGGCAAGATTTGTATGCTGAGCATGGACTCTGCTTTCTGAGTTGGTTGGTGCGGCACAAATGACAGTTTCAAGCACCCATATTCTAAAGGGAGAATAATTCACATCTGCCTCCTGCTTTCTAGATTATGCTGATATTTTTTTCATCAGGTTTGCTTGTGTCTGTGTATCTATAAGTCATGTATATGCTGCCAGTTACCTTTCAGAGCTACGTGCAATGTGCCAGAGATTCACTGGCTGAATGAGTGCTGTCAGAGTAGAGAAAATCAAACCTTCATCTCCTGGCCTTCAACAGCATCACCATAATGGATGGGAGACATCTCCTTCTTTCACTTTGCAGGTTGATGTCTTCCATTTAACAGTGTTTGGATAATGCTTACTTCATGCTCCAGGAGGACAGTTTTCTACCGTGTCCTTCAAGGTAAGGAGAAAAAAAAATCCCCAAATGAACTCCATAAAAATAATCTAAAACATTCCAATTTTCAACAGTGCCTGCAAGGTGAGAGAAGTTGGAGACCTGAAAAGTACTTTTATCACTGTATTTACCCCGACACGTGAGAGCCTCTCCTGCCTTCACTGTCACCACTCACACAGAAACTCAAATTTGCAAGCCCAGAGATGCTACTCCTTGAGAGCCCTGCTCTGTGGCATAAGCTCCCTTGAACGTGCTCACTTGCTTCCTGAGCTGAAGTGTACACCCTCCATGGAGAAAGCCATTTTATTCCAATGCCAACACAGTACTTTTTCCTAAGAAGACAATCACCAGGCAGTTGCGACATGGCACTGCCTGAATATACAGTGTACTTTTTTAGCTCAGAACTCTGTTCTTGCTTTATTTTCCACGTTTTGCAACTTTCAGAGAATATCTGGTGGGAAAGGTCCATACTGAGCCAGTCAAGGTGTGATGTTTCAAGGCCAGCACAAGGTTGATAGGACCTGAAATCCCTCCTTGCTTGATTCAGATGTTGAAACACAGGCATTTAATATGGTTTTGCTCCTTCACATAACCCATCTGTCTTCCAGCTGCCCCTCCAGGGGGGCATAGCTTTTCCACAGGTCCTATGTCATATCTGTCAGCCACATGTGAATATCTAGGATAGTTGAGTAAGTCTAAAATAGGCAGCTGAAAATTAAGTGGAATATCCTGAGGTGTGTAGAATGGCACGAGCCACTCTCATCAAGGCAACTGCACGTCACTGCAGGTGCCTTGCAAGTGGTGATGCAGATGCACAGACCACTCACCTGCCTCCCCCAAAACAGGGCTGCTCTGAAAATGCAGGTGGTTTCTGGTCCCCAAGTGCAGCACTGTGGGAATGATCCCTTTGTATGATATTTCACAGCACTTCCTCATCAATTCTGTGTCATCCTTTGAGCATCCAGTGTAGTAAGCAGAATAGCTCTGCTTTTTATTTTCCCAGCACATGGTTATCTGCCTTTCCCTAGCTTTTTTTTTCCCTTTGAGCGAAAAATGCGCTTGCAGTGATTTGTGCTTTAAGGCAAGTTGGGATGATTAGAGCCATATTTTCTAATTGACATTTGCATTGTCCTTGTTAGTCATCATTTGTAACTTGCTATTGTCTTTAAGTGATCATAATTATAAAAAATAATTGGATATGAACTTTCAGGAGTTTGCCAACTCATTACCACTAATTAAGAACACTCTTTAGTGTAAGGTCGACAGCTGGCATACACCTAAAGGAGAATTCATTTCCCAGTCTATTGCTGGTGCTGCTTTCTAAGTTGTGCATAGCAGATACCTGCACTTTTTATTCCTCTTCTAAAGACTGTTTATTTCCAGGCTGAAAACTCACTTTGTTGAACTTGCTGGTTCAACAAATCAGGCAAGGGGAAGAGCAGGCAAACAGGAGGCAGAAAAGCAAGATGATGTTGCAGTTAATGCAGCGTCCATGTAACTTTTGCTTTTTCTTCTTCTCCAGCTAAGATTTTTTCACAGACTTAACAGCTGCTTTCAGGTTCTTTTGCCCTAAACTGCCCTGTCTAAACTCAGGTAAATTAAGCTTTCATTTCCTCAACCACTTTTCTGTTTGAATGGTGAGGAGCTTTTCCAGAGCAGATGTAGCAAACATGATTTTTCCAAGGAAAAATGCTGATTTCCTGGGGAAGGACAGTGTGGTTTGCACTCCCAGCTAGTGCAGTCATTTGAAACTCTTCCTGAGGATTACTGCCTTCTGCATATCATGTGTGTGAGGAAGATTTAATTAACTGAAGTTTGTAAAGCACAAGGAGCTCATCAGATAAAGGATGCTATTTGATTGCAAAGCCATAATATATTATGATATCTTGTTGTTATTGTTTTAATACTGTAATTATTCTTATAATAGTTTGTGGTCCACTCCCTCTCTCCTGGCTGTTAGTGTGTTAAAGAAATCTGTATTTACCGCTGTTTTGCCTTCATTTCTGCCTGTTGCTCATCTTCCCCCTAATAGTAACTGCCTTTGGAAATGCAAGCAGATTTATAGAGGGGAAATCTGTCTGAACCAAGTAGTTCAAAGTCCAAAGAAGAAGAGGCAAAGCAGGAAAATACAAATATTGTCCTGAGGGGTTGAAAGCAGAAACTTTGCACAGTTTGCTTCATCTGTACTACCACAGTTCAAGGGCTTGGATCAATAGAGAATCATTCACTGGCTCTAGTGGGCTTTTGGTCAGGTCCTGTGTGCAATTCAATTGCCTAATGAGCTCTCAGGAAGGGTAGCAAGCCATGCAGGCAGGATACAGGGATGGGCTCTCTTTGTAGCTCTCTCAGATAAATACAATGACCAAAACCTTTGCAGGTTTGAATAGCCCCTAGGTTCATATAAGGACACATTCCACACATCAAGTGTATGGGCACCACATAGGCTAAAAGGACCTCTATTTTTAACAGAGGCTTGAATTTTTAAGGAAAACAAGTCACAGCTGCACACCTAACAGACTTTGAGGTGGGGGTGGCTGAAACCCTGGTAGGAGTGTGCACCTTGTTGAAGTGCTTGCTCCTACTGCCTTCCAGTAGGCAGCACAGTAAGAGCTGAGGTGCAAGAATGGTGTTCATGGCAGGATTTGTAGAGCTCTTCACACTGCAAGTGAAAAGAAGTGAAGAAGAGCTCTCCTTTGAAAGCCCCTCACCCATCCTGTCTCCTTGAAATAGACTGCATGGAGACATACAGAGGAGTATGCAATTACTACGTGGAGGAAGAGAAAAGGCATGTCAGTACAATGGCACATTTTATCACTCACCTGTCTCAGAGTCAGGGCTCAGATGCACAGTCACGTGCCGTAGGAGCTGGGACAGGCTTGCGATCTCAAGTGAGGTTGAAAGCACACCACTGAGACTCATGTGACTACAAGCACCTTGCAAGGACTTCACAAAGCTGTGAACAGACCACAGGCCACTTCTGGGGTAATCTTGATTACAGAAAAATTAAACGCTGGGTCGCCAGTCAGAACAGCAGCTGTGCCTAAGGCTTTGCTGAGCTAGGGGAAGCTGAGATAGAGCTGCAGTGGGAAGAGAAGGTAAAAAGGACAAACCCACTCACATGTGACCATGAGCAGGCAGCAGCTGGGGTCATCTTCATCGAATAAATTTTTCCTGTAATTCTTCTTTTGTCTCATAAATTGCTCTCACCTTTAAATAACACAATTCCATTAAAGTTTTTATTACATTGTCAGCCTAATCTAAAAGGTTTTTGTGACTTACGATTAACCCTGAATTTATAAAAGTCAGAATCTGGCTCTCAGTTGACCTCCCCTTTCACTGCCATACTCACAGAATGGTTCAGGCTTTGCTAACCAGGACAGCAGGGATGTAGTGCCGCAGCATTACTGGTGACAAATGATCAGTGGAGGACTGACTTTGCCTTGTGCAAAATACAGTGTTGTATCCACAATGCTTTGGAGCTGGAATAACCTGGTGAAACTGAATCTCTCTCCTTTGCCTCAACCTTGGCCTGTTTTTGATGCCCAGTTCTTGTAAATGAGTGTACTGGGTTTGGCTGAGATAAAGTTGCTTTTCTTCATAGTAGCTCATATAGTGTTATAGAATCATAGAATGTTCTAGGCTGGAAGGGACCTCTAGAGGTCATCTGGTCCAACCTCCTTACTCAAGTAGGGACATCTACCTAGGTCAGGTTGCTCAGAGCCCTGTCAAGCCTGATCTTGAATGACTCCAGGGATGGGGCATCCACCACCTCCCTGGGCAGCCCATTCCAGTGATCTATCACCCTTGTGTTGAAGAACTTTTCTTTAACATCCAGCTTAAATCTATCCTTTCCTAGCTTAAAACCATTACTCCTTGTTCTATCACTACAAACCCTTTTAAACAGACCTTCCCCTGCCTTCCTGTAGGCCCCCTTCAGGTACTGGAAGGTCAGTATAAGGTCTCCCTGGAGCCTTTGGATGTGTGATCAAAACAGTGTTGATAACATAGGAATGGTTTAGTTACTTCTGAACAGTGCTTACACAGTGTTATCTTTTCTGGTTTGCAGCCTTCCTTGCCAATTAGTAAACTGGGAGTGCACAAGAAGTTGGGAGGGGACACAGCTGGGACGGCTGACCCCAGCTGACTAAAGGGATATCCCAGACGAAATGATATGCTCAGCAATAAAGGCTGTGGGGAAGAAGGAGAAATGGAGGACATTTAGAGTTATGGCATTTGTCTTCCCGAGTAACCATTGCATGTGATGGAGCCCTGCTTTCTTGGAGACAGCTGATGATGGGAAGTAGTGAATTAATTCCTTGTTTCACTTTGCTTGAGCACATGGCTTTTGCTTTACCTGTTAAACTGTCTTTATCTCAACCCACAAGTTTTCTCACTTTCACCCTTTTGATTCTCTTTCCTATCCCACTTGGGGTGGAGGGAGTGAGCAGCTGTGTGGGGCTGAGCTGCCTACTGGGGTTAAAACACAAGCACCTCAGGGAGTTTTCTGTTACTCTGTTCTTGTACATGCTTCAGGCAACCGAGCTCAGGAAAACGCCAGTGCTGGTCAGGAGCTCAGAACCCCTTAGACAGTATGGCTGCTAATTACTGCCAACTACTGATGAAATTGCACAGATCATTGCTAGCATTTGTGTACTCAAGAGTTCACATCACAGTGAGATACGATTGAACACAGCTGTTCAGATGCCTGAAATACAAAACAGGCAAATCTGGCTTCTCTCACAAAGCTGGACAGGGGGTGCTCACTTCCAGGATGATCCAGTCTTTGAGACAGTACGAGGCTGCAGCTCTGTGCTCTGCCACCTTACAAGTTCACACAGTACTTCATCTGGCTGTCAGGATCCATGCAGACTTGAATCAAAGCTCTTGACAGTCTCTGAGTAATGCTGTGTAAGCTACACTGGGAAGAGTGAGACAGACAGCTGATACCCAGTCCAGAGCTGGTAATAATAGCAGTGCTCTCCCTGCCCCTTCTGGTGGTAAAAGAGCTGTTACCTGCTTGCAAGAATCTGCTACCGATGAAGCAGCTCTTCTGGCTAACCGTACTGGTGCCCCAATGCCATCCACACTGTGGACTGCATGTGAAATACGTACATGTGCATGCATTGAAATAAGAGCATGTAGATGTACACAACTGTCTTGCCTTATGCTGCTCCAGCCTGGAGATGTGGAAAGATATAGACGCAGCTTCCCTGGATTTATGAGGGTCTTAAAAGGTGAATTTCCTTCCTGAACTCCTGCCATCTCCTCCATCATCTTGTTCTTCTCTAGGGCACTTAGGAAAGAGTCTCTGAGGTTCTGGTTTGGCTGGCACAGCAGTGGCACTCGGCTGATGACTACAGAGCTGCCTACATGTCAGGGAATGGGAAGATTTTGCTTGTCATTAGGTCTTTGTTCTGTCTACAGAAAAGCTGAGATTTCAGAAAGTTATTTGTTGGTTTCTAGTGCAACCAAGCCAGGTGGGCTTCCTAGTTGTTTGTATCCAAACTCTAAGAAAGATCAAAGACATGAGTAATGTTTTTAAGCACAGTATATGAAGTTATTCCTCCTTGTTAACCCAAATAACTCTCTTAAATCCTGACTATAACTGGACCTTAAAGGACAGCTGTACGATGCTGATATGCAATTGGAAAACTTGCCAGGTCAGGGGTTTCCTGCTTTCTGTTCCTCCACCTCATCTGCAGTGGCAGAGGATGGAGATGTCAGTATGTCCTTAGCAAGCCAAACACTTGCACAGGCAGGTGAGCTCTGGCCCTGTCTGTGGACCCCAGACCTCTGATTCTCACCAGCCCCAAAGCCAGTTTTCATCTCTCTCGCTCTTCCTGGTGCTCCCCTCTGCTCTGGTGGCCTGAAAGCGGCAACATCTGTGAATGATAAGAACAATTGTGGTCAGGGATGCATCTGGTTCAAAGAAAATTGAAAATTATATCCAGAAACTCCTTTCTGGGAAAGCATTATGGGTTATGAAGTAAATAATCCATTTTCATTACCATGATAGTTTTAATAAGGTAGCATTATGGTGTCCTTATGTTCTAATGGTGCCCATTTCATACACTTACATGAGAGATTATCTCCCCTTTTCCCACTCCTCTACTGCAAAATACAAGCGCTGGCAGAATGTGACTGACTGAAAGTACAACGTTGTGCTCTTTAATACCCACAGAGCTCAAACTGGCACTAGAAGACCCTTTGCACAGCATCCAACTGATATGCCTTGGAGCTGATTTGGAAGGGACTCCTGTTAGATGGGAAAGAAGCCTAACTCCAAAGTGCTCGGAAATCAAAGAGGGTCTTTGACTGGCTTTAACGGATTTTGAATGAAGCCTCCACCCAAGCTGAGAGTGCCAAAGGGAGACTATTGCCACTGCTAAGCCATGCTGTGGGGTGTTGTGAAGGTGGCCCCACATCCCTATAAATGTGACTGAGACAATGGTCTCATATCATGCCTTTTCTAGCATGATGAGAGAGGGGAAAGACGGGGTTGTAGAATAAATAAGGACAAACATTAAGAATACTCTTCCCTGTCTCCCAGGGGAAAAAAACAGGTACAAGAAGGCAAAGTGTTCAGCTGGCATGGCACTGGGAACCCCATGAGCTCCCAAGGAGCTTCTGTGCTAGGGCCAGCTAAAGTCAAGGCCAAGCGCTGAATGGGTCAAATCAAGACACATATGCTAGAACAAGTCCAAAGCCTATGTACATGTTCGTATTCAGGTATCAATGAGCTTTACAGGAACATCTACCTGAAAAATATTATTTTGGGGTAAACAAACAATTGGATATATTTCAGCTATGCCTTAATAAATGCCTGTAAGCCTGCACCAGTGTGTGACTGAGATGTGAACTGCTCCTGAGTCTTCTTGCTGCTTCATGTCCATATGATGATAGTTGGTACATCTTCCTCTCTGAAGGTATATAGGCAGGGTCAAATGTACAGATTATCATGGAATCATTTAGGTTGGAAAGGACCTTTAAGATCATCAAGTCCAACAATTAACCCAGCACTGCCAAGTCCACCACTTAACCATATCCCTAAGTGCCACATCTACATGTCTTCTATATACTTCCAGGGATGGTGACTCAATCACTTCTCTGGGCAGCCTGTCTTGACATGCAGCAGGTCTTGACAACCCTTTCACAGAAGAAAGTTTTCCTAATAGTCAAACTAACTTACCCTGACACAACTTGAGGCTTTTTCTTCTTGTCCTATCAATTGTTACTTGGGAGAGGAAACTAACCCCCACCTCGCTAAAACCTTATTTCAGGTAGTTGTAGAGAGCAAGAAAGTCTCCCCTGAACCTCCTTTTCTCCAGGCTAAACAATCCCCATTCCCTCAGCTGCTCCTCATAGGACTTGTGCTCTAGACCCTTAACCAGCTTGGTTGCTCTTCTTTGGACACATGCCAGCACCTCAATGTCCTTCCTGGAGTGAGTGGCCCAGAAACTGAACACAGTATTCAAGATGTGGTCTCACCAGTGCTGAGTACAGGGGGTTGATCACTTCCCTGGTCCTGCTGGCCACACTGGTGCTGATACAAGCCACAATGCTATTGGCCTTCCTGGTCACCTGGGCACACTGCTGGCTCTTGTTCAGCCAGGTGTCAACCAACACTNGGTGTCAACCAACACTCCCAGGTCC